>JAJOZX010001115.1:82500-515000 GCA_023014485.1 Bathynomus jamesi
GGATGTGGATTTTTAATTTCAATATCCGCGGATGCGGATATTTAGTTAATCTATCAATATAATATAGAATTATGAATATACGACATAATTTTTCAAATTTCAAGATATTACTATTATGGCAGGCAATGCATAAGAATTAAAATTAATATTAATGTTTTCATTATGATAAAAGTAATAACTTTCTCAACAGTTTCAGCCACAGAAAATTCAATGAACAAGTTTCATTCAATTTTCTGTGTTACCACGTATTTATATTTTGAGGTTTATAGATTTGTTTGTTCATTAATAATTAATACTTTACATGAAATGTGCATGACTGGGCCTTATAAGCTACCGTTGTTCTTGCCCTTCATGTTCGCTCCGTTGTCATATGACTGTCCTCTGCAGTCATCAAAGTGAATATTCAGTTCATCTAGTCTCTTCAGAATCAGAACTGATAAACCCAGGCCTGTACTTTCTGAAGCCTCAAGAAAGCCCAAGAAGTATTCTTTTATTTCTGGTACTTCACCCATTTTAACAGTTCTGATAATAATCGACATGTTCTTGGTGGCTTATGTCTGGAGTGCAGTCTAAAATGAGTGAGTAATATTTAGCTTGTTTTATTTCTGCAACAATGGCATCCAAGATTTTCCCACTAATGGCCACTTTCAACTCTGCTGATGTGCTGTTTCATCACTGGATCAAATTTGGCAAGTAGCTCAACCTCCTTCGAGAAGTTGCCATTGTCTCGATTGTACAATGTAGAGGAAGACCCCCTGAAAGCAAGGTTTCTCTCTGCCAGTGATTGGATTATACTTATAAGACGTGTGAGAACATCTCGCCAGCGTCTTCGCTCTACCTCCATTAATGACATTTCAGTTTAGTCAATGGTCCTCCCAGTTTTTAGCCGCAGTTCCAGATCCTTCCATGTGCCATGTTATCTGCATGTTCTGAACTATTTTCATGGCCTTTCAGAAGCGAACCAACGTTTATCCAGTCTGAAAGTCCATCCGTAATTAGTTTGTACGACTTCCTTGAAAAACAACTTGCAGCAGAAGCATTAAAGGCATCATTCCTTCTAGAGTACATCAGCCAGCTTCGCTTTATTTTTTCCCCATTAATTAATGTTCTGTACATGTAATGGTGATGAACGTTCTACCGTCCTCTCTTTTAGGGAATGTGAAATCCGGACTGATTTGAAATGGTCCTCGAGACACCAGATCTGTCTTCAAGGCATCTGACAGACAACTGGTCAGTCATACGGATCAAGCGGTGGAGCAGATCTTGGTTCTTGTTGCTCAGTAGAAATGCCTGTGTGTGGTGTTTGAAGCTGAACAGAAGATGGGCCACTTGTTGGTTCATCAGGCTCTACTTCTACTGGTGTTTAAGGTTGCATAGAGGATGGTCCTGCTGTTGGCTCATGATGCTCATCAGGCTTTGCTGAGATGGCTTTTCCAAATATTTCAGTAGTGCTCCTGAGAAGAACATAACATTACATATTCTGCTAATTTTTGCTAAAATACTCTTTCTTATCTTGTTTGATAACACCAGTACACATTTGAAAACTTGTCGATCGATTTTTACAAACTAGTTGGTGAATTCTATAAATGTGAGTGCGCTGATCTCAAAAATATAGTTAGTTTTTCCCTATCACGTATGGTTTTCTTACTACAGGGTGTGTCAAAATCCCCCATTTATCCCCAAATGTGAACCATCTTATCGAGACCAACATTGGATTGCACATGCTAAACCATAAATTTTGTTGTTATAGATACAGTAACGCTTACATAATAATGTAGGGTAATTATATATAACAACCAGTCCCGTTCCCAGCAAAATACTCTCTCCCCTCCATCAATGGGTGGTTAACATTTGGGGACAGATGAGTATTACAACCCCTTGTAGCACGAAATCTTTAGGTGATAGAGTAAAACCTAATTAAAGCAGAATTAAATAGCTCCTAGCTCTTGGACAAGCATATTGCTGTTTATGAAAGAATAAAAAAATAACTGAAAGAAACAAAATATTACCGTCTTTACTTGCAACATTTCAGGACT
This sequence comes from Bathynomus jamesi, assembly GCA_023014485.1. Lineage (NCBI taxonomy): Eukaryota > Metazoa > Arthropoda > Malacostraca > Isopoda > Cirolanidae > Bathynomus > Bathynomus jamesi. The sequence goes on from JAJOZX010001115.1 coordinate 84,537, forward strand.
TATTCCAAAGACTTAAGACTACGAAGGTAGATCTGACTAATGACGACAAACCGGTGCTTCTTTGATGTTTCTTATGCTGTGCGTTAGGCTGATCTCGTTGCAGACACCAGCAGTAATCCGCCATCATATTTGTATGCCATCTTCCTTGATATCTTCTTTCCATGGTTTTGATGTCTGGTGAAATCGTTCCCCTTGCTCCTCACTGACATCTCCGATATTTTCGGGAAAACGTCAAGATGCGAAAAATAAGAAGTGAACTTTCAGGCTCATGTTGCAGCCTAAGGCGCAAAACTTTTTAAGTATATTTTCCACCAGTCTTTCATAATTTTGGCTTTTGTAGTTTCCCAAGAAGTTTCAACGACATCTTTGAAACCAAGCCATGCTTTTTTTTTCTTTATTGGTCATTGTGGTCAGGAAATGATCGTCTGTCAATAACTTTCTAATCTGAGGACCTATAAAAACACCTTCCTTATTTTCTCGTAGCTAATCTTTGGATATTTTGAACAAATGTACTTGAAACACTCACCTTCTCTATTCAATGCTTTGACATACTGCTTCATCAAGCCTAACTTAATGTGCAAGGGTAGTAGGAGGATTTTATTTGGTTCAACTAGATGTTCATGTAAAATGTTCTTTGATCCTGGGGTAAGATTCTCTCTAGGAGGCCAAGTTTTCCTCTTCCAGTGCTGGTCACGTGCTCGACTATCCCATTCGCAGATGAAACATGGCATCTTAGTGTATCCTGATTGCTGCCCAAGTAACATGCAAAGGACTTTGAGATCCCCACACAATATCCATCTGTGATTTTGATACTGAATTTTTTCCAGAAGCAGTTTCATGTTATCATAGGTCTCTTTAAATGAGTAGAATGGGCCACTGGGATTGATGCATATTTGTTACCGTTGTGCAGTAACACTCCTTTTAGACTGGTTTTAGAGGAATCTATAAACAACCTCAGTCACTGGTTTGGTATTCGATGCCTAGCTTGCACATTAATCCTGTGATGTCCTTGCAAAATACCAAGGGACCATCTTCTTCGAAAAAAGGCACGAAGTCTTTCTCACGATTTCTGTACCAAGCGAAGTATGTGTCGGATGCCAATAAATTGTTCTCCTACAATTTAGACCCCAAAAGTTCTGCAGAGTCCTTAGGCAGATTCAAATCCCTGACTAAGTCATTTAGTTCGGCTTGGGTTAATGGTTTAGGAGGATCTCGGTCAGCTGTTGGCTGTTCATAAACATCATCATTGTCTGGATTTGGAGCTGAATCAGAATCTGAATTGTATTGATCCAGACTCTCGGGTGGGCGGGGAATAGGAACTTCTGGACGATGGGGTACCGGCCTTATTGCAGATGGAAGACTTGGTATTGAAGGTTCTCTTTATTCTTTGCATTATAACCTTTAACATTGCAAGAACAGAAGTAGCAGTCGTCGGTATGGTTTCTAGGCTCGCGCCATACCATAGGGATCCCAAATGGCAAACTTTTCTTTTTACCTTTGCTCCAATTCCTTAGTGCCGCAACACACGTAAGACAAACTTTGTGTGGAGCCCAACTTTTGTCTTGATCTCCTAATTTAATTCCAAAATAAGCATGATAAGCTCTCTTAATGAAGGTCGTTACATTTGTCCTTTGTTTTACAACATACCGACCACAAATATAACAAAATATGTCTGGACTATGGGTACATCCTCTAGAAGCCATTATTAAAATTTTAAAGACGTAATGTTAGAATTATCTATCTGAAAAGTATGAAAAAACGAAATTAATTAAAGATAAAAAAGGTAAAAAATTACAAAACGCCCCAAAATTGTTTTGCTAATAACTTTAAAACTGTGGGTGATAGAAAAAAACTGGTAGCATTTTTTAATTCAGCGCAGCGAACTGCTTCAGAATCACAACTCAAAATAAATAAATCGATTTTAATGCAGACCGGTGTAATTGATCTGTGTGAACAGAATTTGAGGTGATGTGATCCATTAAATTTCACATTTCGAAATATTATAAATATTACAGAGACTAGCTTACTCTACACGATTCCTGCCTTGTCTGCACTTGCCTAGCTTGATGGTACCTAACCTAGTTGCCTAAACTGTAATCATAAGAATATACAAGTGGCACATCTCACCTGTGCTACTGGAAAGCTTCTCCTCCTCTATTTTCTTCTTTTTCCGTTTTTCAGCTCCTGATGGATAATGTCGTTTCATTTTCCAAGATGCACGAAGTCACATCTAGTTAACCACAACTAATCTGCTAAATAATAATAATGATGATATAATGATGATATAATAATAATAATAATAATAATAATTGTTATAATTTAACGTTAATCAAATACATTAAAATAATCAGACCATTTAGGTTTTAACCAACAAAATTCACATATCTGAAAAAGATGAGAAAAGAATTAATAAACTTGAAAACTAATGAAAATAATCCTAGGTTTTAAAGTGTTACAAAATCTCTTAATAATTAGTAAATTAGTGAAATAATGTTTAACGATACTAGAAAAATTAAGCATTTAGGAAAGTATAAGCATGTAGTAAGAATAAAGTTTAAATAATATAGAAATAAGATCTCACAATAGTTATTTACACATAACGACCAAAACGTTTCGTTTGTCTCCGTTTTATCACATTTGTCTCATACAAAAACTTTAATTAATACGACAATAATAATAATAATAATAATAATATAAGGATAATAATGATAATAACACTAATATATATAATAACTTCAGCTATATTCCTAGTAGCAGCGGGGCCCTAAGCGGCCGCTTAGTCTGCTTATGCCAGGAAACGGCCCTGTGCAGCAGTAACGCTTTATGAGTACTTCCCATTTCGTCACACAGAATATTAAAAAGCCGTGTACTCAGGGGTCGAGATTCAATAAAATTAATAATTTTTACAGCTTCATCAAGGACATTCTTAAGTGAAACTGGCATTTTTTTTACTGCGAGCGCGTGGCGGTGAAGAATACAACGACTACTAGTACAGTTTGGTGCCACTGCCTTGATTTGTGCTACGGCGCCAGCAGTTTTACCTACCATTGCTTTTGCACCATCAGTGCAAATGTCAACACAGTTGTTCCAGGATAAACCATGCGATTCAAAAAAGTTATTCACAACATTGAACATTTCAGCACCAGTTGTGTTTGTTGTCAAGCATTCAAAAGAAAGAAGATCTTCTTCGAGGTTTAGTTGGTGCTGATACCGAACGAACACAAGCAAAACAGCAAGTTCAGCCACGTCTGTAGATTCGTCCATTTGTAAGGCAAAAATACAATTCTGCAGACGAGATATTAGCTGTCTTCATGTTAGCAGCTAAATCTTTAATTCGACGAGCTACACTATCGTTGGAAAGTGGCACTGCCGTGATTTCTTTTGTCGACTTTTCAGCCAGCATGCATTCAACAATGTCAACTGTACAAGGCTTTATAAGTGTGTCAGCTATTGTGTGCGCTTCTCCAGCCAGTGCAATACGATAACTTACCCTGTAAGATGCCTCAATGGCTTTTTCATTTCTAGTTTGAAAAGCTGTAACAAATAAGTTTTGGCTTTTAAAGAGCTGATCACGCCTACGTTTAAAATATTCAGTTCCTTTTTCTTTAAACTCTGAATGGTTGGTCTCAAAATGATGCCGCATCTTAGCGGGCACCATAGTACTATTTGAAAATGCTCTGTTGCATAAGACACAATAAGGTAAATTGTTAACATCTATAAAGCCGAGAGAAAGATAGCTTTCGTCATATTTTCGTTTCTTATTTACAGTTTCGCGCAGTTTCTTTGGAGTAGATTCCTCCCTTCCATGAGTCACAGAACTCTCCGATACGTCAGTTTCATCTTTTTCAGCATCTTTGGACGTAAATGGTCCAGCTGTGGGTTGAGAAAGCGGATCTTCTAATCTCCCTTTTTTAAGCCAACGATCCATCCTTAAATATAATAAAAATATTTTATAAATAATTTTTCTTAAATATTTTTAAATAAAATTTAATTAAATTTTAAAATAATAAAAGTTTTAAATAAAATTTCTAAATTTATAAAAGTTTTAAATAAAATTTTTAAAATATTATTGCAAAATAAGACAACAAAGTGTACTTACTTTTCAAACGACTGAATAATTATAGTTTGCTGTCTGATTCCTCTTTGCACTTCTATCTCTCCTTCCAAATTTTTCTATTAGAATGTTAGATTTCAATTTGTTCAATTCTATTACTATTTAAGAATATGCGAGGCTTAGAGATACTAAAAAATTATATTGAAGCTTAAAGTAGAATTTTTATATGTATTAATTTCTAGAATAGATAAAAGTCAAAATTGATCGAACATACAGATTAAAATTCATTTAATTCCAAAACAAACGATATATTTTACACATTGAACTCAGAAATAAATTCAATGAAAATTTGAGCCAAAATAATATCGCTTTTACGCGCCAAAAACATGAGAAAGAAATCTTAGAACTCGAAGACAACATTTCTCCTCAAAGGCTCAAAACGTACTAAGACGTTATTTGCCTGTTTTCACTCTCAGTCTCTCACTCAGTTCAAAACGTACTAAGACGTTATTTTTTACTGTTTTCACTCTCAATCACTCACTCAGTTCACTGTTTCATTGCAAGATTTATATTATGAAAATAGTTTTGACCTCGAGGAGCACACTTTGAGAAACGCTGCTGTACTGCATAACCACATTGAGTATGCCCAACAGAATCCAAATTCAGTGTCATACGTAACCCCACAAATCCAGAATGAATTCATCAGCTTTCTTGCTTCTGAAGTGAAGAATAAATTGCTGACTGCCATCAAGAGAAGCAAGTATTATGGAATCATGATTGACACAACTCCTGATGTTGGACATAGATGTTATTTTTTTTATTTTATTGGGTTCAGAATCCCAGTTGAGCCGTGAACGGCCAAGCTCTGAAGGGCCAGTTTAACCTACAGCCCAAGTTAAGCTAGACTAAAAACTTACGGACTTGGAGGTCCCATTAGGTCCTACCTCAGGGTTGCTGACTCGATGTGGGCCTACCTTAGGCCTCAGTTGCATAAAATTAAGATAAAAAACAAAAGAGGCACTATTTATGGTCTTCTTTCTAAACCTTGCAACAACAACACAACCTGCACTATTGCACGATGCAAGAATCTTGTATCTAAACAACCAAACTGAATTGCAAGATCGCTCTCTATAAGACCACACCCTGTAAGTGCCGCATTCAACAAACGAGTAGAAAGGACGCGCAGCGCCCCAAAAAAATGATGCCACAAGAGTGCCCAAACAATGATGCCACAAGAGCCCAAATATGCTAGCTCTAAATTAAGTGAATTTTTCACTAACCTTACAATTATGAGATGGATATATATACACACCTTAACTTAATATATACAAGCAATGCTGCATCAATCAGCTTAGTCATCACATCGCCTTGGGATAACAATGGCTCTTCCTCTTCTAGATTTTCTAACACTCCCCACCGAAGAGGCATTTTTGTCATTACCTTCTGCAAATTTAGCCAAGCCTTCTTCATGAGGCTGTAACTCAAATGTTTCATCTTGACTATCCGTGTTTTTGCTGATTTCTAAAGCATAGAGATAGAGTTTTTGTATAGGTCTCTTTAATTTTCCTCCTGAAGTCTTTACCAGTGCAGACCTAACTAAATTGTCTTTGCCAACAAACAACTCTTCAATTATGCCAAGCTTCCAGCATTGCCTTGTCTTTCATCCCCAATCATTACCACTTCTCCCACCTTGATACAATTTGCATTGGAGCCCTTAACATTGCCTGATGGGTAATAATTGAGTTCTGGCAAGTATTCCATCTGCCACCTCTTCCATAACTGATCTTGTAGCTCTTCAAGGTACTTGAACCTTCTGGCTAACTCTCCTTGAGTGCTCTGGATAGACTGCAAGTCTTCTGGCAAACTGGGGCTTGATGTTGATCGTTTACCACAAAGAAAATGATTTGGTGTCAATGGCTCTGCATCCTGCATACTGTTATAAACAAAAGTGATAGGCCTACTGTTCACCATTGCTTCTACTTCACACAAAACAGTGCAGAATTCTTCTTTGCTCAAATGAGCATTAGTTAAAAGTTTCTTTAATGAACACTTTACACTTCTCACTAGCCTTTCCCAAAATCCTCCCCACCATGGTGCTCTCTCAACAATAAACTCCCACTGTACCCCTTGGTGTGAAAAGTAGGATTGGAATCCTTCCTCTTTTAGCAAGGACCAAACTTCTTGGAGTTCCTTTGCAGCCTTTTTGAAGGTTTTTGCATTATCCGGTATGATTTTATTTGGGAAACCCCTTCTGTTCACAAACCTTTTAAAGGCCAAAAGAAATACATCACTACTTAAGTTGCTTACCAACTCCAAATGGATTGCTCTGGTGGTAGCACATGTGAAAAGACATATATAACCTTTGTTAAACTCGCCTTACTCATACACAAAGACTGGACCTGCGAAGTCTATTCCCACTACATCAAATGGGGCAGTATAGACACACCATTCTCTTGGAAGTGGAGCCACCTTTTCATAATAAGGCTTTGCACTCCAACGCTTGCAAACCACACATTTATGCAAGACCTTTTCCACTACTTGTCTAATTTTTTTAATCCAAAACTGTTGTCTCATTTCTATTATCACTTCTCTAACTCCAGCATGTAACAACTTATGATGAGTATCCAGGATCAAAAGTTCCACAAAGTGCCCCCCAGAAGGTAGCAAAATTGGATGTCTTTTCTCCTCTGGAAGCCCAGAAAACTGTAGTCTACCTCCTACTCTCAATAAGCCCTGATCCAAAAACATATCCAAACCCTTGAGAGCAGAATGTGTTGGCAGAACCTATAATGGACTGCTGGTGAGCAATTCCCTCTCTTCAAACAAATTTTTCCTTCTGCACATATACCACCCAGTATTGCCTGGCTTGCTGATTCTCCTTACTGTTCAGAATTCCTTCCCTTCTTGTTTCTCCCTTAATATTGTTTGTGAATCTATATACCCATGCTGTCACTCTTAACAACCTTTTCAGAATGCTAATTCCTAAAGCCTCAATATGGGGTCCTGCTGCATAACTTGACAACTGTTCACAGTGCATTTTCTCATTTCACTCACCCATTCTTCTTGAGCCTGGCATTCTCCTACAATAGGTTGATTAGGCGGCCAGTTTTCACTTCCAAGTTTTAGCCACTCTGGCCCATTCCACCACAAACTTGACTGTGCAAGATCTTTCACTGAAATTCCTCGTGTTGGTAAATCAGCTGGGTTTTGGGTGCCTGGACAATGTTTCCATTGCTTGGGATCTGTGTGTGTGTGTTTGGATTTCCTCCACCCTATTGGCAACAAATGGTTTCCATTTCCTTGCCTGGCTTCTTAATCAGTGCCAAACTATAGTGGAGTCTGTCCAATAATAGCTTGGAATTTCATAGAGGGCCAAAGACTTTTGCACTGTAACTGCAAGCCGACTAGTAATAACTGCACCCATCAATTCCAACCTTGGAATAGAAAGCCTTTTCAAAGGTGCTACTCTGCTCTTTGCAGCAACCAACCTGCAACTTACTTCCTCTTTGAATGTGCCTCTTATATAAATACAAGTTGCATAGGCTTCCTCACTTCATCACAAAAGATGTGCAGCTCCAAATTGTCTGGACTATTGTTCAACTCTCCAAAGTACCATCTTGGGATTTCAATGTCTCTAAGATGTGCCAATTCTTTGTATCAATATTTCCACCTTACCACCATATGATCCGGTAACTCTTGGTCCCAACCAAGTCCAATTTTCCAGAGGCTCTGAAACTAAATTTTTTACTTTATCACAAATGGAGCCAGGAATCCAAGAGGATCAAAGACCTTCGAAGCCAAACTAAGAGCTATACGTTTTGTCCACCTTGTCTCATTCTCAGCCACCTCTACTAAAGATTTCCCATTGAAGGTAAACAAATCCTCTCCTTGCTGCCAAACAATGCCTAGCACCTTTGTGTCTATTGCCCACAACCCTTAATACCAGAATCCTCAATACTTTCTGCTGCATCAGGTCCTACACAGGACTGACTCATAATCTGCTGTAACTGAGAATGATTGGTCTGCCATTTTCTGAGCTCCATGCCAGCCTCCCTCATTATAGCTCTAGCCTCCACGAATATCTGTTTAGCCATTTCTGTATTATCCACGGAACACAGCAAATCATCAACATAAAATTTTTCCTTATGTGTTCAATAGTGTTAGGATAGACTTCAGAATATTTCTTAAAATGGTACTGCATAGTAGCTGCCAACAGAAATGGACTAGAGCTGAGGCCAGGCCAAACAACACTGACTTCATTCTATATGCTTGAACCTTAGGTTCATTTTCCAACAAGTCTTTCGTATCCACCCACAGATACCTTACTGCATCTCTGTCCTTTGGTTTTAACTTTATCCGCAAAAAGGCTTGCTTCACATCTGCAGTCAATGCTACTCTACCAAACCTGAATCTCAGTAACAAGGAAAATAAATCTGCATTTAAATTTTGCCCAGCATCCAAACAGTCGTTCAAGGACACACCACCTTTGTCCTTCAAGGACACACTACCTTTATCCTTGGCTGAGCCATCAAAAACCCCTCAGTTTGGTGGTAGTTTTGTCTCGCCGTACCACTGCATGGTGTGGCAGATAATGTGCCTCCTGGCCTACCAGCTCACTTTGCACCCTTTCAGCATAGCCCTCCCTTACATAGCTTAGGATGGCCTCATTGTATTCAATTAACAACTCCTCATTTTTTATTAGCCTTTACAATGAAGTCTCCAACCTCCTATTAGCTAGCTAAAGGTTTGAACTGGGTTTGCAAGAATCCTTCAAAGGGAGGCCAACTTCATACCAACCATCTCTAAACCCAATCCCTTTTTCAAATTGCTCTAAAACATCACTGTTCACTGTACTCGCCTGCTTCTCCTGTTTGTCCTTTATGCCAATGGATTCAAGTTCCCAAAAGGCTTTCAAATGCCTTTCCAAACCATGGCTGTTCTCTTCAGTCTTAACAAAAAGAGCTTTAACTTCCATTTCATTGCAATAGAATAGCTACCATGTAGCATCCAACCTAGCTTACTTTCAATAGCTACCGGACCTCGAGATGTGCGGACAATATTACCAGTGATGAAGTCCCAATAATAGTCAGCTCCAATCAAAAGACTAATATCTTCTGTTCCTTCAAACTTATTATTGCCCAAATTAATTCCTTTAACTTGCAATTCTTGGACACATGCTATATCTAAACAAGTAGTGACTGGAGCACAAAGTTCCTCAATCTCTACAGCTTGGACCTTGATAGTGGGACTTTGTGGTAACAACCCCTTAACCAGAACTTCTACCTTCTTAACTTTGGTTCGGTTTTGAACGGAACCCCCAAACCCAGAAATTCTTAAATTTTCCCTATCAAACAACACTCTTACAGTAGCTTCTTCATCATTTCCAATTAATAATGTTGCAGCTGTTTGCAATAATCCCCCTTTACTTTTTACTCCCTTTCACAGCAGTGGCATTGTTATTTTTATTTATTTGTTGGGTTCAAAATCCCAGCTGAGCCGTGAACGGCCAAATTCTAAAGGGCCAGTTCTACCTGAAGCCCAAGTTAAGCTAAATTAAAACTTACGGATTTGAGATCCTATTAGGTCCTACCTCGGGGTTGCTGACTCGATGCGGGCCTACCTTAGACCTTAGTTACATGAATTTAATATAAACAAAAGGGGTACTATTTATGGTCTTCTTCCTCAACCTTGCAACAACAACGCAACCTGGACTATTGCACGATGCAACAATCTTGTATCTAAACAACCAAACTGAATTGCAAGAGAGCTCTCTAACAGACCACACCCTGTACGTACGACATCCCACAAACGAGTAGAAAGAACGCGCAGCGCCCCAAAATGATGCCAACAGTGTGACCAAACAATGATGCCACAAGAGCTCAAAAATGCTAGCTCTAAATTAAGTTAATTTTTCACTAACCTTACAATTATGAAATGGATATATATACACCTTAACTTAATATATACAAGCAATGCTGCATCAATCAGCTTAGTCATCATATCGCCTTGGGACAACAATGGTTCTTCCTCTTCTAGATTTTCTAACACTCCCCACCGAAGAGGCATTGTTGTCATTACCTTCTGCAAGGTTAGCCAAGCCTTCTCCATGAGGCTGGAACTCAAATGTTTCATCTTGACTATCTGTGTTTTTGCTGATTTCTAAAGCATAGAGTTTTTGTATAGGTCTCTTTAACTTTCCTCCTGAAGTCTTTACCAGTGCAGACCTAACTAAATTGTCTTTGCCAACAAACACTCTTCAATTATGCCAAGCTTCCAGCATTGCCTTGGTCTTTCATCCCCAATCATTACCACTTCTCCCACCTTGATACAATTTGCATTGGAGCCCTTTACCTTGCCTGATGGGTAATAATTGAGTTCTGGCAAGTATTCCATCTGCCACCTCTTCCATAACTGATCTTGTAGCTCTTCAAGGTACCTGAACCGTTTGGTTAACTCTCCTTGAGTGCTCTGGATAGGCTGCAAGTCTTCTGGCACACTGGGGCTTGATGTTAATCGTTTACCACAAAGAAAATGATTTGGTGTCAATGGCTCTGCATCCTGCATACTGTTGTAAACAAAAGTGATAGGCCTACTGTTCACCATTGCTTCTACTTCACATAAAACAGTGCAGAATTCTTCTTTGCTCAAATGAGCATTAGCTAAAAGTTTCTTTAATGGAAACTTTACACTTCTCACTAGCCTTTCCCAAAATCCTCCCCACCATGGTGCTCTCTCAACAATAAACTCCCACTGTACCCCTTGGTGTGAAAAGTAGGATTGGAATCCTTCCTCTTTTAGCAAGGACCAAATTTCTTGGAGTTCCTTTGCAGCCTTTTGAAGGTTTTTGCATTATCCGATATGATTTTATTTGGGAAACCCCTTCTGTTCACAAACCTTTTAAAGGCCAAAAGAAATACATCACTACTTAAGTTGCTTACCAACTCCAAATGGATTGCTCTGGTGGTAGCACATGTGAAAGACATATATAACCTTGTTAGACTCCCTCGCTCATACACATAGACTGGCCCTGCAAAGTCTACTCCCACTACATCAAATGGGGCAGTATAGACACACCGTTCTCTTGGAAGTGAGCCACCTTTCCATAATAAGGCTTTGCACTCCGACGCTTGCAAACCACACATTTATGCACGACCTTTTTTACTACTTGTCTAATTTTTTTAATCCAAAACTGTTGTCTGATCTCTATTATCACTTCTCTAACTCCAGCATGTAACAGCTTATGATGAGTATCCAGGATCAAAAGGTCCACAAAGTGCCCCCCAGAAGGTAGCAAAAGATGTCTTTTCTCCTCTGGAAGCCCAGAAAACTGTAGTCTACCTCCTACTCTCAATAAATCCTGATCCAAAAACACATTCAAACCCTTGAGCGCAGAATGTGTTGGTAGAACCTGTAATGGATGGCTGGTGAGCAATTCTCTCTCTTCACCAAATTTTTCCTTCTGCATATATACCACTCAGTATTTCCTGGCTTGCTGAATCTCATTACTGTTCAGAATTCCTTCCCTTCTTGTTCTCCCTTAATGTTGTGTAAATCTATATACCCATGCTGTCACTCTTAACAATCTTTTCAGACTGCTAATGTCCTCAAGCCTCAATATGGGGTCCTGCTGCATAACTTGACAACTGTTCACAGCGCATTTTCTCACCTCACTCACTCACCCATGCTTCTTCAGCCTGGCATTCTCCTACAATAGGCTGATTAGAAGGCCAGTTTTCACTTCCAAGTTTTAGCCACTCTGGCCCATTCCACCACAACTTGACTGTGCAAGATCTTTCACTGAAATTCCTCGTGTTGGTAAATCAGCGGGTTTTGGGTGCCTGGACAATGCTTCCATTGCTTGGGATCTGTGTGCGCTTGAATTTCCTCCACCCTATTGGCAACAAATGGTTTCCATTTCCTTGCCTGGCTTCTTAACCAGTGCCAAACTATAATGGAGTCTGTCCAATAATAGCTTGGAATTTCAGCGAGGGCCAAAGACTTTTGCACTATAACTGCAAGCCGACTAGCAATAACTGCACCCATCAATTCCAACCTTGGAACGAAAGCCTTTTCAAAGTGCTACTCTGCTCTTTGCAGCAACCAACCTGCAACTTACTTCCTCTTGCAATGCGCCTCTTATATAAATACAAGTTGCATAGGCTTCCTCACTTGCAACACAAAAGATGTGCAGCTCCAAATTGTCTGGACTATTGTTCAACTCTCCAAAGTACCATCTTGGGATTTCAATGTCTCCAAGATGTGCCAATTGTTTGAACCAATATTTCCACCTTACCACCATATGATCAGATAACTCTTGGTCCCAACCAAGTCCAATTTCCCAGAGGCTCTGAAACCAAATTTTTTACTTTATCACAAATGGAGCCAGGAATCCAAGAGATCAAAGACCTTTGAAGCCAAACTAAGAGCTGTACGTTTTGTCCACCTTGTCTCATTCTCAGCCACCTCTACTAAAGATTTCCCATTGAAGGTAACAAATCATCATCTTGCTGCCAAACAATGCCTAGCACCTTTGCGTCTATTGCCCACAACTCCTTAATACCAGAATCCTCAATACTTTCTGCTGCATCAGGTACTACAGAGGAATGACTCATAAACTCTTGTAATTGCGAATGATTGGTCTGCCATTTTCTGAGCTCCATGCCAGCCTCCCTCATTATAGCTCTAGCCTCCATGAATATCTGTTTAGCCATTTCTGTATTATCCACGGAACATAGCAAATCATCAACATAAAATTTTTCCTTATGTGTTCAATAGTGTTAGGATAGACTTCAGAATATTTCTTAAAATGGTACTGCATAGTAGCTGCCAACAGAAATGGACTAGAGCTGAGGCCGAACAACACTGACTTCATTCTATATGCTTGAACCTAGGTTCATTTTCCAACAAGTCTTTCGTATCCACCCACAGATACCTTACTGCATCTCTGTCCTCTGGTTTAACTTTATCCGCAAAAAGGCTTGCTTCACATCTGCAGTCAATGCTACTCTACCAACCTGAATCTCAGTAACAAGGAAAATAAATCTGCATTTAATTTGGCCCAGCATCCAAACAGTCATTCAAAGACACACCACCTTTGTCCTTGGCTGAGCCATCAAAAACTACCTCAGTTTGGTGGTAGTTTTGTCTCGCCGTACCACTGCATGGTGTGGCAGATAATGTGCCTCCTGGCTCACCAGCTCACCTTGCACCCTTTCAGCATAGCCCTCCCTTACATAACTTAGGATGGCCTCATTGTATTCAATTAACAACTCCATTTTTTCTTAGCCTGTACAATGAAGTCTCCAACCTTTGATTAGCTAGCTGAAGGTTTGAACCGGGTTTGCAAGAATCCTTCCATGGTAGGCCAACTTCATAGCAACCATCTCTAAACCCAATCCCTTTTTCAAATTGCCTCTAAAACATCATTGTTCACTGTACTTGACTGTTTGTCCTTTATGCCAATGGATTCAAGTTCCCAAAACGCTTTCAAATGCCTTTCCAAACCATGGCTGTTCTCCTCAATCTTAACAAAAAAGAGCCTTAATTTCCATTCATTGCAATAGCTACCATGTAGCATCCAGCCTAGCTTACTTTCAATAGCTACTGGGCCTTGAGAAGTACGGACAATATTACCAGTGATGAAGTCCCAATAATAGTCAGCTCCAATCAAAAGACTAATATCTTCTGTTCCTTCAAACGTATTATTGCCCAAGTTAATTCCTTTAACTTGCAATTCTTGGACACATGCCATATCTAAACAAGTAGTGACTGGAGCACAAAGTTCCTCAATCTCTACAGCTTGGACCTTGATAGTGGGACTTTGCGGTAACAACCCTTTAACCCGAACTTCTACCTTATTAAATTTGGTTCGGTTTTGAACGGAACCCCAAACCCAGAAATTCTTAAATTTTCCCTCTTAAGTTCTTTAAACTTCAATTTTCTGGAAATTCTGGTCTTAATAAACTACACTGGCTACCACTATCAAACAACACTCTTACAGTAGCTTCTCCCTCATTCCCAATTAATAAGGCTGCAGTTGTTTGCAATAATCCCCTTTACTTTTACTCCCTTGCATAGCAGTGACATGTGCCACTGATGTCTCTACTTCTGGGGTAGGCCTACTAGAGTGTTTTCACACAATAATGGCTGATGCCTACCATGACATTTTTTGCACAAAATTTTAAACTTACAAAACCTTGCTCTATGACCTTTCAAAAAACATTTAAAACATGCTGTGGACTTAGTTACCCTGTCCTTTCTCTCCTCAAGGGGTAAAGCCTCAGCCACCTCACATTTATATGACTTGTGGTTGCCTTCGCAAAATATGCATTCCTTGATTCCCTTTAATTTATTCTCAGAGGATGCATGTAGAGCTGACACTGTACCTGGGCTATTCCTTTTTGTGGAAACTTTGGTGCTGTGCCTGCCTTTGTCCCCTTGTTTACCATCCCACTGTGCAAACTCAACTCCCTCTCGTCTTGCTAATTCTGTGCCTAAAAAGACTTAACATCTGCTGAAGGGGATGTACACATGTTCTGCAGAGTGTCCCCTACTTAATTCAAGCAAAATTGAGCTAGGCAATTTAGACTCCAGTGTAGGAACCAACATTATACCATACCTTTCCATTCCTACACCCAAGTTGTCCAGGGACCTAGTTCTAATTTCAAATTCATCATATAACTGCCGTAACTCCTTGACACTATTAGGATTATTAACAGGAGGTATAGCTAAAAATGCACGGAGGTGGCTTTTAATTAAGATCTCTGGCTTACCCAACCGTTTCTTTAATATATCCCAAGCCACATTATAATTAGCCTCTGTTAATGCTAATCCTGCTATAGTCTTTGCTGCCTCCCCTTCCAAGGGGGACCGCAAATAATTAAACTTCTCCACGGCACTTAACACTTGACTAGAATGAACTGCTGATTGAAAACTGTCTGCCCATCCTTGCCATTCCTGAATACTCCCAGAAAATGTTTTGAGTACAAGCCTCGGTAATTGAACTGCAGATCTGTTAACCTTAACTTCACAAACATCATTTGTTGAGTGTTGTGTTTCATTATTAGACCTGGTCTCTAACTGTACTGAGCTGCTAAACTCTTTTGCTCGGAGGCCTACTTTAATTATATCATCAATAATCTCTTCAAAGTAAATTATGTTATTTTCTATTTCATCCTCTTCTATAAGAGCCTCAATTTTAACATTTACCTCACTTAGAGCAACCTTTTTAGTTTCTAATATGGAAAGCTGCGCAGTCACTAAGCGTAAATCCTCTTGCTCTATGGCAGAATCTATAGTGGCAATGACCTTTGTAATTAGACCTTTGTAGGCGCTTCTCCTTTTTATAAATTTGTTCAATTCAGATGCATTCATCTATCTTCAATGCAAACAACAATTGGGCTCAATACCAAATGAGCTGAATTGGCAGAAATACTTAACCAAACTGATCAAACGCAAATTTTACTTTCAAATAAACTGAATTGCTAGGTGGGGTACTAACCAACACCAGTATGGAATACCAAATTTTCCACCCAAGTAACTGGCGCACTGGTCTGCAACGTTCGCCTGCGAATAATAAACCAAATTAACCAAACTGGTAAATGTAGGCCAAAAACAACGACAGACAAGTGGCCAAGTTTCGCAATTGGGCAACCAAACTTTCTACCCTGGGACCTTAATTCAATAATAACCCAAAATTAACCAAACCGGTAAAATGTAGGCCAAAACAACGACAGACGACTGGCCAAGTTTCGCAATTGGGCAAACAAACTTTCTACCCTGGGACCTTAATTCAATAATAACCCAAAATTAACCAAACCGGTAAAATGTAGGCCAAAACGACGACAGACGACTGGCCAAGTTTAGCAATTGGGCGACCAAACTTTCTACCCTGGGACCTTAATTCAATAATAACCCAAAATTAACCAAACCGGTAAAATGTAGGCCAAAACAACGACAGACGACTGGCCAAGTTTCGCAATTGGGCAACCAAACTTTCTACCCTGGGACCTTAATTCAATAATAACCCAAAATTAACCAAACCGGTTAAATGTAGGCCAAAACGACGACAGACGACTGGCCAAGTTTAGCAATTGGGCGACCAAACTTTCTACCCTGGGACCTTAATTCAATAATAACCCAAAATTAACCAAACCGGTAAAATGTAGGCCAAAACGACGACAGACGACTGGCCAAGTTTAGCAATTGGGCGACCAAACTTTCTACCCTGGGACCTTAATTCAATAATAACCCAAAATTAACCAAACTGGTAAAATGTAGGCCAAAACAACGACAGACGACTGGCCAAGTTTCGCAATTGGGCGACCAAACTTTTTACCCTGGGACCTTAATTCAATAATACTCAACCCGTCTAGGCCTAACTTGGGCTACAATTTGCACAATCAGAACTTTGCCGAAAAATAGTCACTGACTCAGTCTTGGGGTAGAATCCGGTTCTGAAGGACCATGTTATTTTTATTTATTTGTTGGGTTCAAAATCCCAGCTGAGCCGTGAACGGCCAAATTCTAAAGGGCCAGTTCTACCTGAGGCCCAAGTTAAGCTAAATTAAAACTTACGGATTTGAGATCCTATTAGGTCCTACCTCAGGGTTGCTGACTCGATGCGGGCCTACCTTAGACCTTAGTTACATGAATTTAATATAAACAAAAGGGGTACTATTTATGGTCTTCTTTCTCAACCTTGCAACAACAACGCAACCTGGACTATTGCACGATGCAACAATCTTGTATCTAAACAACCAAACTGAATTGCAAGAGAGCTCTCCAACAGACCACACCCTGTACGTACGACATCCCACAAACGAGTAGAAAGAACGCGCAGCGCCCCAAAATGATGCCAACAGTGTGACCAAACAATGATGCCACAAGAGCTCAAAAATGCTAGCTCTAAATTAAGTTAATTTTTCACTAACCTTACAATTATGAGATGGATATATATACACCTTAACTTAATATATACAAGCAATGCTGCATCAATCAGCTTAGTCATCATATCGCCTTGGGACAACAATGGTTCTTCCTCTTCTAGATTTTCTAACAGGCATGTGCGGATGTGCCACTGATGTCTCTACTTCTGGGATAGGCCTACTAGGAGTGTTCTCACACAATAATGGCTGATGCCGGCCATGGCATTTTTTGCACAAAATTTTAAACTTACAAAACTTTGCTCTGTGACCTTTCAAAAAACATTTAAAACGTGCTGTGGACTTAGTTACCATGTCCTTTCTCTCCTCAAAAGGTAAAGCCTCAGCCACCTCACATTTATATGACTTGTGGTTGGTTGCCTTCGCAAAATATGCATTCCTTAATTCCCTTTAATTTATTCTCAGAGGATGCATGTAGAGCTGACACTGTACCTGGGCTATTCCTTTTTGTAGAAACTTTGGTGCTGTGCCTGCCTTTGTCCCCTTGTTTAACATCCCACTGTGCAAACTCAATTCCCTCTCGTCTTGCTAATTATGTGCCTAAAAGACTTAACATCTGCTGAAGGGGGATGTACACATGTTCTGTAGAGTGTCCCCTACTTAATTCAAGCAAAATTGAGCTAGACAATTTAGACTCCAGTATAGTGACCAACATTATACCATACCTTTCCATTCCTGCACCCAAGTTGTCCAGGGACCTAGTTCTAACTTGAAATTCATCATATAACTGCCGTAACTCCTTAACACTATTGGGATTATTAACAGGAGGTATAGCTAAAAGTTCGCGGAGGTGGCTTTTAATTAAGATCTCTGGCTTACCAAACCGTTTCTTTAATATATCCCAAGCCACATTATAATTAGCCTCTGTTAATGCTAATCCTGCTATTGTCTTTGCTGCCTCCCCTTCCAAGAGGGACTGCAAATAATTAAACTTCTCCACCGCGCTTAACACTTGACTAGAATGAACTGCTGATTGAAAACTGTCTGCCCATCCTTGCCATTCCTGAATATTCCCAGAAAATGTTTTGAGTACAAGCCTCGGTAATTGAACTCCAGATCTGTTAACCTTAACTTCACAACCATTTGTTGAGGGTTGTGTCTCATTATTAGCAGTGATGTACTGCTAAATAAAGAAGTGAGGGAACGCATTTTGAAAGTGTTACTCAGATGCGGGAGGGACAATGGCGAGCGCGGCGAGCCCATACAGCTGGGGGTCCGGGGGCACTGTAAGCCCCCCGGGAAATCTTTGAAATCTGACCAATTTCAGGAATATTTGAGGTCATATGCACTGGATATTAGGATATATTCCAAGGTTGAAGATGCAGTATTTCCAGTGTCATTAGATATATGACATCCAGTACGATCAATAAAAATAGCTAACAACTGGAATGATTAACTAAAAAAGTTAACAACTGGTACGCCGTGGTGACTGTTTCACCAGATCTTTATAGGCTAGCATTGCCTCAGTCGAAGCTAAAAGAAATGAAACAGTTAATGATTCTTTCTCATATTTCTTCTAGGGGTGGGAATTAAAATTTCATGACGTTAGAGATTTGTAAGTTCGGATTATTTGAAATAGTGAGGGAACGCCGTTCCGTCTACAAAAAAAGTAAGGGAACGCCGTTCCCACGCGTTCCCACAGCACTACACCACTGATTATTAGACCTGGTCTCTAACTGTACTGAGCTGCTAAACTCTTTTGCTCTGTGGCATACTTTAATTATATCATCAATAATCTCTTCAAAGTAAATTATGTTATTTTCTATTTCATCCTCTTCTATAAGAGCCTCAATTTTAACATTTACTTCGCTTAGAGCAACCTTTCTAATTTCTAATATGGAAAGCTGTGCAATCACTAAGCTTAAATCCTCTTGCTCTATGGCAGAATCTATAGTGGCAATGACCTTTGTAGGCGCTTCTCCTTTTTTAAACTTGTTCAATTCAACTGCACTCATCTTCAATGCAAACAACAATTGGGCCCAATACCAAATAAGCTGAATTGGCAAAAATACTTAACCAAACTGATCAAACTCAAATTTTGCTTTTTCAAATAAACTGAATTGCTTGGTTGGGGTACTGACCAACCACCAGTATGGAATATCAAATTTTCCACCAAGTAACTGGCGCACTGAAGTCTGCAACCTTCGCCTACGAATAATAAACCAAAATTAACCAAAGCTGTAAAAAATGTAGGCCCAAACAACGATAGACGAGTAGCCAAGTTTCGCAATTGGCGACCAAACTTTACCTTGGGACCTTAACTCAATAATGAACCAAACTTAACCAAACCGGTAAAAATGTAGGCCAAAAATAACGACAGACGAGTGGCCAAGTTTCGCAATTGGGCGACCAACTTTCTACCCTGGGACCTTAACTCAATTATGCTCAACCCGTCTAGACCTAACTTGGGCTACAATTTGCACAATCAGAACTTTGCTGGAAAATAGTCACTGACTCAGTCTTGGGCTAGAATCCAGTTCCGAAGGACCATGTTATTTTTTTTTATTTTATTGGGTTCAGAATCCCAGCTGAGCCGTAAACGGCCAAGCTCTGAAAGGCCAGTTTAACCTACAGCCCAAGTTAAGCTAGACTAAAAACTTACGGACTTGGAGGTCCTATTAGGTCTAGGCTGACGATACGTACCGTTTTGAACGGGACAGTACCGTTTGTTTTATATTTCCTGGCCGTCCCGTCGTTTTAATAAAAATGTCAATTTTGTCCCGGTTTATGTACTTACTTTTTCATGAATACAGAATATTACATAACCCCGTCCCTTTTTTGCCATCCCAATGTCCCGTTTTTGTCTCAAGGAAATATGGTCAGCCTAATTAGGTCCTACCTCAGGGTTGCTGACTCGATGTATAAAATTAAGATAAAAAACAAAAGGGGCACTCTTTATGGTCTTCTTTCTAAACCTTGCAACAACAACACAACCTGCACTATTGCACGATGCAAGAATCTTGTATCTAAACAACCAAACTGAATTGCAAGAGAGCTCTCTATAAGACCACACCCTGTAAGTGCCGCATTCAACAAACGAGTAGAAAGGACGCGCAGCGCCCCAAAAAAATGATGCCACAAGAGTGCCCAAACAATGATGCCACAAGAGCCCAAAAATGCTAGCTCTAAATTAAGTGAATTTTTCACTAACCTTACAATTATGAGATGGATATATATACACCTTAACTTAATATATACAAGCAATGCTGCATCAATCAGCTTAGTCATCATATCGCCTTGGGAGAACAATGGCTCTTCCTCTTCTAGATTTTCTAACAAATATCACAGATCATCGGGTTTGTTGATGTGGATTTTACAAGCAAAAAAAATCAACATAAGAGAAGTTTTTCTCGGATTCCTTGAAGTTCATGCTAAAGATGCAGCTGCTATAGAGAAATTGATTTTGGATAAACTTGAATCTGACAAACTCTCTCTAGATGACTGTCGGGCTCAGTGTTATGATTAAAGACCGGAAGTTCAGGCACTAAAAAACAGTGAAATAGGCAGGCAAAAAGGCAGAATAAAACATGGAAATAGGCAAAAAAAGGCATTTATTTTTAAATCGAAATTCATTAAATAACATGAGCTAAAACTATAGGTAAGACATCTCCATACATTAATAAAATAATGCTAAATAAATCTATGAAGTATAGCTTTATTCATTTGATTGGTTACACATTACAACAAGCATTTTTTCCAAATTTTCAAACGTTAGATTATGTCTACGATCAGTTAGCAAGTGTTTAAGAAGGGAAAATGATCTTTCAACAACAACTGATGTGATTGGTGCATACTTAAAACATGCTATAATTTCTGAGTTTAGATTTGAAACGTCTACATCACCATCTCATTCAAGGACTTTTGCAATGTTCTTGATTTGAGCTAGGTCAGCATTACCTGAAATTACTTTTTCACACTTCTGCTGGACAATTTTACTTGTGGCACCGAAACTTGATTAATTTCCTCAACTACGTTTATAAAAATGCCCAATGCATTTACCAAGGTTTGGTTTCTTTCTTCCAGTGAAGTTATTGCAAGTGGTAAATTTGAAAAGTTGGCATTAATGAATGCAAGATCATTTTGCA
The DNA here is from genome assembly GCA_023014485.1 of Bathynomus jamesi. Lineage (NCBI taxonomy): Eukaryota > Metazoa > Arthropoda > Malacostraca > Isopoda > Cirolanidae > Bathynomus > Bathynomus jamesi. The sequence continues at coordinate 105,620 of JAJOZX010001115.1, forward strand.
ATGACTTCTGCATGAGAGATTTCATAATCTTGATAGAAGATGCATCCTCTTCATCAAAACTTTCTACAATGCTCTGTACTGTGTTATAATTTTTACAATAGTAAAGTGCGGCATTTATCCAAGTTCCCCATCTTGTCAGTACTGGCTGAGGTGGCAGTGCTAATCCCGGTGCCTTTTCCTTGAAAACCTGGACTCGTGAAGGAGCTTTGAGAAATACCTTCTTTCCATTTGAAATCATCTTGTCAACATCAGAGAATAATCTTCGTACCTTTTCAGAAACTCGGTGGAGTGCATGAGCTAAGCACGTGAGATGTAGCATTCTGGGGAAAAGAATTTTTAAAGCCCCAGCTGCTTTTTTCATGTATGGAGCTGCATCAGTTATGAAGAGAAGAACATTATTGTGCTTTATTCCTTCAGGCCATAGTAATGCAAGTGATTTGGTAAAAGTCTGAGCAATAGTTGAGCTGTTTGTTTTATCAAGTAGCTCTGATGCTAACAAATAGATTTTTGAGGGTTGGTCACTCTTCATAGTTCCAACTATTACATTGGCAACAAACCTTCCAACAGAATCGGTTGTCTCCTCTATTGATACTCAAATGTATTTGTTCTTAACTCCATCTCTAATATTTTGAATAACAATCCGATAGATGTCTTCTACATAGGTCTTTCTTAATGACGACTCGCTAGGAATGCGTTCATTTGTGTACTTCTCCAAGAATTTTCTCAGAGACGGATTTTCTAGTTTCCACAAGGGACTGCCAGCATCAACAAATGCTTTGCACAAGTCCATTGAAAATTGTGACTTACGGCTGGAGCCAGCAACGTAGTTAGTAAGTAGGCATGACTGCTCTCCTCCAAGCTTCCGTTTGTCAGCGGCACTTTTGTGTTTAGCTGTCTCTATATGTTGGATCACGAAGTATTTCTTCTCTGAATTTACTGCCTTTTCACAAGTTTTACAGAATAATATAGAGCCGTCAGTGGAGAACACACTGCTCCCAAATTGCTGAACATAATCATTTAGTTTCTTAGAAGAAGATGCTTTAACTTTAGACATTATCACACGTGCTCACTCATGCAAACAAACAGTGACTGAAAACAAATATGCAGTGCTGCCATATGTACGACATCTGGAGAAGTGGAGTTGCCAATTAATCATTAGAAGTTGCTAAATGTGATAATTTGGTAAAAAAAAAACGAAACTCTTCATTCAAAACAGGTGGAATAGGCAAATTAGGCTCTTCATATCGAAAAAAAGCATTTCCACCCAAAAATGAGTAAAATAGGCAAAAAAAGGCATTTATGGCATTTTGCCTGAACTTCCGGTCTCTAGTTATGATAATGCAGCTGTAATGTCTGGCCGCATATCGGACCTACAACAGAGGATCTTGGAGAGAAATCCAAGGGCACTGTTCATCAGCTGTGATAATCACAGTTTAAATTTGGCTGGGGTTCACTGTGCTTGTCAGGAGTCACTCGCTGTGACTTTTTTTGCAACAGTTCAGAGGTTATATTTATTTTTTTCACGGTCAACTCATAGATGGGAAGAAACGAAGAAGACTGTGACCACCACAGTCAAACAAGAATCAGAAACTTGCTGAAGTGCAAGAGTGGAAGCTGTAAAAGCTATCCACGATAATTTTGATAACATGGTAAGATTACTGCAAAAACTCTTTGAGGACCCGAGTGAAACCTTAGAAACAAGGGGGGATGCTGAACAGATACTCCAGAGCATCCTTACATTCAACTTTTGCACTCTCCTTCCATTTTGGTACTGCACATTGATGAAAATAGATCGTGTACAGAAACAGTTACAAGATCCCAGTATGAACTTCCAAAATGCATATAAAGATATTAAGGCCCTGCAGCTAAATATTTCCCAAACTCGTGATGAATTGTGCCAAAGTTCCTTAGAAAAAGGGAAAGACAGATGTGAGGCATATGGAGTAGAGATTCAGAGAAGGATAAGAAGACGAAAAAAAGTGAGTGGAGAACTATCAAGAGATAGGATGGAAATGAACTTTTTAACGAGATTTGTGACAACAGAATGCTTTTAAAAACCCGCTATGATACTACACCAAACACTCCTTCAGAGGTACTTTCATTCATTGTTTCATATGGTGAGGATGTATTCTCAAATTAACGTGTTGCACTGCAGATTATGCTTACAATTAGTGTATCTATTGCAAGCTGTGAACGCTCATTCAGTAAACTAAAGCTTATTCTCTCTTATTTGCGGGCATCAATGGGAGGGGACCGCCTCAGTGACCTAGCCATTCTTAGTATCAGTGGCGGTCCTAGCTTACATGACGCCCTGGGCGAACCTCACCTTCAGCGCCCCCCCCCCCTGTTCGCCAACACACACACACACTCGAATCCCCCAAAATAAAGGACAGACATAACTCTTTCACAAAATAACTTTTTATTGGACTAATTGTTGGAACTTCAGAACCAAAACAAAGACTCAAATTTCTGAATTTTACAAATCCTTCATCACGTAAATAGAATAACTCACTTAAGAGAATGTAATTATGATACTATGAACAGGAAAAATACAAATTAAATTGCACAACTGCCATAAATAAACTAGAGAATCAAATTTCTAAATTGTACAAATGCTCTATCACATAAATAGAATAAGACACTTAAGAAAGGGTAATTATTATGCTACACTTTGAACAAGAAACAAAATAAATTGCACCACAGCACAACTGCCATCTAAAGCCTGACTCTTCTTACCTTCCTTGATGCAAAGTCATTGATCTTTTATTATTTATTTTATTTTATTTTTTATTTTTATTTATTTCTTTTTATTTATTCTTATTTTTATTTTTATTTTTTTGCAGGCGCTCATGCCGCCCCTCCACAAATGCCGCCCTGTGCGGCTGCCCATATTGCCCATATGAGGAACCGCCACTGCTTAGTATAGAAAGGGAAACACTTGAAAACATTAACTTTGATAAAATCATTGATCAGTTTGCTACCGCTAAGGCAAGAAAGATGCACATTGCATAAGAATATAATTATGTTGATGAACATATGCATACATATATGTATATATATATGTATTACTACATATGTATGTGATGTATACATAGGCGTATGCGACGGCATTTTACTGAGGGGGGGGGGCGGAAAAAATTTGCCCTAAAAATTTTCAGGGTGCCCTGATTTCCGCATGAGCACTATGAAGCAACAGACCTTGGCCAGCGAGATCACCAGATTTAACCCCTTTAGATTTCTTTGCATGGGGCTTTATCAAATCGCACGTCTATCAGACGAAGATTACGAGTCTTGAAAACTTACGCACACGTATACGAACTGCTGCAGATAACATAACCCCGCAAATGCTCCAGAATGTGTTTAGAAATGCTGCGGAACGATTTGAGCTGTGCAGGGATACTGATGGGCGTCACGTCGAATCCTACTCTTAATTATTTAATAAATGTTACCACTTTATCATTTTATGATTGAATTCCATATAATTTCCAAGTGCTTCACAAAAATAGATCCTGACTTTATGTACACCCTGTATTTGCCCTGAACTAGTCCCGGGGGGGGGTGGGGGCTGCCTCATACGCCTATGTATGTAGAGCTGTATATGTGATGTGTAAAGACCGGAAGTTCAGGCACTAAAAAACAGTGAAATAGGCAGGCAAAAAGGCAGAATAAAACATGGAAATAGGCAAAAAAAGGCATTTATTTTTAAATCGAAATTCATTAAATAACATGAGCTAAAACTATAGGTAAGACATCTCCATACATTAATAAAATAATGCTAAATAAATCTATGAAGTATAGCTTTATTCATTTGATTGGTTACACATTACAACAAGCATTTTTTCCAAATTTTCAAACGTTAGATTATGTCTACGATCAGTTAGCAAGTGTTTAAGAAGGGAAAGTGATCTTTCAACAACAACTGATGTGATTGGTGCATACTTAAAACATGCTATAATTTCTGAGTTTAGATTTGAAACGTCTACATCACCATCTCATTCAAGGACTTTTGCAATGTTCTTGATTTGAGCTAGGTCAGCATTACCTGAAATTACTTTTTCACACTTCTGCTGGACAATTTTACTTGTGGCACCGAAACTTGATTAATTTCCTCAACTACGTTTATAAAAATGCCCAATGCATTTACCAAGGTTTGGTTTCTTTCTTCCAGTGAAGTTATTGCAAGTGGTAAATTTGAAAAGTTGGCATTAATGAATGCAAGATCATTTTGCAATGACTTCTGCATGAGAGATTTCATAATCTTGATAGAAGATGCATCCTCTTCATCAAAACTTTCTACAATGCTCTGTACTGTGTTATAATTTTTACAATAGTAAAGTGCGGCATTTATCCAAGTTCCCCATCTTGTCAGTACTGGCTGAGGTGGCAGTGCTAATCCCGGTGCCTTTTCCTTGAAAACCTGGACTCGTGAAGGAGCTTTGAGAAATACCTTCTTTCCATTTGAAATCATCTTGTCAACATCAGAGAATAATCTTCGTACCTTTTCAGAAACTCGGTGGAGTGCATGAGCTAAGCACGTGAGATGTAGCATTCTGGGGAAAAGAATTTTTAAAGCCCCAGCTGCTTTTTTCATGTATGGAGCTGCATCAGTTATGAAGAGAAGAACATTATTGTGCTTTATTCCTTCAGGCCATAGTAATGCAAGTGATTTGGTAAAAGTCTGAGCAATAGTTGAGCTGTTTGTTTTATCAAGTAGCTCTGATGCTAACAAATAGATTTTTGAGGGTTGGTCACTCTTCATAGTTCCAACTATTACATTGGCAACAAACCTTCCAACAGAATCGGTTGTCTCCTCTATTGATACTCAAATGTATTTGTTCTTAACTCCATCTCTAATATTTTGAATAACAATCCGATAGATGTCTTCTACATAGGTCTTTCTTAATGACGACTCGCTAGGAATGCGTTCATTTGTGTACTTCTCCAAGAATTTTCTCAGAGACGGATTTTCTAGTTTCCACAAGGGACTGCCAGCATCAACAAATGCTTTGCACAAGTCCATTGAAAATTGTGACTTACGGCTGGAGCCAGCAACGTAGTTAGTAAGTAGGCATGACTGCTCTCCTCCAAGCTTCCGTTTGTCAGCGGCACTTTTGTGTTTAGCTGTCTCTATATGTTGGATCACGAAGTATTTCTTCTCTGAATTTACTGCCTTTTCACAAGTTTTACAGAATAATATAGAGCCGTCAGTGGAGAACACACTGCTCCCAAATTGCTGAACATAATCATTTAGTTTCTTAGAAGAAGATGCTTTAACTTTAGACATTATCACACGTGCTCACTCATGCAAACAAACAGTGACTGAAAACAAATATGCAGTGCTGCCATATGTACGACATCTGGAGAAGTGGAGTTGCCAATTAATCATTAGAAGTTGCTAAATGTGATAATTTGGTAAAAAAAAAACGAAACTCTTCATTCAAAACAGGTGGAATAGGCAAATTAGGCTCTTCATATCGAAAAAAAGCATTTTCACCCAAAAATGAGTAAAATAGGCAAAAAAAGGCATTTATGGCATTTTGCCTGAACTTCCGGTCTCTAGTGATGTGTATGTATGTGAATACATACACACACACATATATATGTGTGTGTGTGTGTGTGTGTGTGTGTGTGTTCAATTTTATTTTAGATTGATACTCAAAATGCAATAAAGATTCCATTATCATTTGATTATTATCTCGTCTTTATAATCTTTTGTGGGGTGGAGGGCTGCCCAGGCTGGAGATTTAAAAGAATGGGGAGGGAAAGGGGCGCTAATCTGAGCTTTGCTCCAGGGCGATGGATGCCCTCACTACGCCCCTGGGTTGATAATATATTTGTAAATAGCAATGCCCTCGTAAATTCTGGAATTATAACCACAAATATCAGTGATCATTTTCCTACTTACGCTATATTCAATAACAGTGTTCAGGTTGCGGACAAAACAACTATTGATTACAAAATATTCTCAGAGATTAACAGTAGAAAATTTATTGGGGCTGTAGAAAATACTCGATTTGACTGTGACACAAACCTATAAATGACCTAGATCATATGTTTCAGTTCTTTTATGACGCCTTATTCCATATTTTTTAATATTTGCTTTCCTTTAAGGAGAAAAACAGTTTCGCCCAAAAGTGTCGCAAATCCATGGATCACTCCAGGAATTATCACTTCAATAAAGAATAGAGATAAATAATTCAAATTGCAATTACAAAGAAAAATTCCTAGAGTACAATATACTCAATACAAAAACAAATTAACTAAAATAATCAAAATTGCAAAATATATCTATTATAACAATCAATTTTCCAAACATAAAGGAGACATGAAAAACACTTGGACAACCATAAACAGTCTTCTCGGAAAACAAATTAAGAAAAATTCAATAGAGAAATTAAACGTTGATAATAAAGAAATTACTGATGATACTGCTATTGCAGACTCGTTAAATATACATTTTACTTCAATAGCGGATAAGCTTCGCTTCGCTTACAATTACTAAATAATGATCACTCACCTCTAGAATATATGTCACCCAGCCCACTAAATTCATTTTCGTTTGTTCCTGCTACCTCTACTGAGGTCCTGAATATTATTGGTAAATTAAAAAATACAAAAAATAACATTCATAACATTCCTGTACCTATATTTAAACTTGTTAAAGATAAGATATCTGTAACTTTGGCTAAAATTATCATTCAAAGTATTTCCAAAGGAATATTCCCATCAATGATAAAAACTGGTTGTATAACACCCCTTTTTAAAGGGGGTGATCCTACACTAGCAACAAATTACAGGCCGGTGTGTTCATTATCTGTGTTCAGCAAACATTTTGAAAAAATTGTAAAATGTAGAATGCAGCGATATTTAGAATCTTACAAGTTATTATTTCTAAATCAATATGGCTTCCGTAATAATAAAACAACGGAAATGGCTATTTTAAATCTTATGGAAAATGTAAATAAAGCTAAAGAACAAAGGAATAATGATATCAATATTTATGGATGATTTGAGTAAGGCGTTTGATGTAATAGACCATAATATTCTACTTAATAAATTATATTGTTACGGCTTCAGAGGAGCAATCAGTGATTGGTTTAATTAAAAGTTATTTGTCCAATAGATATCACTCAACTGAAGCGCTTATCAAATATGATGTGTCACAGGGCTCAGTTCTGGGTCCACTGTTATTTTTATTATACGGGGCGCGGGCCGCATGCGGTCCGCGGAATGGACTTTTGCCAAATTTCATTTCTGAATTTTCTTCCCTATTTTGTCATTTCTAGTAGGGAGAACAACATTCAGCGGGTTCCTAAGTCGTATTAACCAACAGTGTATGATTATAAGCAACATCTTGGCCGCGCTTTATAGAAGTTGGACAGCACTGGCCTAAACCATTAGAGGTACAGTAAAACTAAACATACCTTACAACAGAGAATTTAATCCTGCATTTAATGAGAAACAATTAAAACTTGGCGTTCCCGCCATTGGCTTCCAAGACAGCCTGAATTCGCTTTGGGTAGCTTGCCAAAAGTGACGTGAATAGATCTTGATCGTTACGCAAATTTGCTAAAACAGTTTTAATGTGTTGCGTCATTGTATCCTTCGAAAATCGATTTGCTGCAGGTTCTTGAAACGAGAGACATTCAACCTTGTCCTTTATAACTGATCCAATGTGTTCACAGACGTTCAGGTCAGGAGAATTTCCTGGCCATTCTTCATTTCCAAAGAAATCGATTTCATGGTTCCGTAACAACTGTTGAGTGGCTAATGCCTTAAAGCAGGGGGCCTTATCGTGCAGAAGTGTGACCTGATCGACATCCATAACATTGTTTGGGTTTCTTAGAAAAGGAATGACATGCTGGGATAGAATAATATCACGAAAATACTGTCCATCCCAACTCTGACCATTTGGCTTCAGCACCCACATGAGCTTCTTTGCAGTGAACAAAACAAACACACCAACACAGTCTGGACTTTTTAATAATTCGCGATAATGTTCATTGTCATCGATTTCATCTGGTGTTGTGGCCCACACTCGATCATTTTGGTAGTTAGGCCGACGTGTTACGTAAACAAAAAATTCATCGGAGACAGCTAAATGCATGAAATCATCCACATCCCAATCTTCAAGATAATGGGCAAACCACATTCTGTCATCGATGTTAAGTTGAGTTTTTCTTGGCTTTGGCAGTTCATGCCAAGGCTTTAAACCTTGCCTATGACGGTACAGTCGAATGATCTCACCACTAACGATCTTTCCTCTCAACACTTCGATCTCTCTAGAAAGTTTAGCACAGCTGTTTTTCCGCTTACGCATACCGCTTTCAATGATGTCCTTTGTTTCCTGAGAGAGTGGCAAATTTGGGCGCCTAGATTTGGTTGTATCCATTTCACATTCATCCAAAGTTTTATTCCAATTTCTTTTGACGAAGTCCTCACTTCTTCGCAACTTTTTGGCAACCCATGAACGTGTTATAAAGGTGGCTCCAGCATCACGAGCTTCCCGAACTGTTATTGCTCGTATGCGATCTATCACACGTTGCCTCTCCGAATCACCAATTAATTGAGAGGCCATTATATTATCACTTTATCAGCTAGAGTAATTTTAATACCTGCAATAAAAAAGAATTTTCTATATTTTTATAATCACTAAAAACTATTTCGATATAAGTAAACATGTAAGCTGCAAATGGGGGGCTAAGGTTTTTTGGAACCCCTTATATAAATGACCTTCCACGTTCATCTGATATACTGAACTAAATAATGTTTGCAGATGATACAACTGTGTCTTTTTCTTGCAAAGATGTTAATTTAGCTAAGAATATATTTAATTCAGAATTCATCAGTGTAATGAAATGGTTGACCACCAATAAACTCTTTCTAAATACCAGTAAAACAAATTTCATGAGTTTTACTAATAAAAGAAATGTATATCTTGATGAACTTAATGTTAATGAAATCGCTATAAAGGAGTGTACTGTAACAAAATTTCTTGGTGTAATGCTAGATAAGAATTTGCAATGGAGACAGTGGGTGGCCAGACGTTCGGCTTTAGGTGGACAGTCCGCCGTTTGAGCACTCTGTCCTTAGGGTGGCCATTTCCAAATTTCCAAAAAGGAGGACACTGCGTATGTGGCCGTACGTTAACATATATATATATATATATATATATATATAACATATATATGTTAACGTACGGCCACATACGCAGTGTCCTCTTTTTTAAATGGCCACCCTAGTTATGGAGTGATCATGTAAATTATATCGCGAAAGAGATTTCAAGGAGCGTTGCTATAATGCTTAAACTTAGAAATGTAGTCCCTAAACATGTTTTATTGACTTTATCATACTCTTGTTCTTCCTTATATAACGTACTGCACCCTTGTTTGGGGAAACTCCGCTAACAAGCTAACAACACATTAAATGATATCTTTATCATCCAAAAACGAGCAATGCTGATTTCCTTGATCACGCTAGTGCATTATTTAAGGAGCTAAACCTACTAAAGCTCAATGATGTAATCAAACTGGCACATTTTATTTTTATTTACAAGTGTAAGAACAAAATTATTAATTACAATGGGTAAATAGATATTTTGTAACTCATCAAGAAATCCACTCGTATCTGACCAGAAATAGATCAAAGCTTGTTATACCTCAATTTAGATTGTCTTCATCTCAAAAACTACCCATTTTCATTGGATTGAAACTATGGAATGACTTAAATGCCGATATAAAAACTGTTGTGAATGTAAATTTGTTTAAAACCAAGTTGAAATCGCGATTAATAATGACATACTAACAAAAATCTAGGATTAATGCCATTACTATTGTTTATTAATTTCTCGTGTGTAATCTATCATAGTATTAAAAACACATTTCTTGGGATTGTTCAGTTCTTATCTCTCATGTATAATATTGGTTTCTTTGTATGGTATTGGTATAATGCCTTCAATGGTGACCTTGCATTTTTCATGTCAGTAGTGATAATTGAAGATTAATACATGCTTTAAGTTGAGTGACCCAGGGTTGCCAATTGAGCTAAGTTTTAGCTAGATCTAGCCAATTTTGCTGTAATCTAGCTAAAGCAAATGTTCACCTAGCTAATAGCTATAATTCTAGCTTATTTCGAAGTTAATCTAGCTAGTTCTAGCTAATTTAGTGCCAAATTTGAACTCTATTAATTAAAATTAAATAAAATTCTAATTCGGAATTGTCTGTTCAAAATTCACCATGCGGACCGGAATTTTCCCTTATCGACACACTATACTTATGTACACTTTGATGGAAAATACGTTTGGGATCGTAGAAAATATGTTTGGGATCGTATTTTTTACACTGAATAAAGATACCTATATGGGTAAGAATATAATTGACTGTTTTTGGTAAATTTTAATGAAGAAGAAGAAAATATGTCGCGTTCTCAATAAAATGCGGTTAGTAACATATTTACTTTTTAATTTCGTACTTATTAATTGTTTAATTTAGTACGCATTTATTACATTTCAGTATGCTTGAAAGTTGAACACGTATTTATAGTTTCGCAAACCAGCATTGGGATTGGTTGACTCTGTCTTACTGTCTCTTAGTTAGTCTTTCGTCATCGTTCATAGAGGTTGTATCAGTGTTGTGCCGTATATAATATTTCTTTTCATTTAACTTTTAATTCACGAATGTTTGAACCCTTAATCATGCTAAAACAAAAAGTGTATACACAAAAATTTCGCAGAGAATGGCTTAAGAACGAATTATTTGTAAAATGGTTAGTGGCAGTGGAAGATGATCCCCTTATAGCTCATTGCAGATTTTGTAAATGCAATATCAAAGCAAAACATAACGATTTAGTTTTGGCTATACTTTTAGCTAATTGACAAAAAATCTAGCTAATTCTAGCTATACATTATAGCTTTTCTAGCTATAAACCCAATGTTTCATTTGGCAACCCTTACCTGACCCGTGGAAAGTGGACGAGGGCACGAGGCTATTGCATCATGAGCGGATGCGGCTGAAGAAGATACCTGTAGCTCAGAGAAGACGGGCGAGGAAGGAGAGACTGACCATGCGAGGGGGGACAGTGTTCGGGACGACCTGAGGAAGCGGGAGCTGGATGTCGAGCTGGTACAGGATAAACAAGAAACAAGAGTGGAGAAGGAGGATCCGCAGCAGCGACCCCGCGCAAGTGCGGGACTAATAATGCTGTAGAAGAAGAAGATTCAATAATCAAGTGACAGCAAGCTCCGTACACTATTGCTTCAATGTTTAGGTTTGAGGACCTTGAAAAATACTGCGGACTGCAGTTTTGTTACTATGTAATTTATCTTGATGTAACTAACTTTACTTTGGCTGGAGGCCATTGTTGCTTTTTATTTTCTAAATGTTGATGAGAAAGTTAGACTTCCACAACTGAAGTGGGCTCTGTATTCCAACTTTCGGACACTTTATGCACCTTAACTCGGTCAATCAATCATTCACAATTACTCAGTCAAATAATGGCATTTCAGCAAATGTGATTCGTTTGACCCCGTGGGCCTGGCTTAGAATGTTATGATAGAAAAGAGGTTGCTGCAATAAATTGCATTAATTTTAGTTGTAGTGCATTTTTACATGTCATTTCGAAAACATGAAGCCACTGGGGCCTATCGAGGTTATCCAAGTCATGAGCTATATTTTAATAATAAGAATAATAATAATAATGATGAAGTCTAGCTTAGGACTAGGCCTAATTATTGTACTAGTACTAGGCTTAATTAGTGATCTAAGCTCTATTAATGAGTTAGTGACTTAAATAGGATCACCTGAAGATCAGGGACCCCAGCTTTCGTTAGTTAGCCTTATAAGGCTAACTGAAGAAGACTGGGTGCCCTGATTTTCAGGTGATCCCTTAAATGTATTAATATTTCATTTAAGTTGGGAAATTTAAGCATAAGTCGCGGCTTTAGTTTAAGATAAAATAAAGCCATTTTTATTGCATAAATGGTACTAATTTATTTCATATATATTATGTGCATTTAGGTGATAAATCCCACAGCTCAACACAAGTGTTGTGGGATATAGGGAGGCAACATGTTGGGTTAGGGGATACTCTGTCCTTACACACCCCATTTAAAGAGATTCCTTTGCTGAGCGGTGCCCCCCATAGTACTGTGAGGTATTGAAAAACTCATGATCTTCACTTGCCCCACAAACACCTTTAAATGGGAGACCCAAAATGGGTGCACACACATTTCTACATTACTGTACAGTCTTTACAACCACACCTACACTTTTCCTCCTAAGTATATATATTGTAATGTATATGGTTGGTTGTAAATTGTGACTTGGTCCGTAATTGATATGGACCGTGACTTATTTTTGGTTGGCAAGGTACTGGTATTGATGGCTACCGTAATGAAATTGACTGGATTCTTTGGGTCTGATATATTTGCATGTCAGTTATAAATAGATATAGAGTAACATATTTGTGGATAGTAGCCTATTAGGTAAATATAGATATTACGGCCTCCACCCAATTTTGATGCCAAAATACATTTTCCTAGTAGTGTATGATGTACTTTGTTCAAATCTGGCCTTCATTTTATGTGGAAATGAACCAATCAAAAGTTATGAGACTTCAAAGTTGTAACATATTTTGGTTTATTTCCCCATAAAATGAAGGCTAGATTTTAACATTGCACATCAAATACTACTAGAAAAATGCATTCCAGTATCCAAATTGCTAGAGAACCTACCTAACCTAACCCTAATATCAATGGAATCATAAAGATCCACACTCTCTGCATTTAAAATATGACTAACACACCATGTTTAACAAAAATTTCTACAGCAGAATTATCACTATTGTTAATTTCCATAATAACATCTTTGAAATACATCTTGCATCCTTCACATGCCATATTGGAAAATCAACTAATGAAGAAAATGGAAAAAACTATACCTCATTTTTTGTTTTTTCCACCGAAATAGATATACTTATGATGATGTCATTCAAAAAATGGAGTTACGAAAATAATTTCTTTAAAATCCTATAACATTATAAATACGCAATTGCACAAATAATAACATATACCATTAGACTCCTAAAATTATGCTGAAACTTTTGATAATAGCCAGTATTGTCGATTTGGTGGAGGCCGTAATATCTATATTTACCGCCTATTATGACTTTGATTCTCTGGATCCAGAGATTCTATCTCTAGTTTTAAATTGATAATTAATTAGTTTTGTAAAAATTGGTTGTTTCCAATGTACAGGCAGTTTTTACATAGTGGAGCCACCTCGATGGGCTGAAGTGGCCCCTAGTGTGCCCACTATAAAAACTTCTTATGTTCTTATAGCCAAGTCAGGCTGTAGTAGGGATATACCGGTAGGTCTACCATGACTAAGCTAGCCTAGCATGTTCAGTCAACTATGTAGCCTATTTCGCAGTGCATACACTGAACAGAAGTGGATTAGCCTAAGTCTAGTTTAAATCCTTGAAATTTCTTTTAACCCCAAATTATTTTGCAAGAAGGAAATTCCCAGAATGCTGAAATGGAAACTCGCATTTTTCTAGTGTATTTTGGTGTGCTCTGTTCAAATATAACCTTCATTTCTTGTGTAAATAAACATAAATATATGTTTGGGCCATGCAATGACAGCTGTATTTCTGTTCATTTGCACAAGAAGTGAAGGTTATATTCGAACAAAGCACACCAAAATACACTTGAAAAATGTATTTTTGACTACATTTTATACAATAAAGCATTACCTAACATGTTCATATTACGAGATCTCGTAAACGACGCATTACCACAGGAAATGTGCAAAACACCTCAAAATTAACCAGAAAAGTTTGCTCTCGTCATTTTAGTTTAAACTAACGAAAATATCACTACTTAACCTAACCAATCATCAAGGGCATACAGTTGACCTAACTGGGCATTCAGTTGACCTAACCGGGCATTCAATTAATCATCTATGGCACATGATGAATCAAGTTCTCAAAGTCGAAATCACACGAATGGCATGTCATAATTCTACCACAAACACCACCAAACTGAATCCAATTAGAAAAAAAATAGCCAGAACAGAAACCAACAAACTAAGTTGTTGTTGTTTAGCCGATCAGCCCACCCTGATCAAGCAAGCCGGCGGCACGCAGGTAACTGATTGCCCTCTCCGGAGTGGACCAGAGGTTCAGCGCACTAGTGATGTTGTGTTGTGTTTGTTGTTGTGCTAGAGCGGTACAGTCTGTCATAATGTGTTCAATTGTTTGTGGTGTCCTGGCACAGGTGGCAGGTGTCGTCTATGGAGTTGTCTAGTCTGGGGTGATGTCCACATCGGAATCGTGCTAAGTTAACTTGATCCGATCTGCTCAGGCTGATCTCTGACCTGTTAATGGGTGGTGGCTTTGCACCTAAGACCATATTTGGACCGAGTCATGTCAGTGCTTTGTGGGTTAGGTGTGTGTGTGTGTGTTTTTTCTGTACTGTGTGATGTCTGTGGGGCGTGGTATGGAATGGAGTATTTGGTTATAATGTGTGTCTGGTGTTACCTTAATGGTGCGAGGTGTTGGTGCATGATTGTACATGTTTTGGCAAGGGTGTTGTGGGTTAGTTGTTGCTGCTGCCATGAATTGTGTTCCCCTCATGTCTAAATGTTCTCTAACTTTCAGTATTTTTGTTTCTGTGTGCAGGTGTTCTATTGGTGTTGTTTGAGTGCATCCTGTAATGATACGAAGTGCGTTGTTTTGTATTGTCTGTAAGGTGTTTATGTGTGTGTTTGAGATAATGGGTGCCTAGCATGGGCTAGCATAGTCCATAACTGAGCGAATATATTGTTTGTATATGAGTGTTGTTGTTTCCTGCTGGTGTCCAAAGTTTGTGCCTGTTAGTACCCTAAGCGTGTTAAGTTTTGACGTACATTTGTTTTTAATGTCCTGAATGTGGTTTGCAAAAGATAATGATGTGTTGTAGGCAAGTGACCCCAAGTATTTTGGTCCTGTGAGTGTGTGGAATGTTGATGTTTAGTGTAAGCTGTGGAATTACCTGGTGTTCTTTTGTGTTGCTTGTAAGCAAGGTGATGGTTGATTTTGTGGGCACTACTTTGAGTCTATTGTGTGTGAGCCAGTCTTGTATACTGTTTATGTATGTTTGTAGGTTATTTGTAGCGGTGTCAATGTTGTTGTGGGTGGATGTTAGAGTGATGTCATCTGCATACATGATGATAAGGTAAGATTGTTATCTATGGGTGTTGGAATGTCATGCATGTATAAGTTGAAGTGTGTTGGTGAGAGAACAGAGCCTTGAGGGTCCCTGTTCAGAAAAAGCTTGTTTTTGGATGACTTGCCATTAAATGTGACATGTGAGTATCTTCCTGAAAGATAGTTGCTCAGCCACCTTTTGGTGTTATTGTGCATGTTTGTGTCAAGTATTTTGTTTATGAGAGGGAAGCGTGGGATAGCATCAAATGCTTTACTAATGTCTATTGTTGTTAATAGTGTACGTTGAGCTGGTCATTTGGAGTTGATGCCATCCATGATGTGCTGCGTGAGGTTAGTGAGTAATGTCGTGGTTGAGTGGTGAGGTCTGAATCCATGTTGAGTAGGCAATAGTGGAACGTGTGGGTTGGTGATTTGTAAGATTAGTCTTTCTGTTACTTTGGAAGGTGTACATAGTAAAGTAATGGGTCTATAGGAAGCTGGTTCTGTTGGATTTTTGTTTGGTTTGAGTAGTGTAATAATTTTACCTTGTTTCTATATGTCAGGAATAACGCAGTGTTTGTATGAATATGTGCTGATATTTGTGAGAGCTAGTATTCCTTGTGGGCCCAAGTGTTTAAGGTGTATGTTATATATGTTGTCTGGTCCAGTAGCCTTTGAATTCTTGATGTTTTTGATGATCTTGGTGGTCTGGTCTGTATTGAAGGGTGTAATGGTCGTGTCGAGTCTGTAGGTTTTCTTGTGTCTGGCTGTTTGTCTGTCTGCATGTTTCTGGTTGTTGTCTCTGTTTAAGTGACTTATCTTTGCATAGTGATTAACTAGAATGTTAGCTTGTGTGTATGTTGGGATATTATTTTGGCTGCGACAGATAGCCGCGTGTGAGGTGTGAATGCCGCTGTTAGAGTTGGTAATGCTGTTTATAGTCTTGTATAGCCTGGATGTATCTGTGGAGTGGTTTAGTGTTGTTATGAATTCCCTGAATGTTTGTTTGTTTTCTTTGAGTTGTTTATTTCTGTGTTGAGCTGTTGTATCTGCTGTTTTATGGCTTCTGTGTGTGGTGTTTGTGTGTTATGTTTGAGGTTGTTACGTTGCCTTATGAGGTGGGCTATTTCTCTAGTGTAATTTGGGTTGTATTTCCTAATGTTGCCCTTGGGTATGTATTTGTTTGCATTATTGATGATCTGATTAAATATCTTGAGTGTTGTATTGATGTTTATGATGGGTGTGCTGTTTAATGTGGTGAATTGTTCCTCAGTCTGTATTTTGAACTGTTCCCAATCAGCTTTCTTGTAATTTCTGTAAGTGTGCCTAAGGCTGTTGGGGCAAAGTGTAGAATGTGTTGTAATGATGATGGGCAGGTGGTCTGATGACAGTTGTTTTTCTGTTCTCCATTGTGTATGTGTTGCTAGTGAGGGGGAACAGAACGTTATGTCTGGGGAGGAGTTTGAGTATCCTGCTTGATGTGGTATGTGTGTATGTTCTTCTATATTGTTAAGAATGAAGAGGCTGTTTAGTTGTGTGGCTATGTTGGTGCCTCTGGTGGTGTTTTGGTTGTGCAGGTACCAACTAGTGTCTTTGGTATTGAAGTCTCCTCCTAAGATGACATTAGTGAGAGAGGCCAGATTGTGTAACTGTGGATTGTAATTGGCTGGCACCTGAGGTGAACTATCTGGTGGGATATAAATGTTGATTAGTGTGGTGTTGTGTTTTGCGCGTGTTTTAATGTTAACTGCCTGTATTTCTATCATGTTATTTGCTTGGATTGTGTTTGTAATGTTTTGGGTAGCATCAGTGAAGTCAGGGATGGTGGGTGTTTTGTGTGTGTATTTTAGTTTTGTTTCTTGTATAAGTGCTATGTGAATATTTTCTTTGTGTATGAATTCCCTAAGCTGCATGATTTTGTTTGTGAGGCCATCTACTTTGTACTGCAATATGTTAATATTATACTTCTGTTTGTGTCTCATGGTGCTATTGTGTTGCCATTTTCTATTAAGTACCATATGTAGCTATATGCTGTAGTGTGTATTTCTGCAAAGAAAAATATTTCCTCAATGAATGCCTCTAAGCTAATTATTTCACACATGTACACAATAAAGAAGAAAACAGAACACTTTGCTTCCTAAGCACACTTCCTTTGATTACTCAATAGTATTTAACACTAGTTTTGTTAGTTTTTGATTCAGGCTATCTTTATTAATTAATGTACAGGGTGGGCCATAAGTTTCCATACATAGGAAAAATTAAACGTTTGTTTTTATGTTTCAGATACCCTAAGAATATGCATTTGACGTAAGATCTTGTTTACTGATGAAGCAAATTTTTACGTCAATGGAGAGGTTAATCGGCAAAACATACGTTATTGGAGTAATGCTAACCCTAACTGGCTGAGTCCGACGAAGATGCAAGGTGCCGGTAAAGTGATGGTGTGGGCTGGGATATGGGGTGACAGAATTATTGGACCAATTTTTGTCAGTGGAAATCTTAATGCCGAAAGGTATCTTAACATGTTGCAAGAAGAGATTTTCCCATCCCTGCTAAACGAGGAAGGTAACTTCCCAGTTTACTTCCAGCAAGATGGAGCTCCACCTCATTATGGTCTTCACGTGCGTCGGTATTTGGATCAGCAGTTTCCGGATGCTTGGATTGGTCGGCGTGGTCCTGTGGAGTGGCCTCCCAGATCCCCAGATCTCACTCCCCTTGATTTCTATCTTTGGGGGCACTTGAAGGCCATGGTGTATCAGGAAAAGATACGAGACATAAATCATCTAAAGGAACATATCACCAACGCCATTACAAGCATAATGTCAACTGTGCTAATGCGTGTTCATCAACAGTGGGGAACACGTATTGAAATGTGTTTTCAAAATAATGGCAACCATGTAGAGCATATTATATAAATAAAAATGGTTGTCCATAAAAATTTTTATTTTTCCTATGTATGGAAACTTATGGCCCACCCTGTAGATATTTTTAAATAGCTTTTGAATACTCTCTACTTATTTATATATGTTGTATCCTTTATATACTTATATAGACATATGTATAAAATATATTGCTGCGTAGTTGAATAAGAAAAGGGTAAAATAATTTGATTTTTTCAGTGAAGTTATCACTATTCAAATCTCAAAACACGTAGTTTACACCTAAATACACAGCAATTTCTTAAATGTCACTTATACAGATAGAGTTTGGGCTTAATCTGATATGAAAATTTTTTTTAAATCCATTGAGGTAGCGGGGTGGGTAAAACTAGGGATGTACTGATATTGTGTTTTAACCGATAACAATACTGATAATTAAAAATATCAGCCAATAACTGATACCAATATCCAGCTACGGTTTATTAGTTTGTCATATTTTTGTAACATATTCATAATTTAGTTTCTCTGTTGAAAAGTTGGCAACAAAGCAATAATCCTTTTCGTTAAAGATGGCAACACTGCATTAATGTCATAGTTTTGTTTGTTATACAATTGGACTGCAGGCCTATGTTGGGCTTAGTAAATGTGTTTTTAACCAGCTAGCTGGATTAATATTGTGAGCTATGACTACAAGATAGTTTTTTGGTTTTCTAGGCTTTATATCTATTTCTCAAAGTATTTACACTTGTTTGATTGGTTGTTTTAAAAGAAAATTGGGTAAAACTTATGTGCTACATTTCTTAGGACCTAGGCTATGATTAAAATAAAAGGCTGAGATGAAAAAATAATAAGTTATGTGAAGTGATAAAACAATAAAATACTGGAAATTTCATCTTCTAAATAGTCTTTTATTCATAATTTTGGAAAAATCATACTTTTGAAATATTGGCTGATATTTTTAAAAATCTACCAATATCACTGATACTGATATATCCGTACATCCCTAGGTAAAACCCCCTTTAATAATGCAAATTGTCTCAACTTTTTTACTCCTCAACTAAGCTGCTATTCATGTCTATACTCATTTAATATTTGACAAATTACCTTTCAAATGCAATTTGAATCGTTCTTCTATCTCACTTAGGGGCTAAGATATGGTAATTTGAAATTTGGGGGTCTCTGAGAACCCCCCAAAATTGGAATGGCCATAACTTTTGAATCGTAAGTCTGATCAATCTGAAACTTGAAATTTTGGGTTTTTTGGTATAGGCAATGCTATATAACAAATTATAGGAAAATTGGAAGGGGTGTGGTGGTAAACCACTGCATGATCTGTCCTGTAATTACCTAGATGTCATCACCTGAATTTTGAAAAAATAACTGTATGGCCATAATTTACATAATATAACACTTTTTTCAAGAGTACTGTATTTTGTGTAAATATGCTATAAGCAAGTTATTGCAGGTGATGACATTTCCTTAAGATTTACCATACTTTTTATTTGTATTCATCTATGATTTTTTAAAAAAACAAAGGATGTCCCAGGTTAACCCAAGTTAAGGTTATTTGGGACAAACCTATAAAAACTAAGTTAATCACATAGCCCTACGTGGTTTCTTGAGATATGTACAAAGTTTTAAAAAATAATTAAGACAATATATACAGTAGAGATGTTACTGACTAGTGGTAAATAGTCAGTAGTTGGCACAGTTGGCTTATTCAGCCAACTATTTGTAGTTGGCTATTATTGACTGACTAGTTGGCTTAGTTGCTAAAGGTTTGCTAAATGTCTAATTTATTATTATCAGTAGGCCCTATGAGCAGGGTTGTCGAGTCAGTGAAAAAAGTTTCCGACTCCGCCTCTACCTCGAGAAATTTTACAAGTCCGACTCCAACTTCGACTGTAGTATATACTAACCATATGACATATATACCCTTTTCACTCACTGGGTAGACAATTGTGTAGCTGAAAAATAAACCATATTGATTCTTATATAACCACATAAAGGCAAATTTCTTTTTTACCCTATGTCATAATTCGTTAGTGAAAGGGATACTTATATAGTATAGGTATGGTGTAGGTAAATGAATAGTCTCCATGAATTTTGATAGTTTTAATTTTTAAATCTCAATTTTAATTATTCTTTCCTCGTACAATAATAAAAACTAAAAAGTTATTTAATAGTTATAAAATAATAATAAATATAAGACATGAAATGCCATAAAAACTAAAATAATAAATGAAATAAAAACTAAGAAGTTATTTAGTAGTTATAAAATAATAAAATTATAAAAATATAAGACATGAAAGTTGAAACTATTTCAAAATAGTTCAGCATATAAAAAAGCAACTGCAATTAACTCTCTGGCATGTGCAGGCATCCATCTTCAGAAAAATGAACCATCCACGAAGAAATTCCTTGAGCACATGCTTTTTTTTTTGCCTCCTCCAGTACCAGACTTCGAATACTGTTCCTTTCTAATGAAACACCAAGTTTACAGGCCATTTCCCTGTTCAAACCGACAAAAGCTGGGGTAGAGAACAAGCTCAGAGGGACAGCATTCTTAACCACCATTTCAATGATACAGCCCTTGAATTTATCTGCCATCATGGACACAGTAACCTTTCCACTCTCAATATACTTGGTAATGAGAGCTTGATGATTTGAAGAACTTGGGCCAGGAGCATCATCATCATCATCCTTCCTTTTGGCATCCTTTTCAGTAACAATCTTCAACACCTTGGGATGATGGCATTGTAGATGATGCTTTAGATTCAATGCTCTGCTCGGGGCACTGGTTCCTTTGCCCGAGTAAGTGCTAATTTTGGCATCACAGGTTTTCTCCTCATCACCTTTGGTCACTTGGCACATGAAAAACTTTCCATCATCAGTGATTGAGAAATATTAAAACACCGCAAATTTTGGCTTTAATCGCTGTGCCATCACAAAGATTGTTGATAGTGATGTGTTTCAGAAAAATATAAAATGAGGGAAAGTAAATTTATGCTGAGAGCTTTAATACATAGTACAAATGATCAAGAAATTCATCTGAGCTGCTATGTCCAGTGAATATAGCTGCTAATGCCTAACAGTGCATATATATATATATATATATATATATATATATATATATATATGTGTGTATATATATATATATATATATAATATATAATTAATAGGTTACTAAATAAATTATACACACATCAATAATATTAATGATGTATCTATTATAAATATACTTTTAAGAGCTCTGTAGATGTGAAATTATGCTAAATGTGTCCAAATGTATACAGAAGTTTCCCCTGACAAACTTTTACCTCCTAGTAACTTTGTGTCCAATTGGATATGAACTATTCATAAACTCCTGTACAAATTATATAAGCAGTCTTAGATAAAAAATAACCTGGTAAAATGCTTCTTTATAATCAGCAGAAGAAAATAAGGTAAATTTATAGTATTACACCCGTCTCCCTTTGGAGGTGAAATTTATGTTTTTCCTATGGTTTTTGATGTGCTTTGAAGGAATCTGACCTTCAAAACCGTCGGAAATGACTCGTTTTTTAGATAACCCCCCTCCCCCCAGCCGGCAATCAAAAACGAGTAATTTCCAACAGTTTTGAAGGTCAGATTCGTTTAAAACACATCAAAAACCATAGGAAAAACAAATTTCACCTTCAAAATTGACCTGACCTAACCTAACCTAACCTATCCTAACCTAAATCACTTATTGTCTTGTAGGCAGCCCAGGAATCACTATAAATCACAGAGCCAGGCCTAATGTACTTCTGAATGAGTGGAATGAGTGTTCCATTCCGGTACGAAAGTAATTCAAATTCAAAATGGATGGAGCGCAGTGATTGGGCAGACATGTAATGAACACACAAACAAACGCACAAATGAACGTACGAACACACACTAGACACACACCAAAAAAATGTTTATATCTCGAAAACGAAGCATTTGCACCAGAAACGCTATAGAAGGAAAGTGTCTTAGAATTAAAAAATCTACTTAATGAACATATAATAATTGCTGGATGTTAGATGGGTGTAATACTATAATAATACCAAAAACAAAACCTAAATAGACGTTTATTGTTAAAAAAAGAAATCTTAGTAAAATAACATAAACATTTACCAGAAAAAAAATGGCTTCTGCACATGCCACGCTTCAAATTGCTAGTGATGTCATCAATTGCATGCCATCTATTGAGCAAAATAAAAACTGGGCCTAATGTGTACATCTGGATGCAAAGTTATAAAAGAGATGCATTTTTTCTCAAAGTTAATGTGTCAAATTGGTCTGAAAATATGACAAAGGGTTAAAAAGACATTCTAATCAGGCGAATGTTCCGAGAAAACATGCACAGTTTCACACCTAGAAAATTCCCAAGAAATCACGTTGAGATGGTGTGGTCAACACCCCAAGTTGGTGGAAACTCCACTATTGGGAAGGATTCCTGAGAGCTCCCAAACCCCTCAGTAGGGCATTGGAGGTTTCAGTAATCCCCATTGGGCCAGAACTTTCTTAGAAAGCCAGGCCTTCAGAGTTACTAAAAATGTTTTTCTTCTCTTTTTAATTGATTATAACAGATTTGAAATTCTCTTAATATAGAGAATAATAAGCACCTTGAGGCAATCATATGCCTGATTATAACCACTTTGAAATTCTCTCAGTATAGAGACAGAAGCTTGAGGCAATCATATGCCCATTTCAAGAGACAGGAAAGCATCTCACTTCTTGATGGTGTGGTAGGTGATACTATAGTCTTGTTTTTACCATTGGTGTTTTGTATTGCTTAACCATTAGCTATAAGAACTATGTCTCACATATTTGGATCACTTAAAATTATCATGTAAATATCATAATCATTTTTGAATGCCTGATTTCCTTTATAAAGACCTTGTTGAAAAACCTAACTTCAGTTATCAATATGCATCACAATGGATTTTGAGCTTTCTCAGGCTGTGAACTAAATTGTACCTTTAACTGCCTTATGAGCAACATATTAATGCAAATACATATCCCAAAATTTTAGAACCTTAATTATTATCATTGTTAATTTTGCTCCCTTTTCTGGCATCATTGTACTCATGGATTCCTGTGGGTCCACTGATGGCAGTGCTGGGGGGATATCTCTAAATGTTTGTTGGTTTTTTTCTCTCTATCAGGGATTTGTTTTTGGCTGGGACATTTGCTTATTGAAGTGAATTTGGACAAAGCTTTTTCTTCCCCAATACCTGCACAAATGCTGAAGCCAGCATTCGCATATTTTTTGTTATAAACATTGCTTTTGTTTGCACTGATTGAGCCAAGAATACCTTTAATGAATGTGATATGAAGTGGAGTTTAAAATGACACATCTAGGACTTATCAGGTTTATGCAATTTGGGTAAACACTCATTGACCTTGCCCTAGTGATTAATATTCTGTTTTTCTGTATTAGTTATGTAAGTTCCCTTTTATTTTTTTCTGTAAGTCTTGTCTCCTTTGTGTGGTAATGGGCTGGTGATGGCCAATAACACTAGGTAACAAAATTTGAAAAATTTTCTGTTTATCGTGATTTTTCTGTCATTTCTTAATGATTTCGGGGTGCTGATTCCAAAAATGATATTGGTTTTGCTCTATCATCAACCGTTTCAAAAATATAGGTTATCACACTTCATATGGCAAAGTATATAAAGAAGGCTAACAAATATTTTCTGAAAATAAAAACACTATTGGAAATTAATGTTTATTGAGCCAAAATTGTTTGACAAACCCAAAATGGTGCAAAGGATATAATATATATCATGAGGAGAACCGATAAGAGAATAACAAGCCTCGTTATGCAATGTGCGTTCCTTAAAAATGCACTGAAGAACGCGACTTCCGCGTATGAACATTCTTATCCTTTCTGATCAGTGACCACACGTAGTCTCCCATCATGGAAGCATACCAATGGCCCTGGTACCTTTTCTTCATCATTTGAATATCTTGATGGAATCTTTCACCATGTTCTTCACTCACATCGCCCAGGTTATCACTAGGGGTGTGCCGGATAGTATTTTTTACTATCCGGCCGGATACCGGATAGCCGGATAATCAAAAAAATATCTGGCCGGATACCGGATAATATCATTAAAATAATTCATAATTTTTTATATATTATTATTTAGCTATTACTTGACTAATTGACTATACTATCAAATTTTAATCACTATTTGATGTAAATTATAGCTATCTTTCAATAACTTTACTAATTACCTATATTTTATCCTTTTCAGGATTGTTTCATTGCCTAAATCATATAGCTAGTTAGTATTAGTTACAGGCTTACAGCAATATTTTAACATTATTTACCCCCTAAAATGGCTAGTTTTATTTGGAAAATATTTACAATACATGAGACTAATCCAACGATAGCTATTTGCTCCCTATGTTCCAAACAGATTAAAAGGGGATCAGAGAAATTGGGTGCTAGGTGCTATAGCACAAAACCTTTGCACAATCATGCAAAGATGCTGCATTCAAAAGAATATAAAGAAGTGTCTCAACTTAACAAATCATCTGAAAATCAAAATCAACCTATAGCGACCACCTCAATGGCTCCGAAGGAGAAAAAATTAGTTGCTATGGAAAAGCAATTCACGTTAGAAGAAAGTTTTTCCTTTAAGAAAATATGGGATATAAATCAGGGCTGTGGAGTCGGAGTCGGAGTCAATTTTGGTGGTGCTGGAGTCGGAGTCGGTAAAAATGTACCGACTCCGACCTCAATATAAATTTTAATAAAATATGTTTTTGTGTGTGATATCACTGGCAGCTATGGTGGTTAAACCACTTAAATAATAAACACAATGTTTTCCATTTCAGACACTAACCATTAATTCATTTTTCTTTTCAGATAATATTTTTGATTTTTAATGCTTATTTAATTTCGAGTTTTTCTAAATTTCATAAGTTTTTAACTTTCAAGTCTAAAACCCCTTTCACAATGGCAAAGACACTTCCAACAAAGTCTGCAGTTTTTTAATATTTTACAATAACCACAGATGGGAAACATTTCGTGTGTCAGTGTATGATAGAAGATGATGATGATGAAAAATTATGTGAAGCAAAAATCAGTGGTTTTACTGGCTCTGATAAAAATGCACCAACCAGAGCATCAAATTTGAAAAGACATTTGCAGTGTTTCCATCCCAAAATTTTAGAAGTTGTCATTGAGAAAGATAGTAATAAAAACCTTCCAACTACTTCAAAGTTAACAAAAGATCAGAAATCTACTGAATGACAAGCACCACTTACAAGATTCTTTACTACAGACAAAGTTACCGTAACAATGACCACAGATGATGATGCTTCACGTGGTGGTGATGAAATGCCTCTTGTGTAATTATCATCATAGCAGATTTAGAATTAATATACCTTCGGAGTTGGAGTCGGATAGACAAAAAATTGAGGAGTAGGAGTCGGAGTCGGTTTTTTATGTGCCGACTCCACAGCCCTGATATAAATGACTCAAAAGCTCAAGCTTTACATAAAAAGATAGGATTAATGATGGCATTGGACAACCATCCTTTTAGTTTAGTTGAACAAGATGGCTTTATAGGACTGATGGCCCACGTACAGCCAAGGTATTTGCTACCAAATCGAACATATTTTTCAGAAAAAGTCATACCCAAAATCTATGAAGAACTCAAAGAAATTGTTATGAATAAATTGAAAGAAGGGAAATACATTAGCTTCACTTCCGATATTTGGACCTGCTCTTCTTCAAATGAATCATTCATTTCCTTGTCAGGTCATTGGATCATGAATGACTACACTCATTGTAATGCAGTATTGCATTCAGCTCATTTTTCAGGATCGCATACAGGAATTAATATAGCGGACAAATTGCAATCTATGTGGCAATCATGGAATATTGCCAGATCAAGGTGTAATATATTGGTCAGAGATGGAGCTTCCATAGCTTTGGGATGTGACCTTGCGGAAATACCTTCTGTTCACTGTTCAATTCATTTGCTACAGCTAGTGGTGAATGATGCATTAATGGCTCAATGATCTATAAAAGATCTTTTGGCAAAGTGTCGACGTTTAGTGACACATTTTAACCACTCCCCACTGGCTACTTCTGAATTTAAAGCTCTCCAAACACAACAGGGTCATGTTCCTCTTCTATTGGTACAAGATGTTTTAACGCGCTGGAACTCCTTATTTGATGCTAGAACGTATGGTTAAGTTGAAAAAATCAGTTCAAACATACCTTGCTGATCATAGTGAATTACTTATTTCATCTAATGAGTGGCACTTGATTGAAAATCTTTTAAAGCTTTTACAGCCATTTTTTAAACTCACCCAAGAAATGAGTACAGAATATAGTTTACTCTCTACTGTTATCCCAAACATGTGTGCGCTTGAAAGGTTTCTTTCAAAAATTGGCCAGGATGATCAAGGAGTCCAAACTACAAAAGATGAACTGTTGAAGTCATTGCGGTCACGATTTTTTGCCAATGAAAGCAATGAAAAAAGACAGTGTCTAAATGTCCTAACAAATCGGAAGTATGCTCTAGCAACTGTCATTGATCCACGATTTAAATTTTTGTTTTTCAAAGATCAACAAAAGGAAAATATTAAGACATGGTTAATTGAAGAAATAAATGAAATAAACAACCTAGAGAAAATTAGAGATAAATATTTTGAAGAACAGGCTCACAGCAGTGATGATTCTAATTCTTCTTCCTCCTCAACAGGAAGAAAAAAGGCAAAGTTTGATGATGATCCACTCTCTGCTTGTTTCAGGGAACTAACACAAGAAAATTCAGAAAAGATACCTGGTGAGAAAAAGTTTAAAAAAAGCCGCAAGATGGCTTCATTCACAGAAATAGCAGAGGAAATTGAGCAATATGCAAAAAAACCCATATCAGACAGACGACTATCTCCACTTGAAATTTGGAAAAATGAAGAATCCTTTCCATCTCTCAAGAAAATTGCTCTAAAATGGCTAGTGACACCAGCATCTTCAGTTTTCTCAGAAAGAATGTTTTCCGAATACGGAAATATTTTTGAAGAAAAAAGAAGTACTTTGCTACCAAAGCGAGGGGAGATGCTTCTTTTTATCCATCACAATGGACGAAAATTTGATTTAAACTTGTGAATCTAGTGTCTTGAACATAGTATTAATTTTTATTGTTTAATGTGAGTTTTTACTTTTTAAGGTTTTGCTATTTTAATAATTTCACTTACCTTACTGGTATATTTGATTAGGCTATATGTTTTATTTTTATATCTCAAATCTTAATAAAAGGTTTCGCTAATTCATATTTTTCATATTGTAATTTGCAATATATATAAAAATAAAAAATAAAAATTAAAATTAAAAAGTAAGGGAAGCTGGGATCTTAGCTATGCGTCACACTTTTAGCTGGACCAAACATTTTGCCTTTTTAGCAGTGTTAATATAGTTACATACTAGTAGTGGTACATGCTTATTTATCAATTATTTTAATTTTAGATTTTTGTACAACTATATTCAACTTTTGCTAGCTAAAGGCTATGCAAGCTAAGATTGGAAAGGGGCGGGCCCAGATGGTATTCCCATTACAAAAAGACTATCATAAATATCCGGCTATCCGGCCGGATACTGACATCTATCCGGCTGGATACAGGATACCGGATAATAGCTGTTATCCGGCCGGATATCCTGCCGGATAGTGGTATCCGGCACATCCCTAGTTATCATGAAAAAAGTCTAGATGTGAATACAGATAGTGTAATTTTAAAGACATACGGCACCCCATTTTGCCATAGCACTTAATCAAGTTTGACACTAACTCCTTATAGTTTGGTGCTTTATGGTTGCCTAAAAATTCATGAACCACATCACGGAAAGCACACCAAGCCTCTTTTTCAATCGGAGTCATATTGGCTTCAAGGTTCTTTGAATTCAACAGCGCCTTGACTTGTGGTCCTACAAAGATGCCAGCCTTGACTTTGGCCTCAGAGAGTTTAGGGAACATGACCCGAATCTGTTGGAAAACTTCCCCTCCAAAATCTAATGCAGTTACAAACTGCTTAATTAGACCCAACTTAATATGGTGAGGTGGTAGCAGAACTATGTCAGGCTTCATAAGAGATTCCCTGAGTACATTGTACTTTCCTGGTTGCAGTCCTTCACGTGGAGGCCACTGAACTGTTTTATAGTGCTCAGTTGAAGCCCTGCTATCCCACAGGCAAAGAAAACATGAATATTTAGTAAACCCTCCTTGTAAACCTAACAGGAAACCAATCGTTTTGAAATCACCACACACGTCCCAGTTATATTGTTCATACCTGATTTGAGTGAGCAGTTGTTTGACATTTTCATAGTCCTCTTTCATTTGAACAGAATGTGCAATTGGTATAGATGGATATTTGTTCCCATTGTGGAGTAGAACAGCTTTTAAACTCCGAGTTGAACTGTCAATAAACAGGCACCACTCTGAGGGTATGTGTGTTAACCCAATAGCTGTGAATAGACCATTAACCTCGCTGCAATAACAGAGAGAGCCATTGACATCGTAGAACCTTGCAAACTCTTCATGCCGCTTTCGGTATACAGTGCTCTTGCAGTCTTCTCCAAGCAAATTCCACTCTTTGAGTCTGGAGGTCAGAAGCTCAGACCCTGATTTTGTCAGACCCAAATCTCTTAATTAAGTCATCCAATTCCCTCTGATTTGGAAAGTGAGGGTTTGTACTGAAAGTTACTGTATTCTTCATTATGACTGTCCTCACCAGTCGACATCTCAGATGAGCTGGCTGCATCCTCATTTTCAACCTGCAAAGCAAAGAAACAAAATATAGGCATAGCTATATATGTAGAAGAGCATCAGTACTAAGAAAAATTGACACATAATGACCCACGGTCTGTAAATACAGAAGGTAAAGTAATGGATAGATACCTGTTCTGGTGGATGTGGTATTGGAAGACCTTCGCCATGTGGTACAGGAGCTATGGACGACACTATGCTTGGATACTGAAGAGAGTGCCTTCCTTTAACTTTCCTATACTTAGAAACATCTACCATGCAGTAGTAGCAATCGTCATGGTGGCTCTGGTTCTCTCCATATTCTGGGTACTGCAAAGGATATTGCCTTGCGTACTCCCCGCAGCCACCCTTCAAGTGTGGAGCAGAAGCTTCCACAGATCACATGGGGTGCCCAGGGCTTATCTTGGTCACCCATAGGCATACCAAAATAGAGCCGATACGCAATCCAGAACTTGGTGCCTTTCACAATCTTGTGAGATACTTGCTTGGGGCCTATGTAATACCCACAAACGTAGCAGAATATATCCGGCGAGTGTTTACAAGCTCTAGTTGCCATTCTCTTTACCAAACTGTACTACATTAATCATAACCTGCAGATATAGAGAGAAAAGTTATTAAATCTGCAACAGATTACAGATTCCAGAAAAAAGATGTATTCATAACACTGAAATAATGTTTGCAATTAAAAAGGATCGATAACACTCAAATTGTCAGCACAGAAACACAGTACCTCAGTGCTGGTAACCATCAGACAAACAACTTGCTTTCTTTGTGTGCTCACACTTACTGACTTCTCAGACTCTGCGCTCTTCTTTATATAGCACAGTGGAAGTTTCGGGCAATTTCTAGAGCAAGAAACTGTCAACGAACATCCGGATTGTTCTCAACAATTCTTGATTAATGTGATATTGCTGCACCCATAATAACATTATACTGGGAAAACATGAAAAATGGATTATCTCCGAAACCATTGATGATACACACAAACCAAGGCCAGATTTGGACTCAGTGCCCACAAATGCATATAAAAATGAAAAATTCTATATAAACAGAATCGGTGTTACACAGTGTAATTTAATGGTTTTATTTTATATTGACATTTTTGCGTGTGGTATGGGACTAATGATGTTTGTTTTGTTTTGTAGTAATATTTTTTTTTCCAAGTGCTTAGTTGGTTCTGAATACACATTAGTGTATGATCAATAAAATTGTTCATATTTTCTTTAGTTACCTGTAAAAACTTGCCTGCTGATGCAGTTAACCTTGTGAGTTATTTTTTGTTTTGTTGATTAAATTAGGCAAAGGATGTTTTACTTTTCTTAAATCCTCCCACCATAAGCCGAGGAGTAAGTCTTTAAAAGAGGCAGACTGGCTATGACCCAGAGATCTTAAAGGTGAGAACCCAGTTTCAAATTGGTAGGAGCTGCCTATCTGACATAATCTCAACCATACTAAAATTGGGAACTTGCTCACTTCATTTCTCTCATTCTTAGCAGTGCGGGTGGTGCTGAAGTCAAAGGATTATTTTTACTCAATTGAAGGCCCTCTGGGTGGTCCTCACTGGCAGCTAAATTTCCCATCTCAGCAACCAGCAGCAGCTGCTGTGACCCCACTAACAGAGTATCCGGTAGGTGAGTAACGCAAACGCATCTTTACACAGATACACTTGCCAGCATCGTGCCCCCATTTCACTGGTGCCCAGACCCGGGAAGATTCAATGGGAACATCAATAGAGAGCATTAGTATTGACTAGATGCCCTTATTCGCTTGCAGTATTACCAGCACTCACCACACTGCACAAAAACAATTGAGAGACAGAATTATTCACAAGAAGAGGAAACAATAAAGAATGGGTGACACAACAGGTCTTGCCAGTCAACTTACCACCACTATCACCACTGCTGTGGCTTCATCAACAGTCACTGTAAGCACAATAGCTAATCCCATCCTGACAGCTGGCCCTAATTTCCCATGTAACCATGACAGGGGTGGCAGTAGGGAAATAGCTGCTACTTTACAGCCAATAGGAACAACAACTGATAGACCAGCATGTCAGTCACCACCTAAGGCAGGAACTCCTAAGGATGGGGGCATTGACCAACAATCATGGGCAATTCTTCAGCAAATGGTTATGCAGAATGCTCAGACCATGGCCATGATGTCTCAAATACTGGCTAATAGCCATATACCTAAGGTTCTTCGACCATAAAAATACTGCCCTTTTAGCTAATTATCTCGATGGCTCTGCCTTAGAAATTTATAGAGTAATGCGGAAGTCTACTAGTGATTATGGGACACTGAAGGCCCATTTAATATCCTGGTATGAGAAAGAGCAAAGAAAGAAAGAAGAAAGTCAGAGTCAGGACTTTATGGAGGCTACCAAGCACTCACATGAGACTATCTCTGCTTATGCCCTTAGAGTAATAAACCTAGCATGTCAGTGCTTCCCTGGTATGGATGTCACTCAACTCCGTATAGTTAACGATAGGTTTATATCTGGGTTGCCCTTGGAGTTGAGGCAGGAGCTGACCTCATCCATACTCAAAGGACCTTACTAGGAATGAAGATCTTGTTGAAGAAGCTTGTGGCACTAGCAGATTTAAATTTCACAGCCCCCCCCCCCCCTTGGCAGGTCAAGCTGGAACCACCAATAGAGGTACCCAAGAAACATCCCAATCCTCTGTGAAACCCCAACCTGAAATGGCCAATGTGGCACATCTAGCACCAGCCCTTCCTACAGCTCAAGCAGCACCCCCATTGAATCAGTGTTCTTATCCACCTCCTTCATGGAATTGGCCACCTAACTATACTGAACAAATCCCACACCAGTCAACACACACCACATCTGAGTTCACCACCAGTTGCATTAAGGCAAGAACTGCCTGTGGTTGCCATGGGTGCCCCTCAGTCTACTGCAACAAACAGTCGAGGAAAGCTAAGAGCGCCCAATGGAAGAAAAGTGAGAACTGCAGCAAACTTCCCTAGGGGTCAGTCTCACCCACCAGCCAATAACTTTCAGCAAGTTGCAGCATCACCAAGAGGCTGCAGGACATGTAGCTATTGTCAGCAGTCAGGGCATACAAAGGGTCAATGTCCCTCGCGTCCTTTATGTTATTGGTGTGGAAAGCGGGGTCATCTCCATCAAGATTGTTATATTCCCAGGAACATTTGCATACATTGTAAGCAACGTGAACATAGCCCAGCACAGTGTCCTACTCAGAGGAACTATTTAACAGAGAGGCCACAATGCCCAAGTTGTGGAGGACCCCATTTGGGTAAAGATTGCATGAATGACCAAGGGTTGGTCCCACCCCCACAAGAATTAGCACCAGAATTGGGAAACTAGATAGCTCTGTCATGTAAGGCTGCATGTCAGAGCTATCCCAGTGTGCTAGCAATGAACAGTCTTTTGGAGGCATCATTGCTTCCCAGGAAGCAACACCATCAGGGCAATATCCATTCGCAAGTCAGATTGCACACAACTACCTTGAGGCGCCCCAAAGTGAGACTGAAGATGAGACAGTGGAAGATGTTGAACAAGTTGGAACCCAAGAGAGGGATGAAGAGCAGCCAGTGAACACTGAAGATGAATTGGCTGAAGTTCTGGACCTGAGACAAGAGCAGCAACCAAGCAATGCCTTAGTCATCCGGCCAAGAATAAAAAAAACTCCCCACACAGGCCCATTGTCAGCTCTTGTGGATACAGGTGCTGCAGTCAGTTTGATGTCCGCTTCATGTTACCATCAACTTCCCTCTGATAAATTCCCATTAAAGGAAGTACCTCTCAAGGGGATTAGGGGTATAGGTAAACACACTGTACCAGTTCTGGGTGGTTGTACAGTCACACTCATGTTTCCTAATTTTGAAACACAACCAATTGAGTTTGTGGTTGTGAGAGACCATGTCTCAGACTTTGATCTGATCTGTGGGGCAGACATGTTACAGACTGATAGTTTGCTTCCCGACTTGGCTAAATGAGAACTACTCACTCGGAAGGGAAGCCAACTTATCACAGTTGCCCAGGATGCTCAACAGCCACTTCCAACCAGCCTTGAATGTGAAAGTGTGGAAGATGTTGAAGTTGCACCCCGCACCTGTCAAATGATAGAGGCATGTTTCTGCCTCCAAGGATACAACCCTGATCATGAGTTAACTCATTTGGAAAGTAACTCCTCAGTAAAAGATTTGATTATGCAACCTGGATTAATGAATGTCACAGAAGACAACTTTTTGGTTGCTGTATTCAACCTTGGAGACTTCTCACAGATCTCCAGAGGAAACTTAATTGGGAAGGCTATGAAACTGCAGGGTAAGGACTTACTGGTACATCTGGTGGACTTCACTGACAGTTCAAAAACTTCTCAAAATCAGAAGGACCGGACTTCACAAATGATGGTTGATGCTTTTGAGTTGACAAATGCATCTTTCTCAGCAGAACAAAAGGACCAGTTAGTCCAGTTATTGCTGTGCCACCAAGGAGCTATTAGTCATGGTGATGCCCAGGGATGTTGGACACACAACCATTATCAAGCATCAGATTGAAACAGAACACAGGCTTCCAGTCCATATCCCAGTAAGGCAAGTCCAAGGACCTGTACTGCAGGACATTGAAGAGCACTGCCAACAGCTGGAGGAAGATGGTATCATCAGACGAAGTTTCTCCCCATACTCTGCACCTGTCGTACCAATTAAGAAAAGTGATGGGTTAATACGGTTATGCATTGATTATCGAGAGTTCAACAAAATGAGATTGCTTTCCATTACCTAATTTGATTGACACACTTCAATTTGCATGGAATGCAATACTTTTCTACCATTAGGTTGAGATGGAGGAATCCAGTGTTGAGAAAACTGCATTCTCCACCCTTCTTTCCCATTGGGAATTTCTCAGAATGCCCTTTGGGGTGAAAAATGGTCCAGCGAGCCATGATGATAGCATTATCTGGGATCCTATGGACTCAATGCATGGTCTACCTTGATGATATAATGGTAGTAAGCCACACTTTCCCCGAACACCTTGAAATTCTGGGAAAGGTCTTACATGCCTTGGAATCTAATGTTTTTAAAATCAAACCCTCAAAGACTGAGCTTTGCTGAGAGGAAGTGACATTCCTGGGACATCAGGTGTCATCCAAGGGGATGGTCCCACTGGTAAAGAACCTAGAAGGCATTGCCAAGTTTCCAATCCCAACCACCATCAGAAGACTGCCAATTCTTAGGGATGGTTAATTTCTATCGCTGACACATCCAAAATTGCTCAGAGATAGCAAAGCCTCTTAGTGAACTTACAGGCCGCAAGACACTGACTTGGATAGCGAGTTGCAAGACTGCGTTTGATAAACTAAAGGAGGCCTTAGTTAGTCCAATCTTATTGACATACCCTGATAGGTCAAAGGAAGCTAAACCCCTACAGCTCCATGTAGATGCTTCTAACATTGGAGCTGGGGCTTGCTTGTCCCAAGAGCAGGAAGGAAAGAATAGGCCCATAGCCTTTGTTTCAACCACATTCAATAGGGCTGAACAAAAGTACTCAACCACTGAATGAGAATTAGCTGCTATTCGATGGGCTGTGAGGACCCCAAAACCCTTCCTTTATGGAATCAAAGTTAAGATTTTTACTGATCATCAACCTTTAACCTTCCTTTACAATATGCCATTAGTAAATAACAGAGTTGCTCACACACTGAAAGAGCTGAGTAGCATTGAATATGAGCTAGTGTACATACCTGGGAAACAGAATTGTATCACAGATGCACTATCCAGGTCTCCAATTGTCAAGAATCATTGGATCAATATGACAACTGATCAAATGCCATTCCAAAAGGATTCATAAAGACTGAGGTCCCAGGGGGAGGAGATTCCCTCTTTTATTGTGTATCCTTGTGGAGTAGTGGCACAATGGATCATCATAGGGAAATCAGAGTTCTAAGCAGGATTAATTAACAGGTGAAATAAGTATGGGATCTCTTCTGATAAAGCTATCACCCATCAGCTGAATCTGATGAAACATGTTGGTCAGATCCCAACCCCACGTGTGATCCAAGTTTATAGTGATATGAATAAGGTAGAGATTTGGGTATATCATGGAGATCGAGCTCCCTTAAAGTATGGTTCTGACAACTACCATGATCGATGTTATCTGCAGTGCCTCGCTGGGATCCATTACAATTGGTTAAACCCTATACACCTACCTGGTCAATCAAATGATAAGCCTTCCCCTGAAATTCTAAATGTGAATAGGGAAACTGATAGCCCCTTTGAAGAATTTACACTGCTTGATGATAGCATGGAGGAGGACCTTGCACCTGACACAGAGGCTAGTGGGGAGGGGAATCTACCATCTGATAACCTTACACCACAATTGGAACTGACATCAGTTGTGGTGGACATCTGTCCAGTGATTCCTTTGAGAGAAGGAGAACAACTCCCAAAAGAAGGAGGGGCATTGTCCCTGGAAGATGTCATAACCTTACAAAAACTTGACCCTCACCTATCGCCTTAAAAAGGGGATTAAGCAACAATGGACAGCAAAACGATATACTGGAAACCTACAACCATATAAACGAGATCATCAGCAATTGGTAGTTATTGATGACATCATTTACCATAGGGGAAGAGACCACCACTTGCGTTGTGTTGTTGCCAAAGGTGTTGCTATAGATTGGGCTGTCATTTTTCACAAGGAGTTTGCTCACTTAGGGCGAAATAAATTGCTTGCCCTATTATTGGAACATTTTTGGTACCCAGCTGCATCGCATAGTGACTGAGATAGTCACTCTTGTGTGGAGTGTCAGAGAGCAAAGATTACCAATATTCTCCACACACCACCTGTGTTTAAGATTGTAACCCAACATCCTTTTGAGTTGATTGCAGCAGATCTTATCTCCTACCCTATCTCTCAAAAGGGGAATGTTTGTGCATTGGTGGTGGTTGACCATTTCTCTAAGTGGTTGTCCGTGGTCCCACTGCCCAATAAACGGGCCTCTACTGTAGCACAAGCATTCAAAACTCGAGTATATCCATTTCTGCCCAGGCTGCCTGAAAAGCTACTCAGTGATAATGGGCCTGAGTTCACAGCCCAGGAATTTGAAGATACCTTGCTTGAACTGGATATACTCCATGTAAGGACTTCTCCCTATTGCCCCACATCCAATGGGGCTGTTGAGCGAGTAAACAGGACACTAACCCAATATTTGCGGATGAGTTTGAACCAGGTTGAGACCTGGGATGACCATCTGCCCAGGGTGGTATCCATTTACAACAATACCAAGCATCAGGAGACTGGTATTTCCCCAGCAGCCTGTCTCTTATCCCAGACTCACATCTTCCCTCAGGGCCCTAGGATAGACCACCATCAGCTTCAATATCGGGATGAAGGCCACCCGGTTGAACCCTATCACTTAAACCAGCTGGTGGGGCTGAAAATACACTATCCTGGCAACCTGAGCATCAATAAATTCAAACCTCGGTATGCTGGACCATATTGTATAATTAAAGTGAACCCAAATGAAATTACTTATCAAGTTCAGTCAATGAACCCTCAGGAACCCACTATTTATAAAGTTCACCACAAATCTGAAAAAGTGGAATGTGGCTCCACCATATCTTCAACAGAACCGCTACTACCAAAGGCTTTTGGGAGATGCCCATTATGAGGTTGAATTCCTACCACAACCTACACCTGTAGAGATGAGTAAGGGTCCATCTCTAATTGAAGAACCAAGCCATGATGAGCCATTCTTTAAGGGTTTTCGCTTCAACCCATTACCTGTGGAGCGTCTGAGAAAAATTCAGCAGACTCTAGATCAGACTCTCCACAACCTGTATCAGTTGGAAGAGAGATTTCATGAACAGCCCCTCCCAGCAGAAATTCTTCAAGATAAGAAAGTGGGGAGGATAAAGTTAATGGGGACACAGAGAATGGATGCCCAGTAGCAATCTCATCCTTTGATTCAGGGCAGGAACTCCTTCCTCTGAATTGGAGCCAGTGAAACAGTCCCCTAACGTCTTTTTGATTTATTGCCACCAATAACACTGGTATGCATATGAAATTTTTTTGTCTGCTGTGAGGGTTTTTTCAACTCATATTATATAATTCGACCATGTTGAATTCGAAAATGACATTGGTTTTCCTCAATCAGGTCAGGTTTTTTCTCTATTGGCCATTTATTATAAGTCCAATTTTATCCCCAAATTTATTGATTTTTTTAGCTTAAACACTGTAGATACGAGTAATATTATAAGAACACTCGTGAAAAATGAAAACATTGTGTGAATAAATACTTTTATTCATACAATGAATATGGAAAAAAGTTTATTGAGTAAGGAATGAAGTTTTTTTGGCTTTCCGTCTGTTTTTCTTCGGGCACGTCTCGCTTCAAACACCAGCAATAGTCCGCCAGCATATTGATATCCCAGTTTCCCTGGTACCTCTCTTCCATTATTTTGATATCTTGGTGAAATCATTCACCCTGTTCCTCACTATAATCCCCGCAATTTTCAGGAAAATAGTCCAAGTGGGACTACAAAAAGTGCATTTTTATGGACATGCGTGACCCATGAGCTTTGAAAGCTTCCATCAAGTTTTCGACAACAGACTCGTACTCTGGACTTCTACGCTTGCCAAGAAAATCAGTGACAACTGATTTGAATGCCTGCCAGGCATTCTTCTCAGTTGGAGTCATTGCATTTTCGAACTGAGTATCCTTGATCAAAGTTTGAATTTGAGGCCCATCAAAAACCCCAGCATTTAGTTTAGCATCAGATATATGAGGAAATTTACTCTTGAGATATCGGAATGCTGAACCCTCCTTATTCATTGATTTGATGAAATTTTTCATCAAGCCCAGCTTAATATGAAGTGGTGGGAGCAAAATTTTTGTTGGTGGTACAAGGGGCACTGAAACGACATTATGCGACCCAGGTTCAAAATTCTCTCTGGATGCCCATTCACGCTGTGCATAGTGCTTCTCATCCACTCGGCTATCCCATTTGCAGAGGAAACGGGTATTTCGTGTATCCCCCTTGCATTCCCAATACAAATGCCACAATCTGAAAAAAAATGAAAATATTTAAAGAATTTAGAGAATTTGTTCTATCAGATAAAAAAATCTATGCATTGGACTGTATCACTTCTGTGGGGAAGTTGTGTTCTTATACGCTCTCAAATAACCTTTGGAAAAACAACATAGTCAATAGCAATAGTTTACTTATGATATTAGTATTACCTTCAAATCTCCACAGATCCTCCAGTTATGTTGGTCGTATATGAGAGCATCCAGTAAAATTTTCATGTTATCGTAGCTCTCAGTAAGTTGTACGGAATGTGCTACAGGGACTGATGCAACCCTATTCCCAATGTTGAGAAGTACTGCTTTCAAACTTTGTTTAGACGAGTCTATAAATAGCCTCCATTCTGATGCGTTATATGGCAGGCCCAAGGATTCGATTAGCCCCTCAACATTGCAGCAGTACACTAAGGAAGAGGTATT
This sequence comes from Bathynomus jamesi, assembly GCA_023014485.1. NCBI lineage: Eukaryota > Metazoa > Arthropoda > Malacostraca > Isopoda > Cirolanidae > Bathynomus > Bathynomus jamesi. Next base: position 143,963 of record JAJOZX010001115.1, read on the forward strand.
TTCGTGCACTGCAAAAATTTGTGGAATTCTTCCTCTCGTTTCCTATACCAGGAGAATGTTGTTCCCGGAGCCAGCAAGTTGTCCTCTCAAAGTCGTGAGCCCAAGATCTCGGCAGCTAATTTGGAAAGTCCTAAATCTCTGGTAAGATCATTAAGTTTGGCCTGGTTGAGAGGCCTCGGCTCATTTGAAGCGGTATTTTGAGGTATATACGACTGGGACTGGTCATTGGCATTGGTCATTGATTCATCATCAGAATCATCGAAGTCCAGGGTTTGAGGTGGGTCAGGTATTGGAATTCCAGGACCATGGGGTACAGGTCTCATAGCAGAAGGAATGTCAGGGTATACAACAATGTGTTTATTCTTCTTGTTAACTCCTGAAAATAGAAACACAGAAACATGGATATAAAACTTGCATATGAAATAGAAGAAGCATTCAGACAGTGGCGGCTCGTGAGGGAAGGCTGCGGTCTGTAAGATATGAAATAGGTCGATGGAGTCTGTATATTTTCTTTCTTTTTCATTCATATTGTCCCTTCGGGGACAATATGAATGAAAAAGAAAGAAAATATACAATCATTGTATATGTAAATGTAACTTGTATAACAATATGTATGTGTAAATGTATTTTCTATAACAATATGTATATGTAAATGTATGATTACCATTATGGTGAATATTATGCTATATATGGTGAATATTACATTATGGTGAATATTACATTATGGTGAATATTACATTATGGTGAATATTACATTATGGTGAATATTACATTATGGTGAATATTACATTATGGTGAATATTATGTCAAGTTTCATACGAGGATTTCAAAATATTTAAGAAAAATAAATTTATAAGCCCACCTTGGAGGTTTGTCATGCAGAAATAGCAATCTGTCACGTGATCCTTTCCTTCTCTCCAAATCATGGGAATTCCAAAAGGCAAAGATTTCGCTCTGCCTTTGCTCCATCTTCTCAAATTTTCAATGCACGTCTTGCAGCACATATGAGGGGCGAAATTTTTGTCCTGGTCCCCTAGCTTAATTCCAAAGTATGCTCTATACATTGTCTTCACAAATTTAGTGATTTGGGACTGGTTATTTGGCATGGTAACCGTCCCACATATGTAGCAGAATCTATTGGGATCATTTTTACACGCTCTATTCATTGTGAAATATTTTATCTATATGCCTGAAAAGTAAAAAAAGATATTATACAAGTGAAACAAGTGATGATAGATGTTACTGTTCCAATTCCGCTTTGACAAAATCACGAAAGATTCTATTTTACTTATGAGGCCATAGCCGGATAACCTGAGCTGATTGAGAAAAATGGATTGCAGATTCGAAATCAGCAGGAAACACTATAAGAATCACTTACAAAACCCTTGACAGCAAAATTGATGCATACCAGTGTAATCAATCATATTTAGCTGCTGTGGAACCTGAAACAGACCTTGCAGCGACACAATCTCCAGAATCTTCAGAAATGACAAGTGAGTTGGACTTTAGTGACATAGGAGGAGGACTGAGTCCAACTGATCAGCCAACTCACGCAAGGTGATGAGGGTCCCTCACTCTGGAACCCTTCTCTGGTGTATTAAAGTGGGTAAAGAAAACATCATTGACACCTTAAAAAATTGATTTTAGAGGGTTCTCACCTGAATCTCAAAACTTGTCTTTGCCAGTTGTTACACATGTAGGTACCCTCACTAAGATGGGGAACCAACCATTCACATGGTCACAGGGCAGATCTCAGGAATTGCCTAGGGTACAAAGTTCCTCACTTGAGAGGAAAACTAAAAGTAAGGTTACTAATTAGGTTAAGGTAAGACATAATTTGTAAAGTGTATTAAAGTTCCATACTGTCACTCATCACTAATGTTCTTGGAGATAAAAATACCTGTGTTGTGCACCCCACAACAAGTGGGGAGGAGTGAGATGGTGTGGTTAACACCCAAGTTGGTGGAAACTCCACTATTGGGAAGGATTCCTGAGAGCTCCCAAACCCCTCAGTAGGACCTGGGAGGTTTCAGTAATCCCCATTGGGCCAGGGCTTTCTTAGAAAGCCAGGCCTTCAGAGTTACTAAAAATGTTTTTCTCTTTTTAATTGATTATAACAGATTTGAAATTCTCTCAATATAGAGAATAATAAGTACCTTGAGGCAATCATATGCCTAATTATAACCACTTTGAAATTCTCTCAGTATAGAGACAGAAGCTTGAGGCAATCATATGCCTAATTATAACCACTTTGAAATTCTCTCAGTATAGAGCCAGAAGCTTGAGGCAATCATATGCCCATTTCAAGAGACAGGAAAGCATCTCACTTCTCCTTGATGGTGTGGTAGGTGATCCTATAGTCTTGTTTTTACCATTGGTGTTTTGTATTGCTTAACCATTAGCTATAAGAACCATGTCTCACATATTTGGATCACTTAAAATTATCATGTAAATATCATAATCATTTTTGAATGCCTGATTTCCTTTATAAAGACCTTGTTGAAAAACCTAACTTCAGTTATCAATATGCATCACAATGGATTTTGAGCTTTCTCAGGCTGTGAACTAAATTGTACCTTTAACTGCCTTATGAGCAACGTATTAATGCAAATACATATCCCAAAATTTTAGAACCTTAATTATTATCATTGTTAATTTTGCTCCCTTTTCTGGTATCATTGTACTCATGGATTCCTGTGGGTCCACTGATGGCAGTGCTGGGGGGATATATCTAAATGTTTGTTGGTTTTTTTCTCTTTATCAGGGATTTGTTTTTGGCTGGAACATTTGCTTATTGAAGTGAATTTGGACAAAGCTTTTTCTTCCCCAATACCTGCACAAATGCTGAAGCCAGCATTCGCATATTTTTTGTTATAAACATTGCTTTTGTTTGCACTGATTGAGCCAAGAATACCTTTAATGATGTGATATGAAGTGGAGTTTAAAATGACACATCTGGGACTCATCAGGTTTATGCAATTTGGATAAACACTCATTGACCTTGCCCTAGTGACTAATGTTCTGTTGTTGTTTTTTATTAGTTATGTAAGTTCCCTTTTATTTTTTTCTGTAAGTCTTGTCTCCTTTGTGTTGTAATGGGCTGGTGATGGCCAATAATTTAATGATTTTATTTTATGTTGACTTTTTTGTGTGTGGTATGGGACTAATGATTGTTTGTTTTGTTTTGTTTTGTAGTAATTTTTTTTTTCCAAGTGCTTAATTGGTTCTGAATACACATTGGTGTATGATCAATAAAATTGTTCATATTTTCTTTAGTTACCTGTAAAAACTTGCCTGCTGATGCAGTTAACCTTGTAAGTATTATTTTTTTTGTTGATTAAATTAGGCAAAGGACGTTTTACTTTTCTTAAATCCTCCCACCATAAGCCAAGGAGTAAGTCTTTAAAAGAGGCAGACTGGCTAGACCCCAGAGTTCTTAAAGGTGAGAACCCAGTTTCAAATTGGTAGGAGCTGCCTATCTGACATAATCTCAACCATACTAAAATTGGAAACTTGTTCACCTCATTTCTCTCATTCTTAGCAGTGCGGGTGGTGTTGAAGTCAAAGGATTACTTTTACTCAATTGAGGGCCCTCTGGGTGGTCCTCACTGGCAGCTAAATCTCCCATCTCAGCAACCAGCAGCAGCTGCCGTGACCTCACTAACAGAGTATCCGGTACGTAAGTAACGCAAACACATCTTTACACAGATACACTTGCTGGCATTGTGCCCCTATTTCAACGTGCAATTGAAAATTTCAAGGAAACGCATGTAGTTTTAAGATTTGGAGTCAGAGTTGGGGATTTGTACTGACTCAGACTCCAACTCTGACTCCACCCAAAAATAACTGACTCCATGACTGACTCAATTCTGACCCTGACTCCACAACCCTGCCTATAAGTACAAAACATAACCCATTTTATTTAAGTTTCTTTTTCCTTGATATCTGACTCTGACTTTGATTCCTTAGTTTGTATTGCTGGATCAGTTTTTCAACTAAGGGTAAACACAATGCATTTTATCAACACTAGGATAAATAATATCCTATTATGGTGAAATGACTGATGTTGCTATTCAGGCATGCATTAAATTTATATGAAATGTATACCAAGAGCTCTAAATTGCATATGCATTACAGACATATTTAAATAGAAATTATTAAGTGTGTAGTAGCCATGAAATTAAAATACTTTTGTCTGCAAATCTAAATAAGAGTTTTTATAGTCAGCTGACTTTTGAAAGCTGACTAGTCGGCAATCAGCCATAATTCGCAGTTGGTACATCTCCAATACACGCACTGACAGATCAGTTTATAATCAGTTAATTGTGGTACAGTCAATATAATCAATACTGGAACAGTATGTAGAGACAATTAACTGACACAAAGTACTGATGTACTAAGACAATCAGTACACCAGGTATAGTTCAAAGGAAGTTGGAAGAAACCATTTATATTTTCAAATACCAGTGTATCTCTGCAACTGAGAGTGGGTCCTACCAAAATTTTGATGATCTGGTCTTTATCAATATGATCTGATCTTTGTCTTTTGACCAAGCAAATCCATTGTAACTTGTTTCATGAATGATAATGTATACCATTTTTATCTTCTTCCTCTACTTGACTTAGGAAGTTTTGCTTTCTTCCTCTGTGTAGTGGATATTGCACAATCAGCCAAGACCCCACTTCAACAGGCCTGTCTTCTTGCTCAGTATATTGAAATTTAGATTTACTTTCAACTCTGCCATCATCAGAGTTACTCCCATCATCAGTAAGTGGTCTTTGGGTTGGCTTTGAACAACCACTTACTTGGCCCTGATGAACTAGTGGTAGTGGTGACATTATACCTTCAGCTGTTACTTTTTCCAGGCTCAACCTTGACCTGCTTTTTTTTCTCTTTTGTTGTTTTGATTCTTTGTGCTGCATTCCCTTCAGCATATCAACCACAGTTTGTGACACTATCCTGAATGTAACTACCAGTACCTATTTGTTGATCTGATATTTTCCTGAGAATTTAAGCCTTGTCCAGTGGCATTGTTCCAGTTGTTTGAAAGCCAGATACCAGATTTCTTTGTCCATTAATGAGAATTTTTTCCCTCAGTTTTTTTCAGTAGTCCAGAGAATGCATTCTTGTATACAGTTCCAGCATTCCTACATTTCAACATTTCTCCAATAAATAATTTATAAACAAAATAAAAAAATTTCTACTATCCCAAGTTATCAGAAACTCACTTTTTAATTTTTCTTTCCATCTTGCATCTAAATATTTAAGAAATGCTTGTAATGTAGCTACATTACTGATATTAAAAAAAAGAAAAAAAAACCAGTTGATTTAATGCCTTCTTTATCTAGTAAAACCAGATAATTTTTTGTAAGCTTTTGAAAATCCTATTTTTTTTAACCTGTAGAAATCTAATTTAAAAAATCTGAAAAATAAAAATTGACATTATTGGTATTTATATTGTTAGATACAGTACTTTTTACAATGTAGCTATATGTAAAACAATAAAAAATGTCCCAAATTCAGCCCTGTTCAATATAAAAATGCTACTGAAGCTTCAAAGGATTAAATGTCCCAAGTACAGGGTGTCTCAATATACATGCAACCCATGTCACTGCTAATAATTCTGCCAATATTAATGTTCTCGTTCTATTTTTTCAGATTTGAAGAGAGGAGACGATAACAACTAATAATTATCAATCAAAATGCCTTGGACAAAGGAGGAAAAAAATTTTTGTGGCACTACTTATTTGGAGACGAAATCATTCAAAACTGTGCAAGCGAAATTTCGCAGGAAGTTCAACTTCAACAATTATCCCCAGAAAAGCCAAATTTATCGTTGGGCACACAATTTCAAGCCACAGGATCAGTAAACAATCTCAACAAGAAAGCAGAAACACCCAGATCTGGCAGGAAGGTGACTGCAAGATCTCCTGACAATGTGAATGCGGTGAGAGATTCTGAGGGAAGGAGTCCGAAAAAGTCAATCCGAAGATGTTGCCAAGATCTGGGTCTTTCACGTGCGTCAGTGCAAAGAATCTTGATCAAGGATCTTCAGCTGTACCCATACAGGATCCAGATCAAGCATAAACTCACACCAGCTGACATGGCAAAACGTGTTGTGATGTGCCGGTGGTTCGAGAACAAGATCGAAGAGGATCCTGACTTTCTTGATGATGTTTGGTTCAGCGACGAAGCACACTTCTTGCTCAGTGGGTATGTCAATAGCAAGAACAATGTGTTCTGGGGCACACAAGCCCCAGACGAGGTGCTTCAAAGGCCCTTGCACTCTGTGCAGGGTGTCAGGGTGATTGACAACTTCGCTCGTCGGCTTCAAGTGTGTCTGCAGCGCAACGGCGGTCATTTGGAACATGTGCTCTAATAAATGTATCCTTTGATCTAGAGACCTCAAATCTTCAGTTTTTAATTGTTATCATATCAGCTTCCAGAAATGTAATCTTTTTTGGAGTTTATTTTCTGAGTAATAAATTATTATCATGTCAATGGGTTCCATCTATTTTGAGACACCCGGTATCTTCAGTTGTCTGTACCATACTGATTTTAAATTCCTATTTTTAGCCAGGTATATTCCCAGCAAATTCATCTGAACATAATAAAAACAATTGATATAAGAAGCAAGAACTTCTTTTTTGGGTGGAAAATGCTTAAATGGTTTGTTGTACTGGTTACTACAAAGTAATATCTAATAATCCTTAAAATGACCTAGAATTGAAAATTCCCAAAATTCCTGAAGCATTCAAAATTCCAGAAATTCTCCATAGACAGTTTGCATCCCCTTGCAACCCAAATACCCATCACACTAGGCAATTTTAGGTGAACAAAAATGGAAACTACCTGATAGTTTATGAAACTGCCTCTAGTATAGGACAGTTTGGTAACTGAAACATCATTAATGAATTGTTTCCAAAACTTTCTCCAAGGAAATATGCTCAACCATTAACTGTTCAGAAACTAAAAAGGAAACTAGTACATACTAGTGTGCAGCGTTCCTCAACCTTTTTTGTACTGCAGACCCCTTATCAAAATCTTGATATTTTTGGGACCCCCTCCCTAAAAATTATCTTTTGCATTATGATTAAGTAGCATATAGACAAATTTGAGGTATCCAGATTAGTATAGTTTTTAGTCTCGATTTATACTTCAAAGTTGAGTAAAAATGTAATAAAAATGTGTAAAACATACTGCTCTTCTGTTTACATAAAAAAAAAAATGGCATAAAAACAGGGAAGGGGCTCATTTGTGCCAAAAACTCTCAGTTCATGAATTGGAAACATAAGATGGCCATAAAAAACAACATTTATAGAAACTTCATTTTATTGTAATTGAAAACATGCATGAATATTAAAATACACTTGTAGCTATGTTATATATAAAAACTAGTGCTGCAATTTTTGTTCTTGAACTTTTTTGTTAATAAATCCAGCCTGGGTTCAATGGAGTTTAAAAGTGCAAGTTGCTTACATGCATCAAGGCAGAGTTGATTTCTATTTTTTGCTTTTACTGAACTCATAGCCAAAAATCCTGCTTCACACAAATAAGTTGATGAGAATGACAGCAAAAGCTTAAGAGCTTGATCACTCAATGAAGGATATTCCTTCATTCAAGTAACTGAAAATGTTATTGGTTAGAAGTCAAAATTAGCCACCACAAAAAAAGGGAAAAAATTTTTTTACTGAATATAATCTAGTCAACCCACAGACCCCTTAAGCACAACTCACTGACCTCTAGGGGTCTGCAGACCCCCTGTTGAGAACCACTGTACTAGTGCATACTAGCTGTTTTAGTAACTTTTCTTTCATTTGGACATTGATTACACTGGTCTGTGTTTGATTACACTGGTCAGGTTTTTATGCTATCTCAATTTTAAAAAAATAGATAATTCGAAAGTAATCGTTATGAAATTAGCAAGTTTATTTTTTTAAAACGGACTTAAATTGATAGAAAATGTACAAAGTATATAAAAAAATGGTACACAAGTACAGTTAATGTGGACGAAAGGGCTTTCTCAAAGACTTCGTCTGTGTTCCACAGCTGGAACGTCTCTCTTGAGGCACCAGCAGTAGTCCGCGAGCATGTTCACATCCCAGTGGCCCTGGTACCTCTCTTCCATCACTTGAATATCCTGGTGGAAGCGTTCTCCTTGCTCCTCGCTGACATCACCGCAGTTGTCCGGAAAGTAGTCTAAATGCGAGCTGAGAAAATGCATCTTTATGGACATACGTGCACCAAGAGCCTGGAAGCTCTGCAGGAGCTCCTCGACAACACGTTCGTACTCTGGACTTCGGTGGTTGCCCAGAAAATTCATGACAATGGACTTGAATGCGAGCCAGGCATTGATCTCATTGTTCTCCAGACTTTCGTTGAATTGAGCATCTTTCATTAGCTCCCTGATCTGAGGGCCGTCAAAAATACCTGCTTTCAGTTTGCCCTCACTGACGCGTGGAAATTTCTGATTCAGGAAAGCGAAAGCTCGGCTTTCTTTGTTGAGTGCTCTGATGAAATTCTTCATAAGTCCGAGCTTGATGTGCAGTGGTGGAAGTAGAATCATCTGCGGATTCACGAGAGTGTGTGACAGAACGTTGTGCGAACCTGGTTCCAGGCCACGTCTTGCTGGCCAGTCGCGTTGTACGTAGTGTTGCTTGTCTGCTCGGCTGTCCCACAGACAGAGAAAATGGGTATTTGGTGTAGCTGCCTTGTAGACCCAGCACTAGGGCTATAACCTATAAATATATATATATATATATATATAAGCAAACAACCACAAGGAAAAGGAAACACAGTCCGAGCGCTTTCGTGATATATTCACATTATCAAGGAGGAACAGAAAATGTGAATATATCACGAAAGCGCTCGGACTTTGTGTTTCTTTTTCCTTGTGGTTGTTTGCTTATTAATAAGGTCACGTGTTATTTTGTGATTCTAGTGCATATATATATATACTGTATATATATCAGGGCCTAAATATATATATATATATATATATATATATATATATATATATATATATATATTTGTATTTTTTTTTGTAGACACGAACATACCTTTAGGTCTCCGCATATCATCCAATTGTGATGTTTGTACTTCAAAGCAGTTAGCAAAAGCTCCATGTTACTATAACTTTGTCATCTGCACCGAGTGACCCACCGGAACAGACGTGACCTTGTTACCATTGTAGAGTAGTACTGCTTTCAAGCTTCTGCTTGAAGAGTCGATGAAGAGCAGCCATTTTGTAGGGTCATACGCTAAACCCATAGCTGCAATGAGGCCGTTGATGTTACAGTAAACCAGCGAAGCTTCTTCGTCCAACGTGAAATATTCTCGAAACTCTTCTTCGCGGCTGCGATACCAGAAGAATGTTGTTTCTGGAGCTAACAAACGATTTTTGTGAAGACGTGACCCTAGCAACTGAGCAGATTCTTTGGACAAGCACAAATCTCTCGTCAAATCGTTCAACTCAGCTTGGCTCAAGAGTTTGGGTTGACTTGTCTCGGCAGTAGGTTGGTATGTACCAGATATGTCACCGTCATCCATTTCTTCATCTGAGTCAGACGACGAATCAAAGTTGTCGGGCAGTGTTGGAATTGGAATTTCTGGTCCATGAGGCACTGGCTTTATGGCAGATGGCACATCTGGATACTTTGTGTTGCTTGTTTTTTCGATTTATGCCTAAAAGGAAACAGATAAAGGTAAGATAAAGACATATCTCATATATTGTCAGGCATATTTTTGTAAGTATAAAATGAAATTCATACTAAATTCATACTAACTTACCTTGTAGGTTTGTCATACAGAAATAACAGTCAGTAGTATGATCTCTTCCTTCCCTCCACACCATTGGGACATCAAAAGGTAGACACACTACCTTCTTGTGGCTCCAGTGCCGCAGACTTTCAACGCACGTTTTGCAGCATATGTGAGGGGCAAAGGCTTTGTCCTGGTCACCAAGTTTAACTCCAAAGTAGGCGTGATAGCTTTTCCTCACAAAGTAGGCCAGTCTGACATAGTGACTTTACCACAGATGTAGCAGAACTTGTTTGGGTCATTCTTGCACATTCTATTCATGCTGAAAAACAGTAATGACAATCGTAATTAGAAATAAGTTGTCTGTTTATTATATAGAGCTTGGCTAACACTTGGCTAAAATGTAAGCCTGTTTTAAAAAAATAAATTTGCTCATTTCATAATGATTATCTAGGTAATTTTTTTAAAATTGAGATAGCATAAAAACCTGACCTGATTGAGCAAAATGAGTTACATTTTTGAATTCAGCATGCAAAACTTATAAAAGAACAACTAAAAAAAACCTTGACCTCAAAAATGACGTAGACCAGTGTTATCAATAACTACAAACTTATATGGTATAGTTATAGGCATAGTGTTCTTTTGTTTTATTGTCTTGAGAGACAAAGGAGCTATTGAGAAAGGAAATTTACTCAGGATCTAGGCCTAAGCATAGGTTAACTTTGCTTGTAGGAGCCTGAAAAATTTGTCCAGCCCGACCAGCCCAAAGTTGTGAAAAATAATTTTTCTATATAATCTGGACACACATTATATCCTAGTTAACCAATTATAATTAACTATCATAATAACTAGCTATATGAAATAGAAAAACTAAAAAAAACTATATATGGAAAAAATAGGTCCTGCTTCAACCAGAGTAGCCTAAACACAACCTAGGCTATGTTGAAGATGGAAGACCTAGGCCAAAGATGAACCAGCCTAACTATTTGTCTATAAACAGGACTTCCATACTCTTTTGTTAAACAATTACAGCTGAAATGTCAGCTTATTTAACCTAAATTTAATAACCGAAGGGAAATTTATGAACTTCTTACCTTGAAGTTTTAATAAATGTTTTATTTCTTGACACCCATAATAAACATTTTTATTCCGGCTTCTTTCGTCTTACGTTTTTCATCCTCCCTATCATTCTGCTTATTCAGCTTATCCCGATCTTTTTCTTCTTCTTCCCAAAACCGTGTTGCTATTTCTAGCTATGGGATCTTTTTTTCTTTTCATCCCATATTTGTTTCTTCATTGGTGTCTTTTTAATTTTTCTCAGCAAGAGTTCATGTTCTCCTTCCGAGTTATTTTTATTATTATTTATTTTAATGTCAATATGGCTTATCCAAGATTAGGTGGGTCTTCCATTTCGGTACTCCCGAATTTTCCACACTATATATATCTTGCATAGCTACTGCACAATCTTTTCAAAATTAAAAAAAAAAAAATGGCATCAATCTCAAGAGCTTGAGTCCCCTGGGGAGGGGACCATAAATGTCCCCACTTCTGGCTCCCTCATTGTCAAACCCAGGAATGCAGACCTGGCCAATGTGGCTGGTTCTGCTACTACCCATTTGAGATGTTTTGGGGCTGTCTGATTCAATTTTCATAAACTTCTGCCACATTTGTGACCTTTTCCTCAAATTTTCAATCTGTTGAATACCACCTCTCCTCCTCTAAACCTCACCTCTTCCTCACTGAAACTTGGATGTCTGGGTTGACTGATAGCAACTCCTTTTCTGTACCCTCTTACTTTCTCTATACTGGTACTCAATTTTATTCCAAAGGTGGATGTTGCATATATGTATGCAACAACCTAACTTTGCTTTCATATTCCCAAACTTGAATCTTGCAAATTCTACATACTCTGGCTATGGTTTACATGCCAATCTCAAACTAAATACATCTGCACTGTCTACCTTTCTCCTACTTTTACTGACTATCCAGAACTCTCTGGCTACCTCACTTCCAAAGTGGAATACATTCTCTGCCAGCACTTCTCAACAGGGAGTCTGTGAGCTGTGTTTAAGGGGTCCATGAGTTGACTAGATTATATTCAGTGAAGCAATTTTTTTTTTTTCCCTTTTTTTGTGGTGACTAATTTTGACCTCTAACTGATAACATTTTCAGTTACTTGAATGAAGGAATATCCTTCATTGAGTGATCAAGCTCTTAAGCTTTTGCTGTCATTCTCATCAACTTATGAAGCAGGATTTTCAGCTATGAGTTCAGTAAAAACAAAAAATAGAAATTGACTCTGCCTTGATGCATGTATGCAACTTGCACTTTTAAACTCCATTGAACCCAAGCTGGATTTATTAACCAAAAAAGTTCAAGAACAAAACTTGCTTTAGTTTTTTTTATATATAATGTAGCTACAAGTATATTTTATTTTTATTTGTGTTTTCAACTACAATAAAGTGAAGCTTGTATAAATATTGTTTTTTTACGACCACCTTATGTTTTCAATTCATGAACTGAGAGTTTTTGGCACAAATTGTGCCCCTTCCCTGTTTTTATACTTTTTTTTTTTATGCAAACAGAATAGCAGTAAGTTTTACACAGTTTTATTACATTTTTACTCTGACTTTGAAGTATAAATCAAAACTAAAAATCTATACTAATCTGGATACCTCAATTTGTCTATATGCTACTTAATCATAATGCAAACACTAATTTTTGGGGAGGGGTCCCAAAAATATCAAAATTTTGAGAAGGGGTCTGCAATACAAAAAAGGTTGAGGAATGCTGTTCTATGCCACTCTCCTTTTACTGAAATTTCCATTTTAGGAGATTTCAATGTTCACCACCAACTTTGACTTTCCTCCCATTTCACTGAGAACCTGGTGAACTAGCTGACTTCTCTCTCCTGAATGACAGCAGATTGCACACCACCCTACTTGTATTCCTGATTGTCTTGGAGATAGGCCCAACATTCTGGATTTATTTCTCACCACTCATACTTCTTACTCTGTCAAGCTTTTTTCTCCATCAGGCTCCTCCAACCACAATATTGTATCTGTTTCCTGTTCTATTGTGCCAGTTTGCCCTTTGGATCCTCCCAAAAGGGGATTCCTTTGGCACTTTAGCACTGCTGATTGGGAGGTCTTTAGGCAGTACTCTGATTTGCCATAGAATGATTACTGCTTCCATGGCTGGGGCCCCTTTGAGTGCTCTGAGCACATAATGGAGGTGATTCTCTTGGGTATGGAGGTGTACATTCCATATCCTATTCCTACTACTAATGCAAAAAACCTTGGTTTAATTTTGCTTGTTCTAATGCTATCCACGATAGAGGAAACTTTCAGAAAGTACCATCACCATCCAACTCCTGACTCTCACTTAGCTTATATTTCTGCCCAGAATCATGCAAAAAAAAAATTTTCTTTCACTCCAAAAATTCCTTCAGACAAAAATGTGTAAACCATTCTATTCTTGCACTTTCTAGCACCTAGCCAAGGATATCTCCAACAACTTTACTGTTATTTCTCTCCTCTTTTCCATTCCAACAACACAGTTGCTCTCTCTTCTCCTAATAAAGCCGAACTCTTCATTCAAACATTTGCCTCCAACTCAACCCTGAACAATTCTGGTGCTGTGCCACTACATTCTGTCTTTGTCTTTCTGTCTCAACTGGATTGAAGATTGGTTAAAAGATGGAAAGCAGAGAGTGGTAATAAATGGAGTGGCTTCAGAGTGGGTGCCTGTCACCAGTGGTGTCCCTCAGGGTTCCATTCTGGGTCCTTTACTTATCTATATTAATGATAGACATTGGGCTCCTAAGTACAATTTCCAAATTTGCAGATGACATGAAATTAGGAAGTAGTGTAGGTACTGAGAGGGTGGTCAAAATATTTCAAAATAATATTGACAGGTTGAGCAAATGGTGTGCTACTTGGCAGATGCCATTCAACTTGGACAAATGTAACGCACATAGATTATAAAAACCTGAAGACCAATTACTCTCTCTTGGGAAGGAATTTGACTGAGACTGATCTAGAGAAAGACGTAGGAGTCTATCAGTAATGATCTGAAACTGTCAAAGCAGTGTGCAGGAGTTGAAAAGAGGGCCTTAAAAATATTAGGTTATATTAAGAGTTCCAGTTTTGGAACAAGGAGACTAATATGTGTCTATAATTCACTGGTCAAACCCCAACTCAAATACTGTGCGCAGTTTTGGTTTCTGTCCCTTAAGAAGGATATAGAAAGGTTAGAAAGGGTACAAGCAAGGGCTACAAAACTGATCCCTTCAATGAGAATGCAAAACTACCAATGGAGATTGGAGTGTCTAAATCTGTTTACTTTGGAGATGAGGAGGTTGTGGGGTCAGCTTATTTAAGTCTTCAAGATGCTCAATGGAATAGATCAGGTAGACTACAGGAACTTATTCTCACCTAATGCCAATCCAACAAGAAATAATGGGTTTAAACTGGAACTAAAGACATTTAGAACCTCTGTCTGCTGCAATTTCTTTTCCTATAAAATAGTTAATATCTGGAACCAACTTCCCTCAGTGTTTGTTTCAAGCCAGAGTGTAAATGTGTTTAAAAATAGGCTGGACAAAGTACTGAACACACACATGTTTTAAGACTAAAACATAATGTAACTCTGTGGGAGTTTGCCTGTGTGGTGTTTGTGTGCGTACATAATTATAGAGCTAACTTTTATATATTCTCCACTTTCCTGTAAAATTTCCTTGGCTACTTTCCCAGGGTCAAGGTATTTTCTTCTTTTTCTGTACCTGCCTCAGGCAGGTAGGCAGGCAGGCAGGGAGGGAGTGGAGGGTGGGTGGAGAGCCTTAGACTTTTCTATCCAGTTTTCTACTACTGCTAGAATAGTTGAAAGAAAAATAAACTTGTTTAATAAAAGGAACCTCCCAGAGTGGACTGGAAGGTCTTTGTTTGAAAAAAGAAAAAAACATACACACACACACACAGTGATGTATTTCCATTACATTGTTTAAATGACTTCTAGTTATTAAAGTTTAAACTAAAGCATAAGTGTCATATGTATTTGTTGGGGTGTTAAACACACCCCAAAATATACAAACTTTAGGGGGAGTTAAACCATTTTCACTTTTGTGGATTGTGGTTATCTGAAAAGAAGTGCAGTATTCAATATTTTAACATGTAATGGATGAAAATTTGAAGAAGTAAATTGGACAGTTAGGGAACAAAAGGTAGTTACGGTGCTTGGTATTACTGAATTTTTCTAGTGGCAGCAAAAGTATAATTCAAAGCTCTTGATTTTAATGGGATTTAATTTTTAAGACCCCCAGTGTCATCTATCTCGTATCTATGTTCACTGGGATTGACGTAGTTCATGTGTAGGATGTACAGTTTTGGAACAAAGTTTGCCTAGAAATCAAACTTTTTAAAAGCACAAGAATTTACTACTAATTGGTAATAATTATTTTGGTGTCAGTAATTAACTTTCAAAAACAAAACCCAGTCATTACTAATTGGTAATATCTTGCACTCTTCAGAAATTTTGTTTGTAGGTGAACATTTTTCCAAAATTATACGTGCATACAACCAAAAATAAATTATTTAGAAAAAGAAATGTACTGATAAAATAAAGGAATTTTATAGAAAGTAAGCAAAAGAAGCATGGGCTTATGTTTAATTTGGGAACTTTGGTGTAGTTGTAGCAACAACTAATCATTGATTAATAAGTGAAAAGGAAATGTGTGCATTGCAAAGTACTGCAAACCTATATGTTAAAGAAAAGAAATATTAAAACTTAAGTGGTCAACTTTTTATTAACCTTTTTTTTTAATGTAGGAAGGAGGGGGCCAAGGGTGAATGCACTAACCACCCTCCTCCCCCTCCCCAAATAGAGGAAGAAGAAAGTTAAAATCAAGATCCAGGGTTTTCAAGATGATGCACTATCATTTGTTATCATTTTGGCTCATAACACTAGGCAACAAAGATTTTGTTACAGAAGACCAAATAGGTGCTCCTAGCTAATTTCGGTATGCTGATTTCAAATCTATAATTAGATTTTTTCTATCACGTCTAGATTTTGTGTAAAATGCAAATCACTTTTAGTAAAATTTTCTACCACGTCCAGATTTTGGTTTTAATCGGCTTAATGCCAGTAATATGAAACTTGCTTTTCAAGGTTAAAGCAATTTTTTTGCCAACTATATACAAATTCGAACAATTTTGATAAATAAAATTTATCCCGAGTTGGCAACACTGAGTCGAGAGCATAGTAATGGGCAATGGCCCAATGGTCAGTCGCTACGTGACAGTCAAGCAGAACGGTTGTTGAAGCTCTCTGCTGATGAGCAAGTGACAGGTTGTGGTGACTTGTGTGTTTTTATAGCATTTGTTTTGTACTACGGTGTGTATTTCTTTTTATTTTGCACATCGTAATAATTACTTTCTACGTTTTTTCAGATATTGTATGGTAATTCAAAATGGCATCAAATAGACGTGCTTGTGTAAATCACCCAGACAACTTCTGCTTTGTCTGTGGACAATATACACCTAAGCCACAACGTAGAAACATAACAACAAAGATTAAACTTGTCTACAAGTGTTATTTTGACTGTAAGTTAGGAGACCAACAGAGGGACTGGGCACCACATATTTGCTGTGCACAGTGCAATGCAATGTTAATAGCTTGGATGAATGGTAAAAGAAAAGCTATGCCGTTCTCAGTCCCCATGGTTTGGCGTGAGCCGAAAAATCACTTCAATGATTGTTATTTTTGTTTGACAAAGATTGCTGGTTTCACAAAGAAAAACAAATCAAAGATCACGTACCCAAACTGCGAATCAGCAATGAAACCAGTACCACATGATGAAACAAATCCACCACCAGTTCCACCAGCAACGATAACAGACAGCAGTTCATCTGAAGATTCTGCTAGTGATATAGAAACAGGGAAAGATGGCATATATGTTCCAGATGCAAATATTTCCCCACATTTGTTAAGTCAAGCGGAGTTAAATGACTTAGTGCGCGATTTGGAATTACCAAAAGAAAAGGCAGAGTTGCTTGGTTCAAGACTTCAAGAATTTAATCTTCTCCAACCAAACACCAAAGTTTCCCATTTCCGCCATCGCCATTTGCAGTTTTCATCATTTTACTTATAGGAAGAAAACGTTTGTTTCTGCCACGATATCAGTGGTCTGATGCAAGGGATTGGCTGTCGCTATGATCCAAAAGAATGGAGACTGTTCATTGACTCTAGTAAAGCTAGCCTTAAAGCTGTATTACTGCACAACGGCAATGAAAAACCTTCAATACCTGTAGCACATGCCACTGGCCTTAATGAGACTTATGAATCGATGAAACTGCTGCTAAGACTCATCAAATATAAGGACCACACATGGAATATTTGTGGCGACCTTAAAGTTGTATCATTACTTCTTGGGTTACAGTTGGGCTACACAAAGCATATGTGCTTTTTGTGTCTATGGAACAGCAGAGATGACAAGAACCACTACAAAAAACATGATTGGCCATCTAGAACTGAACATGTTGTTGGTAAATACAATGTGAAACACCCAGCACTTATTGACCCTCAGAAAGTACATCTTCCACCACTTCACATTAAACTTGGCCTTATGAAAAATTTCGTGAAGGGTATGGATCATCAAGGTAGTGGTTTCCAATATTTAAAGGATAAATTCAAAGGAATATTGACAGAAGCTAAGCTAGAAGCTGGAGTTTTCACTGGACCACAGATCCGCAGTGTCATCCATGACTCATCGTTTCCATCTAACCTAAATGAGAATGAACTAGGAGCATGGACATCTTTCGTTGAAGTTGTCAAAAATTTTCTTGGAAACCACAAAGCTGAAAACCCCCGTAAACTCATAGAAAACATGCTTAAATCTTATGAAATAATGGGATGCAGAATGTCTTTGAAAATTCATTTTTTACATTCTCATCTTGACTTCTTCCCGGCCAACCTTGGGGCTGTAAGTGACGAGCATGGTGAGTGCTTCCACCAACAGATCTCAGTTATGGAAAACAGATACCAAGGTAATTTCAACCCAAATATGATGGGAGATTATTGTTGGTTCCTGCAGAAGGAGAGCTCATCATCCTACAAGCGACAAAGGAAGAGGACACACCAAAGTTTCACTTAAGAACAGGAATTTGCCTTTCAGTAGTAACAACAAAATACTAACGCGCTTTGGGTGGATGGTTGGGCGCAGGGGTGGTAACTCCGCCAGCGGAATTCTGCTGTCTGTCTTAAGCCAGAATAAAGGAGGAAAGACATCCCTGTTCACTAATTATTTAAGTATGCTTAACATAAAACGTGGCACGGAAAAGTAGCTTAGACGGCTTTCGTAATAGAAGCGGGTGAGAAAAAAAATGAAAAATAGGGGTTTTCGGTTACACAAAATCTGGACGTGATAGAGAAATTTTGATATCAGATCTGAAATCAGCATCACCGCTTTAGTAGGAATCAGTAGTTCACGTGTCTGTAACAAAAAAAAAGTTGAAATTTGTTGCCTAGTGTATAATTCATGTTATTGCACGGACATTTTTTGCAATAAAATGCATTTTTTTTTACATAGCTTAAAGTAAATTCTAAAATCATTGTATTATGAAAAATTATTAGATACTGATGATGATGATTATAAAAGTGAAATATCATTGTGTAAATTACATTAAAAATAATAGATTAGATTAGATAAGAGTATTAAACTACATGAAATAAGCGAGTAAACCAGCTGAAGTCTAAATGATAAGTTATTGCAGTTAGAACTAATACTTGTAGTCCTTTTTAAGGACTCAAAAACAACAATAATTTCATTTTAAATGGAAGTGAAATAGTTTTTAAGATTGTCATGTCTACTGCATCTAGGTATGGTAATGATTTTAAATATCATAATAGCTGTGGTATTTTCTTTGTTTATTAGTTGCAACATGTTTATGGACTTGTGAAACAAATTAAAGAACCATAATTGTTTCATCATCATAAAGTTTAAAAAATTATTGAATCCTAATTGCTTGATTCATTGTGTTTTGTCTGTCGGGAAAAAAATTACAGTAGGATTTATTTTTTGTAAGTGATATTAGAGCAGTATTCTCTTTACAGATAAAATTTTAAGATGTTGAAGCTTACTGCAGTTTCATTGCGGTACTCTCAGTCAATTATTTACGTAACTCAGAGAAGTAATGTTCATACTCACACTTTTTCAAGGAATTTGCAGTTCATATCCAATGATAAATTGTCCAGGTTCAATGGTCTTCAGGTAAGATAGTTATAAAAACTGTTTCAGTTTTGTTTCTTCATAAAAGTTATAACTCTAATTAGGCTTATATAAGGCTTCAAGTTTTGTTATTATTAATCAACAACTTTTTATTCTAAAAATTAAAAAAAATTAAAAAAAATTATAGCTACAAAGTGTAAAAAAGTCTGACTTCATATGAAATAGTAACTACGGTACATTAATAAATGTTCAAACCAGTGAAGTTTTTTACATATACGTATGTTGATTCTGTTAAGGAAGTCACTATGAACAATGAATAACATTTCTTTTGCAACACTGGTACATGCTACAAATTTTCCCTTAGTTCTTCATTGGTCCTTGATCAAGAGTTATAGCTAAACTAGATTTAGATGTGCCCACCAAAATAAAAAAAAGACCAATGGTACCATTTTCAATGGCTTGTAACCCATTTCTCAAACTCTCTAAGCTCATTTGAAACAAATAAGAGTAATGAAACATTTAATACAATCCCAATGGACTGGACTTTCGTTAAACTTTTACTATTGTTCTCAAGTATAGAAGGTTTTTTTGTGAAGTACCCTATTTAATTTTGGTTATATATATCATTATCAGGGACTTCAAATGTTAGTTTTTGTACCACTTAATGAAATATTTGCACCCTAAGACAATGTCAGCTTTCACATTAAGGCTCTAACTAATGGGGGCATTCCAGAAGAGATCACCCAATGCATGTCACCACTCTGACTTGGATTTTGATGAAAATTGACATATGGGGTTCTTCCGGGTGCTGATATCACTGGTCAAAATAAAAAAAGTTCTATGACCTATAGTTTTTGAGATATGGGGCCCACTTTACCACCTAACTTTAATGGGCAATAACTCCCAAACATCTTACCATAGACCTATAAACCTATATATTTTTAGAATTAGCATGAAGAGATCTATTAAATGATACCACATTCAAATGTGTAGAACAATAATGAAAATTCCCCCCCTTTTTTTTTTTACCCCCAACCCCCCTAGGCAGTGAAATCCAAAAAAAAAATTAATTTATTAAACTTCCATTAATTGTTAAAAGATAAACAATAAAAAACGTGGATATCAAGTTGCAAGATATTTTAAAAATTATTGAAAAAATGTACATTGTGAAATTTTGACATTTTTACACCTGCAGACTAAAATAGAGAACTACAAATGATATATTCACATCGATGAAAATAAACAGCAAAAATACAAGTTGAACACACATATTACATTAAGTTGATTCATAATTACATGAGTTTTTTCAACTCATTTTCTGGGAAAACATATTGAATACGCATTGTTCCTGGCTTTAAAGTTGGTGTGCTTAATAAACCTAAAATTTTATCTCTTGATATGTGGCATGTATCTCTAATTTGTGGAAAGTAATAGTAAACACTATATCCTGATGGGCGCAAAAACCTAACCTCAAATTCCTCATTATAGGAATGTACAAATCCCAACCATTTCTGATCATTGTAAGTACAAACTATGTACTCTCCTATTTTTGGATTAACTTCAACATTATCTTCACCCAGAAAAGCTTTGCTTATAATCCTCACCTCACCAACTTCATCAGAAGATAATTCAAATGTTTTTGTTATTTGCATTAATAGGTACAAATCTGTGGAATTTTTGTGTTCCTGTTAGCTGCATACTTTCTTCAAAATCTGTCACTTGAAAATTTTTCCATAGCTTCAATTTCTTCAGAATTTATTAAAAAAAAATTTATGCTGTCACTTATATTGTTTGAACAAAATTCAAACATGTCTTCTGGTGTTAATATTTGATTTGCGAATGTTCTCTGCATACTCGCTCTGGCTACAAATCTTTTCACTGTACCCCTAATCCCATCACAAGCGCTCTTACCATGGTTTGTGGCAAAGAAATGCCACTCACATTCCAGCCCAAAATCTTCATGTTTACAAATGTTAACAAAGTTGAAATGATTTTTATATTGTCCTGCACATCCATCAGTAAAATAATGTAATTTTTTGATATGAAGGTGGGATTTTCTAATAATAGGTATGAGTGTATTTAAAAAAGTGTAAACCATTGTAGTGTTATGTTTTGTATTTGGAGATAAAACCAATAACTTGAATGTTTTGTTTCATTACTTTCTGGTTCCTTATAACACAAAGGGATGCACTGTGCATTGGGTATTTTCCCAATGAAAACCTTGGGCTGCATCCTGTACTACAAATGAGTAGTTTTCTGAAAAGTCACCAAGAACTACAGCTGTATGGCTATTTAAATTATACTTCGTTTTTTAGAAATGCACTCTGATTCTTTGCTATAAAGTGATGGTGTGTCAATTTGACAATTTTTGTGCTTAATGAATTTATAAAATCATCTACAGATTCTGTTTTTTCAACCATATTGCATCGATCTGTACTAACCCATTGTTTATATTTTATTTCCTCACATTCAGGATCGTTAACACTTTGAAAAGTGAGCAAAAAATTCTTAATACCTTGTTCTTTTGGACAGAGATTACATATTTGCATCATGCAATTCCTGTTGTTGACATCACACACTGCTTTCTCCATAAGAGTTGTGTATTCCAACCCTTTGACACCCAAAGCTGAGAATTGTATTTTGGCATTCTCGTGGTATGTACATACACACACAGAATGGGTACCAGCAGCTCCAGCTAAAACACAATGTCTGGGGGTGAAGGCTGGCAAAACTAGAGAAGCCAATTTGGGGACTATGTGGATTATTTTTATAGAGACTAAAAGCTTCTTTCAGATTCATTAACACCAGTCTTTTCTGCACAGATTCTTTATACCCACTTTCATTTCTGCTACTCAGGCAGTCTTTTGTACCTGGGCACAAACGACTAATTTCATGTGATTCAAAAAATTTCTGAACAGAATCTTTAGTACCTTTAGTTATTACTTTTCCTTTTGACATGAGTTCAATTTCAGGAATAATTCCAAGTCTTTGTTTTATATTTCTGCTTTTCTTAACTAAATATTCAGTTGTCTGAAATAGATTTATAGTTTTTGATATGGTAAATGGAGATAATGTCAATATTTTGAGTTTCCTCTCATAACTGTCAGTAGAATGGAAAGCTTCAACCAGTTCATTCATGAGATGAATCATTGACCTGAAACAAATTCATGAATGTATAATAGCTATAAATAAAACATTACATGTGCATATTAAATTTTTTAAATTATAATATTGATTTCAAGTGTAACAAAATCAGCATTCTTTGAGATAGTTAAATTAAACCAAAAATTATTTTGTGACCAAATGAATTCCAAATGATTTAATGGGCCCATTGATCTCCAATCTTTAGGGAGTTGTGCTTCTAGTTTCTACTATCAAAGGTGAATACCTACATTTTGTTTTTATGCTTCAGTTTTAGTTTAGGTATGTTCCTACTTAATAATAGCATATCATTTTAAAATTCTTACCTTTGAGTTTCATGATCCAACTTTGTAGCTTTTGATGGGCTTGGGATCTCAATTTCTAAACTTGTTTCTAGTTTTTGTTTTAAAGAATGACATGCTTTTTCTATTGTTTGAATAGCTTTTGCTTCTTTTCTTGAGGAACCCAAACCATCTGAAATTTTTTAATTAATAAATATTTGACTCCATTTGATATATGTGGACAATAATAATTATTAATGTCAGCATATTAATATCATAAGTTTAATAAATTTAATATGTCAACATATTAATTTCATTAAGTTTTTCAGCAACTGCTGAAAAACTGTCTTGAAAGTAGATGCATAATATATAAATAATATAAATAAAAAAATTATAAATATAAAAAGTACCTATCAT
Source organism: Bathynomus jamesi (assembly GCA_023014485.1). NCBI lineage: Eukaryota > Metazoa > Arthropoda > Malacostraca > Isopoda > Cirolanidae > Bathynomus > Bathynomus jamesi. Next base: position 166,785 of record JAJOZX010001115.1, read on the forward strand.
TAAATACTTACACTTCTTCACTGGAGTCACAGCAAGACTTTCTAGAACTTGAGAAACTTCTTCTTTGGCATTACTTGATATACTTGGATCATATTCATTGCTTTCTGAAATAACATTCTCAGAAGACTGATTATGATCAGACTCTTCACTTTGTGATGTTGATAGCAACTCTGGTCTCTGGGTCAATAATTTTCTACAGTTTGCTACATAGTACAGTATTCCTTTGTAGTTTCCATTTACATCGATCATAGTGATTGGCTGATGGTTCTTATATCCTTGTGTATCTTTTTCTTATGTTTTTGTAAAGGATCATCACAGTATCTAACCATTTCTCATTACTAAAAATACACAATTGTAAATCTCAAAAATAAGATATGATTTGACTCAAAATAAGCACATCTGTAATAAAAATAAGCATAATTGACAAACATTTGAGAGAGAGAGAGAGAGAGAGAGTTACAAGGAGTTACAAGGAAAAGAAGTACCTCAAAAGGCCTTGTGTCCCATACCGAGGAGGTACCAATCAATGGCAACGGGTGCCAGGGAAAATTTGTGAGTTTATTTTTCTTTCAACTATCCTAGCAGTAGTAGAAAACTGGATAGAAAAGTAGAAGGCTCTCTCCCCACCCTCCGCTCCCTCCCTGCCAGAGGCAGGTACGGAAAAAGGTTGAAGAAAATACCTTGACCCTGGAAAAGTAGCCAAGGAAATTTTACAGGAAAGTGGAGAATATATAAATAGATCTATATTTAGTTTGCTCACATGAGAGTATTCAGTACTTTGTCTAGCCTATTTTTAAACATATTTACACTTTGACTGGAAACAACCTCTGAGGGAAGTTGGTTCCAGATATTAACTATTTTATAGGAAAAGAAATTTCCGCAGACTGAGGTCCTAAATGTCTTTACACACTCAAATAGTGTGCAAGATTTCGTCTAACCTTTTCTTGAACTGATCCACAGAGGAACTGTTCACAACTTCCGAAGGTAACCTGTTCCATGTGTCACAGATCTTATACATAACGTAATTCCCACACACACTAGTCCTAAAACGTTTCAAATCCAACTTCCAACCATTGTTGCGAGTTGGGTTATCATTTAAACTAAACATACTTCTAAAATTGACATCGTTGAACCCTCGTAAGAGCTTGAAAACCTCGATCAGTTGACCGCGCAGCCTCCGAGTTTCAAGCGAAAACAAGTTCAGGGCGCGTAACCGTCGATTGTAGCCCATATGCCTAACAGAAGGGATTAACTTTGTGGCCCTCGCCTGCACTCGCTCCAGCCTCTCAATATCTTTCCTGAGGGTGGGTGACCAGAACTGCACAGCATACTCCAGGTACGGCCGAACAAGGGAATTGTACAATGAGAGCACAATCTCCTTGTTCCGAAACTGAAATTGCCTCCTGATATAACCCAATAGTTTCTGGGCTTTCTTTTCCACCTCTACACACTGTTTCGTAAACTTAAGAGAGAGAGAGAGAGAGAGAGAGAGAGAGAGAGAGAGAGAGAGAGAGAGAGAGAGAGAGAGAGAGAGAGAGGAGAGAGAGAGAGAGAGAGAGAGAGAGAGAGAGAGAGAAGAGAGAGAGAGAGAGAGAGAGAGAGAGAGAGAGAGAGAGAGAGAGAGAGAGAGAGAGAGAGAGAGAGAGAGAGAGAGAGAGAGTTAGTTACAAGGAAAAGAAGTACCTCAAAAGGCCTTGCGGCCCATACCGAGGAGGTACCAATGGCAACGGGTGCCAGGGAAAATTTTGTCTTTCAAACTATGCTAGCAGTAGTAGAAAACTGGATAGAAAAGTAGAAGGCTCTCTCCCCACCCTCCGCTCCCTCCCTGCCAGAGGCAGGTACGGAAAAAGGTTGAAGAAAATACCTTGACCCTGGAAAAGTAGCCAAGGAAATTTTACAGGAAAGTGGAGAATATATAAATAGCTCTATATTTAGCTTGCTCACAGAGACACCGAGCAAGCGAACTCCTGCAGAGTTTTCTGAGGTTTTAATCTTAAACTATGAGTGTGTTCTGTACTTTGTCTAGCCTATTTTTAAACAGATTTACACTTTGACTGGAAACATCCTCTGAGGGAAGTTGGTTCCAGATATCAACTATTTTACAGGAAAAGAAATTTCCGCAGACTGAGGTCCTAAATGTCTTTACACACTCAAATAGTGTGCAAGATTTCGTCTAACCTTTTCTTGAACTGATCCACAGAGGAACTGTTCACAACTTCCGAAGGTAACCTGTTCCATGTGTCACAGATCTTATACGTAACGTAATTCCCACACACACTAGTCCTAAACCGTTTCAAATCCAACTTCCAACCATTGTTGCGAGTTGGGTTATCATTTAAACTAAACATACTTCTAAAATCGACATCGTTGAACCCTCGTAAGAGCTTGAAAACCTCGATCAGTTGACCGCGCAGCCTCCGAGTTTCAAGCGAAAACAAGTTCAGGGCGCGTAACCGTCGATTGTAGCCCATATGCCTAACGGAAGGGATCAACTTTGTGGCCCTCGCCTGCACTCGCTCCAGCCTCTCAATATCTTTCCTGAGGGTGGGCGACCAGAACTGCACAGCATACTCCAGGTACGGCCGAACAAGGGAATTGTACAGTGAGAGCACAATCTCCTTGTTCCGAAACTGAAATTGCCTCCTGATATAACCCAATAGTTTCTGGGCTTTCTTTTCCATCTCTACACACTGTTTCGTAAACTTAAGGTCGCTGCTAATTAGCACACCCAAGTCCTTTTCTAAATCAGTCACCTCGATATTACTGCCCAACATCGAGTAGTCCGACTTGGGATTGGCGTAGCCAATGTGCATCACTTTGCATTTACCCAAGTTAAACGGCATTTGCCATTTTTCGGACCACTCTCCTATCCTACCTAGGTCCGCACGCAGTTCCTCGATCGCTTCGGGCGTCCCAACATTGGCCCCAAGCTTGGTGTCATCAGCGAATTTGGCGATCCGACTGACGATGCCACCGTCGATATCATTTATGTAAATGGTAAACAACAGTGGCCCCAAAACGGAACCCTGAGGAACCCCACTAGTGACCGAGGCCCAACCCGAACTAGCCCCTTTAATTACCACCCTCTGCCGCCTATTCCTTAGCCAGTTTTCAATCCACCTACCTATTTCCCCACCGATACCCAGCGCGCGCACTTTCGCCATTAGCCGGCGGTGAGGTACCTTATCAAAGGCTTTCTGAAAGTCGAGATAAAGTATATCAATCGCCCTACTCTTATCGTACTCACTCAACATGACGTGGAAAAACTCGAGCAAGTTGGTGAGACACGACCTATGCCGTCTAAACCCATGTTGGGAGTCCCCAAGCAGCTTGTAGGAATCCAAATGGTCAACGATTCTATCAGCTATTATCCTTTCTAATAATTTACCTACAACTGAAGTGAGACTAATAGGACGATAGTTCCCTGGACTTTCGTGATCCCCTTTCTTAAAGATAGGGGTCACGTTGGCCTCTCTCCAGTCACCAGGCACCTGGCCCATCTCCAACGATTTGTTGAAGACTGTAGCCAGGTGGGGAGCCACCTGGTCGCGCACTTCTCGCAAAACACTGGGGAGAAACTGGTCTGGCCCAGGAGCCTTAAACGCGCTCAGTTTGTCTATTCTATGAGCAACGACTGTCGCGGTACATCTAACACTATCCAGGTCAGCACCTTCGTGCCTCACAGCTGGCTCGGGGATGACGCGGGTATCCTCCCTGGTGAACACTCCCGCAAAGTACTCATTAAGCACCTTAGCGATGTCCGCGTCGGAGGTCCGCAGAACGCCGCTTCCGTCCTTTAAAGGACCTATCATGCTTCTAATAGGCTTTCTACTATTAACATAACTGAAGAACTCCTTAGGGTTCCTCTTGCAGAGGCTTGCCACCCGTAGTTCTTCGTTACGTTTCGCTAGCCTAACCTTCGCCTTCACTTCCCTACACAGGCGGACATACGCTTCAGTGTTCTCGTGGGAACGATTGGCCTTCGCCCTCCTATACACTACTTTCCTATTTCGGATAGCCGAAGCGATGCCACGATTGAACCACTTAGGCTGCGTTGAAGCAGGGGTGACCAGTTTTGAGGGTATGGCAGCAGACTGCAGCACCATAAACTCATCCCGGAATGCACTCCACACTCCCTCAACATCGCCGCCAACCTCTAACCCCATCTCTGCTACGCTATCCCTGAGGCTAACAAAGTTCGCCCGCCGGAGATCGAGCTTACTGCCTCTCGAGTTACTACGCTTCACCCGAGGGACGCACACACGGAACCTAATAATACCGTGATCACTCCCGCCCAACGATTCGTCAACGGTGAGGCCAGTGACGAGGTTGTCTTCGGTCGTGAATACTAAGTCTAGAACGCTTTCGCCTCGTGTAGGCTCGTTGACCCACTGAGTGAGGAAGTTCTCATCAGCAAAGTCAACTAGCCTCCTCCCTTCAGCATCGGCAGTCCTGTTTTCCCACTTTATGCCGCGACAGTTGAAGTCTCCTAAAACTACACACACCCTATCCCCTAGCAGGCTACTGAGTTCGGTGTACAGGGCTGTATCCTCCTCGAGGAGGAGATGCGGAGGTCTGTACACCAAGATTAACCTATAGTTCGTCCCTCCCACGTTCAGATCGACGCCAAGCAGCTCCCGTTCCGACCGGAACTGGCAGTCAACCGGACTCAACGTGTCTCTGACGTATATTAGTACCCCACCCCCCTCCCCACGGGTGCGGTCTTTGCGAAACATTCTATACCCGGGAATTTCGAACTCCCCAACGTAGTCCCTACGATCAGTATGAATCCAGGACTCGGTGATAGCAACGATATCCTGGTATTCTGATGCTAAGAGCGCCCGTAGCTCGCGAAACTTGTTCCTAATTGACCTAGCATTAAAAAGCATTGCACGGAGGGAGCCTTCCCTATTCTGACCGCCCCCTAGCACGACCCGTTTCCCGAACAGCCAAGGCTGTCGGGAGTTGAAGAGCCCCTCACTAACGAGGGGGCAACTTCCACAGGAGACTGAGCCCCCTCCAACGTAGGAGGAGGGTCACCCATCTGTACTTCGCCGCACCCTTCAGTCGAAGGTACGTCCGCCACCGGCTCATCCTCATCTCTCCCCGGTGGGGGCCCATCATCTCTCCCAGGACTCGACCTCACCATTCTGTATAGGTGCCGGTCGAGCAGCGCGCCTAGCACACCTTTACCCTTGTCATTGAGGTGGACACCATCCCTCTGGTAAAGGTCCCACCTACCCGAAAATGCATCGAAGGGGTCAATAAACTTCACGCCCAGCGGAACGCACAAGTCTTGTACCCTCTCGTTGATGCCAATGACCTTACTGAGCGAGTGGTCACTGACATTCATTCGCGGTAAAATACCCATTAACATTCCCCTGTCTGTCTTCAGTTTTAGATCATCCGCAAGAGACATGATCTCGGTGATGATCCCTTCTGTAAGACCTACCCCACCGCCTTTGAGGAACAGGTCATTGCCACCAGCGTGGACAACGATCGCAGTCCTCCGACTATCCACGCGCACCTTCTCTACCTCCTTCCTTAAGTGCGCCGTTCCCCGCCCAGGTAAGCACCTTACCTTCCTCCCATCCCGGTTTGCAGAAGCAAAGTACTTCTCCTGGCCCCTGATCTGCGAGTCCCCAATCAAAACGGTGTCTTCCTCCTTCGAGCAGGAGAGAGGAAGAGAGAGAGAGAGAGAGAGAGAGAGAGAGAGAGAGAGAGAGAGAGGAGAGAGAGAGGAAGAGAGAGAGAGAGAAGAGAGAGAGAGAGAGAGAGAGAGAGAGAGAGAGAGAGAGAGAGAATATATATGAGTTATACATAGGATGTAAATATATCATTTGTAGTTCTCTATTTTAGTCTGCGTAAAAATGTCAAAATTTCATGTAGAATGTACAAATGTCAATGTACATCATATTTTTTCAATAATTTTTAAAATATCTTGCAACTTGATACCCACGTTTTTTATTGTTTGTATCTTTTAACAATTAATGGAAGTTTAATAAATGAAAAAAACATTTTGGGATTTCACTGTCTAGGTGGGATGGGGGTCAAAAATAAAAAAGGGGGGGGAATTTTCATTATTGTTCTACACATTTGAATGTGGTATCATTTAATAGATCTCTCCATGCTGATTCTAAAAATGTATAGTTTTATAGGTCTACAACAAGATCTTTGGGAGTTATTGCCCATTAAAGTTAGGTGGTAAAGTGGGGGGCCATATATCAAAAACTGTGGGTCATAGAAGTTTTTTATTTGTACCAGTGAAATCAGCACCTGGAAGAACCCCATATGTTAATTTTATTTAAAATCTGGGTTGGAGTGGTGACAAATTTTTTAAGTTTTGGGTGATTTGTCCTAGAATGCCCCAATGATTACCAAATTGTGTTCCGCGGAACACTTCTCACGGTATACAAGTGTTCCACGGAACACCAATTTGGGAAACCCCTGCTGTACACCATAGCATGGTGCTGCTCCTCCCTGAATGTGTCAAAGGCCCTCGGGGTATTCTTTCCCTTTTGTACTATGATATTTAGGCTACCATACTTCTTAATTAGCTCTTCTTGCCATGTACCCATAACAGAGAAGAATCTACTGATGCATAAAGGTGCTTCCACTCTGATAAATAGTACAGTACCTCACAATGGAACTATCAACCCATGATTAAGGAATTTGACTGTATCCTTCCTTTATGGCTAGTTGTATTCCCAATTTAACACTCCCTCCGTGCTCAGCATTGTTGGCAAACTAAAACAGAGCCTAAGACCTCCATTTTGCCAGAACTAATGAGAATTTTAGCTATGAGATGTAGGGAAACTGGTTAGAGAATGTTAGGAAAAACATCTTTGCATTAGCTATAGTTATTAGTGATGTAAAATTTTGCAAGCACTGCTTAGTCTAGGAATAAGAACTAAAATGCTGGGCATTATTAAGAGGAATGTTAGTTGCAAAAGTAAGTAAGGAAGTCTGTAGATTGTATAATTCTTATGTTAGGCTTCACTTAGAATACTGCATTCAAGCTTGGTCCCCTCACCACAGGCAGGAAATAGATATGCTTGAAGGTGTGCAACATAGGGCAACCTCTGTAGCAGTACTTGGTGGTGTGATCGTGCAATAACACTGCCCAACACCAATTTTGCTGATTTAATTCTAACACCTGTTTTTAGGTAACTTGGTGTGCTGATTTCAAAAATCACCTTAGTTTTTGCCTATCATGTCAGGTTTTCGAGCAATTAAATACGGATATTTTGGAGATATTGCATTTTTGCAGGGTTATGCCCAATTTTTTTTCTTTTCAAAAAATAAGTTTTTACATACTCAGAATCAGCATGGAAAAGTAAACAATTGTGCAGGGAGTGAACTTTAATATACAATGGTAATATTGACACAAAGTGATTAAAAGTGTTTAAATAAGAAAAAAATGAATCCATATTAAAGCAAGCACGGGACCAGTTTTCTTAACATTGTCTTTTTCTTGTTTCTTACTTTTCAGTGCTGATAAATTTTTCTTATAGGACTTCCTAGAATGAGAGATGTCAAGACATCTCTTTGCAGGCTCCAGCAGTAGTCAGCCATCATATGGGTATCCCATCTTCCTTGGTATCATTCTTCCATCACTTTGATATCTTGGTGGAACCTTTCACCTTGCTCTTCACTAACATCACCAAGATTTTCTGGAAATTTATCCAGATGATTGTTGAGATAGTGAACTTTAATGCTGATGCTGCAATTTTAACAGCAAAACAGCTGTTAACAGGTCTAAAAAATCATCAATTTTGATAAGCACCCTTCATGGATCACCCAAAATAGGCATATTGCATTGCACGAAAACCTGATGTGATGGACAAAATCTAAGGTGATTTTTGAAATCAGCACATCAATATTATCCAGAACCAGGTCTTAGAATTAAATCAGCAGCAAAAAAATTTTTTTGTTGGGCAGTGTAATTGACTTCTTCATTTTTCTAAAAAATTTATTTCTTGATTATTGACATTTCTATATAAAGTTTAAAATTTTGTAAATTACATTCATATTAGGAACTAACCAATGAGGTATGAAGTAGTATTAATATGTGATATTATTATGTATATGCATTATACAGAAGTGTGTATAATTTGTATTTCTTGTGTTATGTTATCATCATCTTATAGGGGTTTATCTAGGATTAATTCATGGTGGTATTGTTTGTGGTAGCATTGTTATATGGGATTATTTGTGTAACTACCTAATGGTGGTGAAATCTGTCTACTGATTGGTTGGTTTGAATTGTATGGCTGTTGATTGGCTGGTATGATTTTTTGGGCAGTCATCTTGTTGTGTGAAGTCTTGCTTGTTGTCTCTTTTAGGTGTTCATCATTTGATGATGCAATACAATGTGAGTGGTACAGTAATTCTGATGTTTTGTATTACAACCTAATTTCTATGTTCTATTTTTCTCTACAGTGAATAATAGTCATTGAAAGCGTATATAAAATGCCACAAAATATGAAATACTGTTGTGATCCTCTTACAATACATACAGCACAAGGCATATTTAAAAATATAAGAGATGTTAATGACCACCTAGCCTCAAGATCCTATGGAGTATTGAAAATAAATTATCTTGTGTGTTCTTACTGTTATACTAAATAGTCCAACGATCCTACTCTACTTAAAGGTTTAGAGCCTGAAATATATCAACTGAAGAAAGCTCATCCAATAATGCTTGTTACATCAAGTATCACTTCAGATGGTACTTCACAAGTTGTTCTGGAGAGTGATAGTCTACTTAACCAAAACATTTTACCCTCCTATTTGGAGGAAAGTCAAAAAAAAAAAATAATAATATGCAAGTCTACAAAACAGCGAGCATTTGGTAGATATGTTATACATATGAATACTTCTAGTAACTTGTCTAGATTGAAATTTAAGAAAATTTATATCCTAGTCAAGAATATTTCAAAATTTAATTACCGTAATTATTAATGTCAAGTTAATTGATATAAATTTAGTATTTTAAAATAAAATATTCCTGACAATATAACTATTTTTTGTTCTCAGATGAGTTAACTGTTTCACAAAAACAAGCAAAAGTAAATGCCAAGTTTTAGAAGGGAACAGAGAGGTTGAAAAGAAGCCTAGAAAGTGCCTATTGTGTTGAGCATAGCAGCACATCAAAGATGCTTTGCCACCCTCAAGTTAAAGTTCTATATCAGTAAGTTCCTTACACTCTTCTTATCTATTTGATTATTTGTTTCAGTTATACATGATGGTCCAAAAGTCTCTATTTTGCTGAAATAATATTTTGATTTTATCTTCTACAGGCTATAGATGAAGATGGATGTACAAGAAAGTGTGTGATGGTAGTAACACTGTATCCAAGGGAAGAAGTGCAAAGAAATTTGAGAAAAATTTGAAAGATTTCACAAACCAGGACCTACAGACAAAGCAATTCACAAGCTGGTCAATAAATTTTAAAAAACAGGATCTGTTCATGATGAGTCAAGATCTGGACAGCCCAGTACTTCTCAAGAAAATGTTGAATTTGTAAGACATCTTTGAAACAAATCTTAGAATGTCAACTTGCACAGCATCATATAGACTGAGCATACCAAAAATGACTGTTTTAAGGATTTTAAAATCAACATTAAAAAAGAAAAGTTACCATATTCAAGTGCTACATGAGTTACACAAAGAGGATTATCCAAGATGAGCCACCATGTTTACAAACACACAATTGATTGGAAAAATTCATACTGAAAACTCATTAAACACATTCTCTTCAGCAATGAGGTGACATTCCACACATGCAGAAAGGTTAATTGACATAATTGCCATATCTAGGCTAGTGAAAAGCTGAGTTCTATGAATGGAAGAGATATTCTCCTAAAGTTAATGTCTGGTTGGGTATGACAAGATTAAAGAGTTACGGACCTTTTTTCTTTGCAGGAGCTTTGGTAACAGGGCCAATTTATCTTGACATGCTTCAGCAGTTTCTTGAACCCCAGCTTTGTTCAGATGGCATTCTCAACATACCTGAGAATGTGTTCCACAATGCAGTGGACAGATTTGAGATTTGCAGAGACACTGATGGTGCTTATGTCAAATCTTAAACCTAAGCTAATAAATAAATATACTGTCCATCTAATTATACTACATTTTTATCCTAAAATACTATTATTTCAGCAAAATAGATAGGGACTTTTGGACCACCCTGTATTATATTGTCATAGAGTGAGATTAATCAGCTAAATGCTTGAGAGATTTAATTATATTTCCATTCCAGGTATGAAAATCTAACAATGAGCGATTGTCAAAGAATTATGAAAGAAAACTATGAATTTTATCACTCACCATTTACAATAAAGAGGACATGTGAGCTCTTTGAAATATCTACATGTATGGTCAAGAAAAGTTGGAAGCTGAAGGAGTAGTATGGTATACTTCCTGAAATACCTCCAATGAGTAAAGGGAAAGTTATCACACAAGAGCAAAATTTTAAAGTAAGACAATTCTTTGAGTTGGATGATGATAGCCACCAAATGACAGAAATAAAAAATTGTAAAACTATTGTGAATAATGATGGAGAAAAAGTGAAAGTGCAAAAGCATCTACTGTTATGTAACTTGAGAGAACTTTATTTTCAAGAGATTCAAGTAACCCAAATGTTGGTTTTAGCAGCTTTGCAACTCTTCATCCTTCTTGGTGTGTTCTTGCTGGAAGCAGTGGTACACATACAGTTTATATCTGTACACATCATCAGAATCCAAAACTACAGCTAGCATCACTTGGCATAAAAAATCTTGATTATAAACAACTTCTGGAACTTTCAGTTTGTGATGTAACCAATGAAGCCTGCATATTACATCTATGCACCAGTTGCCCATGTCATGAGGGTGTGAAGCCTGTTCTTGAAAGATTGGATGAAATGGAGACACTACCTGAGGAGATTCATTACAAGCAGTGGGTAACAGTGGGCTGTTGTAATCTCGCAGAAAAAGTGGGATATCTTTGATTTTGTGGATTCTTTAAGCAAAAACATTGCTAAGCTTACACATCATCACGTCATAAGTAAATGTCAAAGAAAATATTTTAAAAACCTTAAAAATAATCTACCAGTAGGTGGAGGATGTCTTGTTAGCAATTTTGCCAAAAATTATTCTTTCATAGTTCAGGATGCTGTTGAAGGTTTAGTTGGGAGAATTCACAATGTACAGTCCATCCATTTGTTTTTTACTGGAGAGAATTTGGATATCATCATAGTGTTGTTGCTTCATTTTAGATAGTACAAAACCTAACACTGTTATGGTCTCTGCTTTTCTTAAGAAACTAATTCCTCCTCTTCACTCTTGGCACAAAAATCTGTTAAAGATTCACTATTTTTCTGATGGCTATGCTGGTCAGTACAAAAAAAAAAAACTTTTTAAACCTTTGCTACCATAAAGATGATTTTGGGTGATGCAGAGTGGCATTATTTTGCCACATCACATGGAAAAAATTAGTATGATGGAATTGGTGTTACTGTGAAGAGAGCAACAACTAAAGCAGGTTTGCAAAGACCATTTGCAAATCAAATTTTGACACCAGAAGATATGTTAAAATTTTGTAATAATGAAATGGACTGACATCAAATTATTCTTTGTCTCAACAGAAAAAATTAAAGGTGAACCACAGTACTACTACAACCCTGCTTCACCCTTAACATCAAGACAATTCAGGGAACACAAAAGTTATATAGATTTATACCAGTCTAAAAAAGAAATTTCAAGTGGAAATGGAGAAATTAGGAATATTCTAGTATCATCAAATGATGATAAAACTACTGATGATCAGAAATGTGAATTTAAAGTTGGTACCTATGTTGGCTGCATCTATGAGAAAGAACTTTGGTTTGGACTTGTTGAGGAGTATGATGCAGATTTTGAGGTCTATGTTGTCAATATTTTGCATCCATCTGGAATAGCTGCTGCATATTTCTTTCCAGATGAAGAAGACAAATATATTCTTGGTGAAATTCAACCTTGGTTGCTTCCTGGAACATGGATTAAGTACACTTTTCCAAGGAAAGATATAGAACAGTTTTCAAGACGTGCTAAATTTTATAGGGAAATGCAGTTCTATTAACTAAGAAAATAAAGTTTCAGAATATTCTGTACATACAATTCATGGTATGTTGCTTATTTATTTATTTATTTATATGTGTATGTTATGTTTATACGCATTTGTATAAGTGGTGCTTCACCATAATGACTGCCATTTAAGTCATCTGATGGGTCTTGTGGCTATGATGAAATGAGAGAAGCATCCTATTTTTATAGGCTTACTCTTAAATTGTATATTTATAAATAGACTAATTATTATTTTTTTTTTAATAACCTTTATTAATAATAAAATAAACACATTGGTTTCACAATTTACAATGACATAAATAATTGTGAAGCTGGACTAGTTATTTTATTTAATTTGGCCCTTAACCCTTAATAGGAAATCATGGGTCAGAAATGAACTGTGTGTTGGGTCTGTGGGACCCATGAATTCCTATCCATGATCAAGCTTTAGGCTTATGAATTGCATCCATAAAATTTGGATTTAGTGTTTTTTTCAAACTAAGTTTCCACTAACAAAAAGGTCTATAAACAAGCTATTTTCAACTGATATTGAAAGAAAAATGATAGGCAACATTTTTCACTAAATGTTTTTTGTCAGCAAGTATCTGAGTGGTCAGATTGTGACCTTTTGAGGTCACATTTTCAATTATTGACTTACATCAGTAAAAAGTGGTATATTTGGAATCTGCATGCAATTCTGATCCAAAATACAGTGTATATACTTTCATAGGGTTATGCCCAATAGGAGCAGAGCTATGGCAGATAAAAAATGGTCAGGTCAATAGCTGACCTTGGCCATAAATTTTGACCTATGGCATTAATATTTGGAGAATCATGTTTGAGTCGAAACTAGCCCATGTACTAGTTTCCAGCAAAATCTAAAATTTGATGGTTATTTTTCAAATTTTTTGGTCCACTTGTCCTGGAACTTCCCCCCTAGCTTAAAAAGGTTGGAATACAGAGAAAGATTAACCCTTTCAGTGCGTGTGGTAAACTATGTTTACCATAAAAAAGCCTGACTCAGGACGCATGGTAAATATGTTTACCATTCAAAATCTTCTCTCAGGACGCATGGTAAACATTGTTTTCCACGTTTACTAAACAGTCTATGAACCCCCTCGTTCCTATTAGAACAACGTAGTTAGTTCCCTGACTAATATTAGACATCAATATGGTGGTATTTGGCATCTTTTTTTATTTTCTGACTCTCAGCTCACCAGAGGGGGGAGTGAAATAGACTCCCCCAATCAGTTCAGCATGGCATCCACAAGCAGTAATAAGCGTAAAAAATCCTCTCTAGATGAGAATGATATAAACGAATATCTCTCAATGTATTCTGAAAGTGATATAGAATGTGAAAGTGAGGATGACTGGCGCAAGATAATGTATGGAATATTATACAAAACATATCAAGTAGTGACGATGATGAAGAAAATGTGGTACTTTTGGAGAGAGATCTGCCTAAAGCAACAAAATCGAGCGAGAATTTTGAATGGCAGGAAATTGGTGAAAATATAGGCTGTACCAGAGGTGTGGGTGGCAGTTTACTGGTGAAAATAAAGTGCTCTTCAATGGTCAAACTCATACGATGTATCATGTTTTTTGTGAAGTTTTTCCCAAAGAAGTAATTGAGCTAATGGTTACAGAAACAAACAAATATGCAACTCACTTTCTGGCTGCTACACCTAATCTGAAATCAACATCTTGGTATAGTGCATGGGTCCCAACTACGTTTACAGAAATGAAACAATTTATAGGGCTTTTACTTCTCATGGGTATTATACAAAAACCCAAGATAGGTATGTATTGGTCAACCGACAGTTTTTATGCTACTCCAGTATTTACAGCAATCATGAAAAGAGACAGATTTACCAACATTCTTTCTTTTTTGCATTTTGCTGACAATGCAGATGAGACGTTGAAGGAAAGAGGGGGGAAGATAGTGAAATTGCATGACTTTATTGAGTTGATATCTGCTCTTGAATCAAAATATTCAACTTCTCAGAATCTAAGTTTGGATGAATCTTTGTTGCTGTGGAAGGGCAGACTCAGTTTCTGGCAATACATAAAAACAAAAAGATCACGTTTTGGGATAAAAATTTTCAAACTTGTGGATGAAAATTGTGTTACATTGAAATATAAAATATATACTGGGACCATGGAAACTGTTGCTGATTTTTCTAAGACTGAAAGTATTGTAGTAAGTATGATGGAAAAATATTTAGGAAAAGGTCACAACATCTTCACTGATAACTTCTATACATCACCAAAACTATACAAATACCTTAGTGATAATAAAACTGGTGCCGCAGGGACTGTTAGAAGTAATCGTAAGGGCTTATGCCATGCTATGAAAACTATGAATGTGGCAAAAGGAAAAAAAACTTGCCTTTGAGACTCCTGAACTGCTTTCCCTTGTGTTTCATGACAAGAGAAGAGTTTGCATGCTCTCCAATTACCATTTGAACAGTGATGTGACAGTAACACGTAGGTCAAAGGAAGGTTGAGTCGAAAAAACCATTCCAGCTTGCCTACATGAATACAACAAACATATGGGATATGTAGACTGAACAGACCAAATACTGCATTATTACTCTGTCCCAAGAAAGTCTCTAAAATGGTATAAGAAGCTGGCAATGCATTTGATTCAGGTCCGAGTACTAGATGCTTGTGGAATTTATAATCTCATAAAAAAGGGAAAAGTTCCCTTTCTAGACTTTTGCCATGAGATTATAAAAGGACTGACATCCGCAGATGAACCTAACTTCAAGAAATCAGTAGTTCCAAGACTAGTTGGAAAACATTTTACCAAGAAAATTACATCAAATTCTGAATGTACCCCAAGACCAACAAAGAGATGCAGGGTATGTTATGCCCATGGGATAGAAAAACGAGTACGTTTTCAATGCGAGACATGCCCCGATACCCCAGGGTTATGCGCCGAACCATGTTTCAAAATTTATCACTCAGCATTTAACTTTTAGTTAACTAAATAAAGATAATATCTCTATTTTATTTCATTTTAACCTTTATTTTTTTGTTACCCATGAAAAACTGAAAATATTGATAGAAAACCTATTTTAAAGGCAAACAAAAGATGAAGCAAAAAAATAATTCAAGTTTATTTTCTGGCGCATTTATACGCACAGCTTTCGTTCTGGGGTATTAGCGTAGCACGCACAGGGCATATCAGAATGGGACGCAGCGAAAGGGTTAAAGGAATTGGGCTTGTTTAGTTTTGATACACTACTTGATGGGGGAACAAAATTAATGTTCAAAACGTTTTCAAGTTTGGACAATTTAGATGTCAGACTCTAATAAGAAAAAGTTACATCAGGGGTAGATATTCTTCCAGATTTCAGGAAATTTTATTCCTGGATGAATTTTTGAGAAATAAGTAATTCTTTCCCAATATATTTCAGTATTTATTCAGCAAAATCTAACCATCTGTACCTACTCTTTAATACCTCCAAATGTTTCCTCCTCTTTGACTAAATTTAAGAAGCACTAAATTAGACCCCAAAAAAAAAAAAAGTACTGGGTTGCCTCTTAATATCAGTGTTAAAGTATAAATTTTTGTATTAAAATTTATCCTTGATTTTACCAAAAGTTTTTCAATTGATGGGCTAAATTAAGGATTTTCAGATCACTTTTTGCAGTTTAGAAAGGTGTGGAACAAGTTATGACAAAGGCAAGTTGTTTTTTATAGGGTTCTGAAAAAAGTACCACCAAATCATCAGGAGTAGCTACTTATATTCAGGTAGTGTACTTAATCCAGTGGTCACTTAAGGAGATAATGATATGTACAGCATTTTATACATGCTCTTAAATTTACTCTAGTTTACAATTTACATAATCAAATGTGCAGGTCAAAATCAGGAAAGTCTTCCCCAAACCTTCTGAAGATGGGTAATTATTCCCTGATGATTACACTGGGCAACAAATTATAACTTTTTCCTGTTTCTCAAGTAAAATAGGGTGATTCTGGTGGAATTTTGCATGCAGAATACAAATATGGATGCAAAATTTCCACTACCCACAGTTTTTTAACAAATTGAATTTTAATTTCGTTTCAAAAACAAAGGAATATGTAGGTATAATTGGCAGCATTAGAACTACACTTTTCGGGAGGTACTGTGGCTGAAGATGGTACTTTGGCACTGAAAATGGCTAAAATAGCAGTCAGATGAATTGCACTTGATGGGGAGACCAGTGGTTTGCCAGTAAATGGTGGGTACAACTAGAAACACGAACAGGAGTGGTCATGCAGAATAATATATGTACCTCATTCCTCATTAACCTCATTGAAGCTGTGTGTGTTGGTCACCTTCATATGAAGGTCAAGCTGGTGGCCCTGCCTCTAGGCCTGACTTGGTGGAGGAGCAAGTTGCTCTCTTGCATGAATTCTCCACTGCACATAGCCAGGTACACCTGGCTCATTTGGAACCATCCTGAACCGGGCATCTTGTCATCTTTGAAGACTTCAACTTTGACCCCTCTAACATTTCTGAGGTCCTTTGGAAGCTGGTTAAAAATTCTTGGCCCCCTAACAACCAAGCTATTTTCCTTCAGCATTGAGGAGGTCCCTTTTAGGGATGGAAAATAACCGAAAAGTGTAAAACTGGTTTTCACCATTGCTATATTCTTAAAGTCGGTTTTTACTGGTTTTCACTGATGGGATTCTGTATGCTTTTTAGGGAGGTAAATGATCAAAATATTAAACAGAAATAAGGTTTTAATTGATTCAGTCAAGTATGTGTAACATTTGAATTAAAAAGTTTATTATCAAACTTGATTTTTGAAATAACACTTGAGAAAACAAAGAGCATTAAGTGTCTGATCTGACATTCTTGATTGAATCTTTGTGACGAATAAACCAGCAGCTGAAAACACACTCTTGGACTCCTACACTGGTGGCTTTTATTGTAAGCAACACTTGTACATTTGATCCAAATTTTCACTTCTATTCAAAGTAGCTTCAAAATATTTGAATTCATTGTTTACGTCAAAGGTCTCAGAAGACTTTCTTGGGTTTCATTTTCAGTTTGTTCATCTCACACATGTACTCATTCATAAGTTGATCGTCATTATTTACTTCATGACCTGAGCTGCATTGTGAATCTTCGAGTTTCGAAGCAATTGATTGGACTTGGTCATCTGTTTCTGAAATCTGGCAAGCTTCTGGAAGAAGCCTCTTAAATGCATGATCCACATACTTCTTAAGTGCTTGTCTTGAAGGAAAGAGGAATGGTGCTGATTCATTTTCAAGACCTCAGGAATGTGGAGAAAACTCAGCAAGGCGACAGCTTCTTTTTGTCTTCTCAATGAGTAGCGATCAATGAGACACTGACGTAGCTCAAAAGCTAAAGGATTATTTTTGCTTTCAAATTTATCCAAAATGAACTTCATGGAAGATTCAGCTTTGACCAAATTTGCATCTTCGGAAAAGAGTCCCTTCAAAACAATTTCCAGTGGATGAAGCAGGTCAAAGAGGCTCTTTAAAGCATTCCATTCTTCATCTGAAATCATCTCTGTTGAGCGTATCACTCTGAGGGCCTTTTGAATGCAATTTTTGAGTTTCAAAAATCTTTCTATCATGGCCAAAAGACTGTTCCATCTTGTTCTACAGTCAAGGATAAGCTTCATTTCTGTTCCATTAAATTCATCTTTGACAAAATCCTGCAATCGCTCATTTTTCAAAGGAGACTTTCAAATATATAGCAGATTTTTCTCACCTTATTTATTACTTTTAAGTAATCTTGAAGTTTTGGAAGAACAATTACGTCATCTATGTTGGACTCAAAAATTGTATCAGTGCATAAAATTTCACACTCATCTTCACTTAACTCATGTGCAGTGTGTTCATTATCTTCGATGGCTTCATCTTCAGGGGTAGGGTCATTTTCCCCTTCAACTGAATTTTCAGCAGTTTTTTAATACAAGATATCCGAAACCGTGAGATGTATAGCATGTGCAATGCATTGCTGGTGATCAGGTACTATTTCTCTTCCAAAATTTGACCATTACTGAGGCACCATCGGTGGTGCAACCTACGATATGCTTATCTAGGTCCGAGCCAGTCTTCCAATCTTTTCCTAATGATTGCAATAGTTTTGGCACTATTGAGAGAACCATTTATTCTCATGAGACCAAGAGACCAATGTTGATTTTCATCATGAATATTAATATATCTTTGGTTTTGCAAAGATGTATACTCATCCATAGTTAATGAATAGCGGATTCCTTGTCTCACCTGATTCTTGAAGTAGTTGACCAATTCATGTTTCTTTTTCTCATAAAAACTAAGCACCATTTTTCTGACACCATTATGGGAAGTTGGATGAGGCTTGTCATATTTTATCTTTCTTAGGCTTTCTTGAATGAATTCACTTTTAGCAATTGATTGGAAACTGTCCATCTACACGCGCAAGTTTCAAAATTTCCTCTTCTATGGACTTTTTTTTTGCACAAACTCTTCCACTGTCCTTTGTTTCTTCAATGGCTGATTAATCTGGTTGATGTTTATGCCATGAATATTTTTCATGTGGGATGATAAACTTGAAGTAGAACCTTCACAACACTTTAAAACTTTGTGACATGTCATACACTCTGCTTCTTCTTTATTCTTACAAGTGAAATGATACCAAGCATTTGATTTCTTTGACATAATGGAGTATTAAATCTTAGAATCTTAACTGATCAATGTGCAATCATCCACATAACATTCAAGACTGAAGCATCAATTATAATTATTTACACTTACAAACAAAAAATGATATGAAACGATGCAAAACGTAATTACTATGTTTTTAAACTTTGGAAACGTTTGTTTCATAAAAAATGGACCAAAGTGATCGGAGACTTGCACAAAAATATGAAAATTGGTTCTTATCGTCAGTTTTGGTGATGATTAAAAATTTTCATCACCGGTTAAAAACTGGGTTCCATCTCTAGTCCCTTGTCAGGCCTTTAATTTGGGAACGCTACACATTCTGCCTTTCCTATTTTCCAGCATTGTTTGAGTGGTAATCAGGTTTAGTTTGAGGTTTGGTACCAGTTTTTCAATTATTTTCCATATGTAGATTATGATATACCTCTTCTTCTTCTTTCCAGGGAGTATGTTACAGATTTAGTTTACATAATCTTTCCCAGTACTTAGTTCAGTTCTTTGCAGCCATCAGTCTTGGCTGTGAAATGTATGTGCATTTCTTCTAGTTTATTATTGTCTTCCTTTTTATATGGGGATAAAACTGAGCAGTATTCAAGTTTTGGTATGAGCAGTGTTCTCAGCAGGGGTATCATTACTATCTTGTCCCTTCTTTTGAACATTTCTTGGTACCTGTCCTGTGACTCTATTTACTTTGTTTATTGCTATCTGATTTGTGTCTTGATTTTGGCATCATCAGTCATTATTACCCGAAGTCGACTACTTTCATGCTTCTCTGAATTTTTTGTCTATCTGGAGCATAATGTGCAGTCTGTTTAGGTTCCTCATTTCTACCATATCTCAAGAGCTGAAATTTCTTGGTGTTAAATGTCATATTGTTGTCATCTGACCATGTGTATATTTTGTGTCCCTCTGCAAGGCCTCCACTTCATTTACATCGCTGATTTTTCTGCTGATCTTTGTATCATCCATAAAGGATGTTACTATACTGTTGTTGTTTACTTCACTGTCTATGTCTGTTAGAATGATAATGAATGGGAGTGGGGCCAGCACTGTACCTTGTGGTACTGAGTTGAGTAATTCTGATGATGATACACCTTGAATTTTGACCACCTGTAGTCATTTTGTGAGGAAGTTGTAGATCCATTTTCCCACTTTGCCTGTTATTCCCATATGTTTCATTTTATGTGCTATTATACCATGATTGCATTTGTTGAAAGTTTTAGCAAAATCCATGTATATGACATCATAGTTTTCATTGCCTTCATGTATCTAGGATACCATACTGTTATAATGCTCTATAAGTTGTGATAGGCATGATCTTCCTGATCGGAATCTGTGCTGATTTTTGTTGAATCTTCCCAATGTCTCCAAGAAGTCATAGATTTTCTGTCTGACTATTCTTTCAAATATTTTGGTGAGGTGGGATGGCAAGGACACTGGTCTATAGTTCTTTGCTTGAGATCTATCCCTGCCTTTATATATAGGGACAATGTTTGCTCAGTATTTCCCGTGTCTAGAGATCTTCTCCATATCCAGTATAAGGGTGTAGCCATTTCGTTTTTAGTTTTTAATTAATAGTGTGTCCCATTTGTCCAGACCTGCAGCTGAATATGATTTCATTTGTCCTATAGCTCTCGCTACATCTATGTCAGGTATCGCTTTGTCACTTTTTGGGGTACTGAAGACCAATTCATACTGGGCTCTCAATGTTTCAGATATTTCTTTTAGATCATCTGTTAGTTCACTATTTCCTTTCCTTAACCCTAGAACACTGAACATATGTTTGAGTCACACAAACACTGAACATGGGTATATTATACCCGACATTGGAAAATAGAAAAAAAATAGTAAATATGCATATTTATTTAAATTAACAATTACACACTAAAGGTAATGCACCTTACTATTACTAAACCTAATATTAACTCTTAACTCATAAAAAAAGGTTCGTACTGAATTTAGAAAAAAAATATTGAAAAAGCAAAAAAAATAAAAAACATTTGAGAAGTTTTTGGAAAAACATCACCAAAAACAAACGGCTCCATCAATTTCAACCAAACTTCCCCAAACCCTTCCCAGGTATGCTGCCTCTGCTCACAGGGGGTCTCCAGTACCCAGTCCATGCGCAAACTGTAGGGAAGAGAGGTGGAAACAACACCCTTTTTTAGTACACGAAAAATGGCTTATTATTCACTATAAAGCGATTTTAGCCTATGATACCCCCTGTAAATGAGTACTAAGTGATATATGAAGACAATTACAATAAAAATAATAGTTTTAGGTATATTCCTGGAACATTATAACTTCCCCAGTCCCACATGCAGTTGTCAGGGGTCACCACCACACAGTCGACGCGCAAACTGTAGGGAAGAGAGGCAGGAAAAAAGGCTGTTTTAGTACACAGCCTTTTTTATAACAAAGCCTTTTTTAGTACACAGAAATGACTACATCACAACAAAATAATGGTTTTCAGGTGTATTCCTTGACACTTACCTCAGCCTCACACGCAGTCGCAGCAGTAGGGGTAGTAGTGGCTCGGGCAGACAGGTAGGCGACATCCGTGACACCTGAAGCGGGTCTTCTTGTCAGCCTTTGACTGACACTTAGAGCAGCGGACCATGGGCTCCCTCATTTCTGCTGCTGACGGCCCTGCAACATCACCCATGACAGAGGGGATGAGCAAGCACACTTTGCTGATGACTTGCCTGACTTGCCTGTGCTGAGTAGGGGCGTTCAGGCGGTTCTCAGCTGAGGGCTTGATCAGCTGTAAGGCTAACTCCCGCATGTATGTTCTCCTTTTCAGCTGGATGCCTCCTACCCTGCCAGCGTTGTCCTTGTGGATAAGCCAGGAATTATAACAGCTGCATTTATAATGCCAAAGAGGAGACACAGCGGCCACCTTTTCGTTTTCCTGCTGCAGCTGTACGTGGCACACATTTGGTCGAACGTGTCGACTCCTCCTTTTGTCTCATTATAAAACTGAATAATCTCTGGCTTTCCATTTTCATTCATAGTCGGCTGCGTGTGCATCGACGACATCAGGAGGACATTCTTCGTTTTTGTGGTCGTGTCTGGCACGTAGGACAGGAGCGTCATGTCCTTGGTGAAGAGGAAGGCGGTGCTACCTGGCGTGCGGGTCACCTTATCTTTCACCGCATCTGGTACTTCCTTCTTATTCCCCTTCACTGTGCCCACCAGTGTCATGCCACAGTTATGGAGAAGGTCGTGTATTAGTGGCACAGATGTAAACCAGTTGTCGGTGGTGACGTTGCGGTTGGTGTGGTGGTAGGGCGTGTAAGTTCTTTCGTAAACATATGGCCTAGCTGCAGTCCATCTCTTGGGCGAGTTCCTGTTTCCCCAGGTAAGGAATACCTGTCAACAGGTACTTACTTTTGACGTCATTTGCCAAGACAAGTTTTATTCCATATTTTGCTGGCTTATTTGGTATATAATTCTAAAGGGGCATTTACCCCTGAAAGCCAGCAACTGTTCATCTACAGTGAGGGTCTCGTTGGGCGTGTAGTGTTCCTCACAGTAATCAAACTTGTCCCACACACTCCTGATTGGGGTAATTTGTCGTCGGCCCGCTCTCTTCCCGTGTTTGGGTCATCAAATCGTAGGCAGGTCAACAGGAATGTAAATCTAACCTCCGACATAGCTGCCCTGTAGAATGGAGCCCCCGAAACAGGGCACCACAATTCCTTTGTGGACAGGTGGTTGTCACGCCTGTACCCACTAAACACCAACACACCAGCAGGGCACGTATCTCTGCTGCTGTTGTCCTCTGCACAGTGGATGTTTTCTTCTTGTACTTGATGGCTACAACATCAATCTTCTGATTGGTCCACTCCACTATTTCATTATGATATCATCAGACAAAATAGCTTGAAGCACTGCTCTGGGGTGGTGGCCTGAGCAGCTGCTTGGGTGGGACCGGCGTGAATGGTGGAATAATGTTCCTTGCTGCTGTTCGTGTTGCTGCGGAGACCTGCGGCCTTGTGTGCCACACAAAGCCTGATTTACTTTTCACTGTTGTCGTGGGAAAAGTAAACAAGCAGGTCCTCATCCTCATCACGGCGTCGTCGTCGTTCCCGGCGAGCAGGAGGAGGAGCAGAAGCAGGAGGATGTGCAGCAGCAGGGTGATAGCAGCAGGGTCATCAGGGTCATCTGAGTAAGCAGAAGGGCCAGCAGCAGGGTTAGCAGAAGGGCCAGCAGCAGGGGTGGCAGGGTCAGCAGCAGGGGTAGCAGGCGAGGCGGTAGGAGGGGGACGCCTAGTCCTACCAGTCCGACCACATGCTCCTTTCTCTGCCTGCGACGGGTGCTTGGTCTGTGTCAGAGTCACTAGTTTCTATGCCACTACTCATATCCTCTGGGTAGCCACAAAGTCAACATCATTATCACTATCATAAAGCTTCATGTTCTAACACATCACTTTCTTCGTCACTATTGAGTCCAAAAAGAATAGCATCCACTTCCTCCTCAGTTGGATTTTTATGGTAATGGGAAGCCATTATGGTCAGGATAACTTACTAATGGTATAATAGTTTATCTGAAATATTATTCACAGCCTGAAATGAAAAAAATAATTAGTACACTCGCACTTTGTACACTAACACTGAACTCGGGTATAATACACCCAATTTTTTCTTTTACTATTATCACTGAACTTGGGTATACTGTACCCGATCACATGATTATAGAAAATTCCAGGGCGCGGAGCGGAGCGACATGACCTACCTCTGTCAGGGCTCGGGACAGACTGAAGCTACTAAGGATACCAGCTGCCTGCCTCCACGGGAACACCACGTAATGCGCGTGATGTCATGGCGTTCGGGTATATTATACCCATGTTCAGTGTTCTAGGGTTAAGGGCCTGATAGTAGTGCATGTTTGTTTTCCTTTTCACATAGCTGTAGAAGTATTTAGGATTTTCCTTTATTGCTTCTACTGCCTTTTCCTCTTCCCTCTCTGTATGGCCCTTTATCAGAGTTTGTACTTCCCAATTGATTCTCTCCAGTTTTTCTTGTATTACCTTCCTGGCATTGTTGTTTCTGCAATTAGCTAACTTCGTCACTACTCTCTCTCTTTTGTGGAATATTCTTCTTTTGCCTCTCTAGCCAGTTCCTCTTTCCTTTTGGCTGTACTTTCGGAGCATATTTTTCCAAAATTCTCAGTATCTTTTCTTCCCAGGTTGTTAGCATTTCCTCAGTTATTTTATTCTCTAAAACTGTTCTCCACTCAATTTGGGCCATGTATGATCTAAAGCCCCAAATTTGCTTCTTCCTTCTGTGTGTGTATTGTCTTTTAAAGTTATCACCATATTTGTTGAT
The DNA here is from genome assembly GCA_023014485.1 of Bathynomus jamesi. Taxonomy (NCBI): domain Eukaryota; kingdom Metazoa; phylum Arthropoda; class Malacostraca; order Isopoda; family Cirolanidae; genus Bathynomus; species Bathynomus jamesi. Next base: position 190,871 of record JAJOZX010001115.1, read on the forward strand.
AACTTGATTACCGTATTTTTCGGTGTATAAGACACACCTTTGTATAAAACGCACCCCTATTTTCAAGGCCTTTTTTCAGGAAAAAAATTATGACCACCTGCCTAGTTGTCAGAAAATGTCCGTAATTTTCTACCAGCAAGGCTGACTTTTGTTAAAGCCCTCCATCAAAAGTATGGTGATACGTTTTCTTTCACCCACTCATTATAAGAAAATAGTATTAAGTATACAGGAGACTATACTATATGTTATGAAACATAAAAGTAAATTATTATGCAATATGTACTGTTTTTTTGTTATCAGTGGGTTGGGAAGAGTAGAAACTTAGTGTAAAATTGGCCAAACCAATACACAGTCAGGAGGGACTAAGAGATGATGAATTTTTGTAAAAATCCATCAGTTCTTCTAGCCCATATAAAGGTAATATTATGACCTTCAGTGTATAGGACACAGGGTGATTTTGAGAGCCCTTTTTTTTTTTTGGAAAAAAGTGCGTCTTATACACTGAAAAATACGGTATATTGTGGTCTGAGATAATAGTTGGAGTTATTTTATATCAGCAATCAAGTTTGTGTTATTTGTGAATACCAGATCTAGGCAGTTATTTTTTCTAGTATTTTCTGTTATCACCTGTGTCAGCATAAACTCATTTGTGGGAGCCATCAGCATTTTTGCTTGCTCCTGGTCCTCTTGTGCCCCTTATCTTTCTGTATAATATATTTCTACCCACCTTTTTGTATTTTATAAATGGGAAATTAAAATTGCCGCAGAGTATATATTAGGGGATGAAGAGTTTACAGACTTTATTAGGGTTCTGATATCGTCAATGGCATCCAAAAATTTTCATTTGGCAAGTTTGGAGGTCTATAGATGATTATCAGTACCATGTTTAGCTTCTTTATTTTCACTGCAAGGGTTTTCCACAAAACTGTTGGATTTACTTATTACCATCTCTGTCATATGCCTCTTGTGTATATAATATTAGCACAGCCACCATTATGTCTCACTGTTCTCTCTGCTCTTAGTAAGTTTAATCCATCAATATGCAATTCTTTCTTATCGATACAGTGTTCGCAGTTATTGCAGTTGCCTTGGCAGTCTTTTAGATATGTTTCTGTGAGGCATGCGATGTCTGCCCTTGTTTTGTCCATAAAACCTTTCAGGTATGAAACTTTGTTTAGTTTGTATATAAATATATAAGATATAATATATATGATGCAAACCCACAAGGAAAAAGAAAAAATTATTCCAAGGTCTTTCATGTATTCAGCAGTACACCTTGTCAGGGAATGATGAGGTGTACTGCTGAATACACAAAAGGGCTTGGAAGCATTTTTTTTTTTTTTTCCTTTTAGGTTTGCATCAGTCACTCATTTCATGTGTTTAATTATGAAATTCATCCCAATATAGTAAACTCTCAATTTAACGGACTTCCATTCAATGGACTTTGGAAACAGCGGATGCTGTCCAACATTCCCAACATCTGATCTATTGTGCATTTTGCACTTCAGTCAACATGAGCCATCATGAGCCCACTGTTGTTGACTGCATTCTGTGATAGACCATTGTCTTTACCTCTCAAGTTTTGCTTTCAATTCAGTGTTTGTGTTTGCTTTATTAGCATGTAAAGTGAACAGAAGTTATCTAAAGATAGTGGTGTGAAAAGAAAGTGACTGAATTTGAGTGTTTCGCAAAAACTTTAGTTAATAGTGAAGCTGGAGTCTGGTGTGTCAGTTGCCCACATGTGTGAGTAGTATGGTGTGAAAAAACAAAGCATCAGATATTCATAAAATCAAGAAAAGCTCAAAAATTTTCATTAAAGTTTCATGTTGATGCTTCACCCAGTGGTTTGTCATAAAAAACTGGGTGATAGAAAAATTTCACTATTTTCAAAATCAGCAATAAAAGTAAGTAAGGAACACCAAACACTACCAGAGGAACAGAATCTTTGTTAAACAGTCTTATCAATGAATTTGGAAGAATATCTACCCCCGTCTTACATAAGAACCCAAGGCCAGTATTAAAACCAGTTTAATGATTGATGTAACTTGTCAACAGCAAAAGTCACTTGCAGTTAAATTGTGTGCAATAAATCTGTATATAAATAAGAATATCTCTCTATAGCTTACAGATTTTGTAACTTAGTGGCCTAGTACAGTAAAACCTGCGCTATCCAGCAATAAACTATCCAGGAAACTTTAGAGACCAGCAAATTTCATATTAGGCCAATACAATTAACCAATCTAGAAACTGGGAAGCTTTCTGATGCCATCCAGAAAAATCTAGAACATCCTTAACATTTTTAATAAAATAAGACTAAATTTTACTTGTTTCACTTGTCCCATACATACTTAGCATAGTGTTTATGTTGATTACAATATAGTTTACATTGGTGTACAGTGCAGTATAGCCAAAATTTGAGTTTACTATTATTGTCCATTGGTTTTTCCTAGGTTAATGATACCCTCAGATAACTAGAAAATTTAGACAATCAGAATGGCCTAATCGCCAAGCTTGCTAGATAATGAAGGTTTTACTGTTTAAATGTTGAGTACTGTATGGACAATACCATACTGGCCTCAAGTATACTGGTATTTTTTATTTTATTATCATTATTTTTTTTTAAAGATTTTGGATCAAAACCTGATGGATAAGCCCCTAACCCTATTATATTCTTGGATGCTGGCTAAAGATAAGCATGTCATGAAATATGCCAACTTCTACACTGACCGAGGTATAAATGTACTTAAAATAAGGATAACACCCTTTGACTTCTTCGACCAACAAAAGGGTCACAGGTAGGGGTAATGTTTGATTTTGGTTTGGGTTAGTGTTACCTGTATAGACGAGTTTGATTTCACTCAATGAACACATGAATGAAATATTGTACTGCTGATAGGGTCTGCTAATATTCTAAGCTGTGGTACTGACCCTGAAAAATTTCACAGAATTTTAGACCTTGCATTTAATTTACAAAATTTTGAAGTTTTTAAATAAAAGATTTTACAGTAATAATTTAAACATTTGATCAAACAAATCAGGAATAAAAGCGTTAGTGACTACTTCATGACTAAAGTGACAAAAAAGTAAAGGTGCTTGTGCACCAGTTCATTTGCTTATTATTCATGCATGGTTGACCTTCTAGTTTTTTACTTTTAATTGTTAGGTCTTAACTATTTCCTTTAATACTATCAATCTGCTCATATTTTCAGGTTACAGCTGGGCAAGTTCTTAACTTCCTGCATGCAAATCCATCTTTTAATCCATTAGTCGTTCATGGTTTCAGTGTTGGAGCTTACACATTCTGTGAGTCTATGGTCAAGGTAGGTTTTTAGGAAATTTAAATTTCTTTATTTTCTTAAGTCAAATAGTAGAGAAGTTATGAAATTTTGCTTGGTACCTTAAAAACTTCAAGAATCTACTGCAGGTTGTGTGATTCATATCATCTGGCAAACTATTTTATACTTATTTCATACTCTTCTGAATAAATGTAGGTCTTAAAAAGTCTTTATTTTCCTAACTAGGCAACCAATGACATGACCACCCATGCCTCTATTATAAAGAGATTTGTGGCCAAATTTGGGACAGTCCAGTAGATGTTCATGGAATTCCAGTTGGATTACCAAGAGCAATAACAAACAATAAAGTCTTTCAAAATTCTATGGAGAAATACCTTAAGTAAGAACAAACTCATTAAGTAGGGCATGAATTTTTTTTTTTCGTCTCATCCAAAACTTTACAATGGAAAAAAGGTTTAGGCCTCTTTTCCTTGAAAGGATTAAGTACGAGGGATTGAAAGGGTTGGAGTGGTTTTGGTGCATATGTCAGAATGGAATGTATGGACAAATGGGAAGGTGCCTGAAAACAGGAAGAAACATTAATTGTCCCATTGTACACCATGAAAGGTGAAAGGAGTGAATGTAAGAATTAGAGAACTGAGAGTAGTGAGGAAGTATGGTAGGATAGTGATACAGTTGTGATATTACAAAATATTGGTGTCCGGTAAATACAGGGTGTCCCGTAAGTCTGGACCCATAGGGATTTATATATATTTTTATTATGTTATATTATTATTTTATTATTATTATATTTTTTTATTATTTTTTATTATGATTTTTATTTGTGGGGCCACTTGAAAGCCAAAGTGTACGAGGTCAAACTTCAGACATTTTCCACCTTAAAGCATGCATTGTGGAGGCGTGTCAAGAAATTTCTGCGACTGTGATTCAGAAAGTGCTGTCGCAGTGGAGATTACGTCTTCAACTATGTGTGCGACACAACGGCGGACACTTTGAACAGATTATGTAATAAATTTTTGGACTATTTTGTAATTTTATTATTTTTCCCTATGGGTCCAGACTTACGGGACACCCTGTACATCGCCTGGTAAATACATCGCCATACATTATTTAAAGGTGATAGTAATAAATATATAAACATTCACATATTTTGTTTAATTTACGATGAATGTATAGTTTTTTCGTTGAATTTGGTTTCTGTACTTGTGATATTCAAATGTTTTAGATTAATGCTGGAGGGAATGGTTGCTTTAATTAGGCTTAGTTAGGTTAATTTAAATTAAAAATGTTCTGGATAATAGCCAGGTCAAAACGGCAAGAATATAAAATACATCGTCGGTAAATTTATTGTCAGGTTTTTTATTCGCAGAATAAAACACGTCGCATTAAAAAAGGATTTTAGCTAAATTGAAAAAAATTGTAAAGACAAAATTTTAAATAACTGCAAGAAATGGAAGTAAAAATTTACACACAATTTAACAAAATATAATAAGAAATCGACAATAAGTGCAATTAATTTCATTAACAATGAAAAGGAAATTCAAAGACCAAAAATTATTAATATCAAATTTATTCAATATATACTGTACATGGAAAAGAAACAAAGTTCTCTATCACCTTAAAAAATTTATAAACTTTCAATTAGTATCTTTTTTCAAATTTTTTGAATTCTAATGTTTCGTGATTTACGATTATTTACTCTGATAATAAAAAGCATGGCGATGTATTTATCAGACGATGTATTTACAGCGATGTATCAGGCCGATGTATTTATCAGCGATGTATTTACAGGCGATGTATTTACCAGGCGATGTATTTAGGCGATGTATTTACCAGGCGATGTATTTACCAGGCGATGTATTTACCAGGCGATGTATTTACCTAGAATCCAAAATATTTGGCAAGTGATTAGCAAAGAGAGTTCCGAGGTGGAAAGGCTGTGTAGATCACACTCACTCTGGCAAATGTATAGCATCATCCGCATACAACAGATTCGACTACCCCACCTATCTCATCCACACCAGATTCAATCATCTTTCTAGCACTTGCACCTTCACCTCTCATGATTCCATCCATAAACAAATTGAACAGCCCGGAGACATCACATCCTTGACCCACACTGACATTTCTATTAAATCATTCACTCGGTTCTTTATTACTTTCACATAAGCACTACTTCTATCATAGAAGCTTTTCACTGCATTCATGAGTTTGCTGCCAACCTCATATACTCAAGATCCGCCACATTGCTTCTCTATTCACTCTGTCATAGCTTTCTCAAGATCCATTAAAGCCATGTATACTTTGCAATCTCTTTCACATGCTTTTCAATCACCTATCTTGCTGCAAACAATGATCCACACGACCTTTTCCACTCGGACCCTCCTTGCTAACCCTCGCCAAGCATTGTGTAATACCACAAACTTTTTCTATCACAACCTTTTTATTATCACATTCCTTAAAAGTGTTAAGTGTTCAAATATTTGTTGAATGTTGATTTAACAACTGAAATGGGTTTTGAGGCAATCTTATTCCAAATTTCAATAATATACCCACATGAAAGTGAACTGTTTCGTACGTTTGCAGTATTGTCATAAACATTTTGCTATGAAATGTTTACTATTTCATTTACCATTTTTTTTTAAATGACTTGCATTTAATTTTTTACGATTACCCCACAAACTGTATTTATATCAAACTTATAGTAATGTTGGTTGGCTAATGTATGGGAGATGCGAATCATTTATATTTCTCATTGAAGATGGTACATGAAATTCAATTACGAAATGGCAACGCGCCACTACGAGAGATCAAGTCAAGCGATGCACGCTAATACAGTCATGTGCCCGGGCTTCATCTTCTCCAAGACGGATCCAGTTTTCTGATCCTTCCATGAATTTTTCAGTGATCAACAAGTGGGAGAAGAAAGGCATGACTGTAAGTTGTTATAAATACTTTTTCACGATTAGAAATATATATATATATATATATATAATATATATATATTATACAGGGTGGGCCGTAAGTTTCCATACATAGGAAAAATAAACATTTTTTTATGGACAACCATTTTTATTTATATAATATGTCCTACATGGTTGCCATTGTTTTGAAAACACATTTCAATACGTGTTCCCCACTGTTGATGAACACGCATTAGCACAGTTGACGTTATGCTTGTAATGGCGTTGGTAATACGTTCCTTTAGATGATTTATGTCTCGTATCTTTTCCTGATACACCATGGCCTTCAAGTGCCCCCAAAGATAGAAATCAAGGGGGGTGAGATCTGGGGATCTGGGAGGCCACTCCACAGGACCACGCCGACCAATCCAAGCATCCGGAAACTGCTGATCCAAATACCGACGCACGTGAAGACCATAATGAGGTGGAGCTCCATCTTGCTGGAAGTAAACTGGGAAGTTACCTTCCTCGTTTAGCAGGGATGGGAAAATCTCTTCTTGCAACATGTTAAGATACCTTTCGGCATTAAGATTTCCACTGACAAAATTGGTCCAATAATTCTGTCACCCCATATCCCGGCCCACACCATCACTTTACCGGCACCTTGCATCTTCGTCGGACTCAGCCAGTTAGGGTTAGCATTACTCCAATAACGTATGTTTTGCCGATTAACCTCCATTGACGTAAAAATTTGCTTCATCAGTAAACAAGATCTTACGTCAAACGCATATTCTTAGGGTATCTGAAACATAAAAACAAACGTTTAATTTTTCCTATGTATGGAAACTTACGGCCCACCCTGTATATATATATATATATAACTCTACTTTAGGTATATTTTAGGGGAGTTTGAATGACGGTTTAGGATCGACCTGCAGTTGACCCCTCTGCAACATCCTGCCTCATTTGCAGGATTTGGTGAAGGAAGGAATTGCTGTCTGATCTTCTCCTGCCCTCGTAGCCAGCCACGCATGGCTGGTCAGGGACTTTGCGCAGGAATCTTTCCAGCTGGTTCTTGAAGTTATTCAGGTTGGTGTGCTGGAGATTCCTCGATTCTTTTGGTAGGACATTGAAAAGCTTTGGGCCTTGTATTCTGAGGGTATTCATGGCCCCTTGTCCCACCGCAGCTGGGGCCGTACAAAATCTGCCTCTTCTCTCATTCCAGTTTGTTTGTTTCATTTCTAAGGTTAGGGACAGAGCCCTCAAGTATTTTCCATATGTATATTATTGTGTTCCGCTCGTGCCTTCTTTCGAGAGAGAGGAATTCCAGGAATTGTAGTCGAGACCAGTAGTCTTCACCTTCCTTTTCCTCTATCTTAGATGTAAAAGTCCTTTGTATAGCTTCAATGTTAGCAATGTCTCTCTTTCTATGTGGGCTTGTGAGTACTGAGCAATGCTCAATTATTGGTAGGACTAGACTTTTCCATAATTTGAGCATGATGTTTGCTTTTCTGCTGCAGAAGCTCCTCCAGATGATTCCCATTATTTTTCTAGCCATTGTAATTTTGATTTTATAGTGCTCTCTGAATTCTGCATCTGATGACATTATAACTCCAAGATCCTTGACTTGTAGATTTGGTGTTATCTGTTTGGCTTGCATAGTTTTGTACCCTTTTTTCTGTAGCTCCTTGTTATTACCATATCTTAGAAGTTGGAATTTTTCTTCGTTGAACTTCATTTTGTTGTCTTCTGCCCACTGGAATAATGTTTCAATGTCATTTTGTAATTTTCTTGTGTCACCTTCGTTCAGTATTTCCTTATACATCTTTGTGTCATCTGCGAAGCATGATACAATACTGTCCTTAATATCTGCATCAGTATCTGCAATCATTATTACGAACAGCAAGAGAGCTAATACTGTCCCTTGTGGGACAGAGCTCACACCTTCTGAGACTTTCGATTTAACTCCATTTACCACCACTCTGTGTTCTTTGCATCAAGAAATTAAATATCCACCTTCCTAGCTTTCCAGTAATTCTTGTATTAAGTTTGTGTGCTATGATTCCATGGTCAGTGGTCACATTTATCGAAGACTTTTGCAAAGTCCGTATATATTACATCTATGTTTTGTCCTCGACACAATGTTTCTAATACTTTCTCCTGGTGGTCTAGTAGCTGTGATAGGCATGATCTTCTCGCCTTGAAGCCATGTTGATTTGGGTTGTATAAGTCTTTTTCTTGTAGGTAGTAGGTAGTTTTGCCTCTAATTGTATGTTAAAAAGACTTTATAAGGGGTGAGGTGAGAGCCACTGGCCGATAATTTTTGGGCATTGCTCTGTTACCACCTTTAAATAGGGGGGCAATGTTCGCGTTCTTTAGGGTGTGGAATTTGTCCTGCGTCGAGTGATTTCTTCCATAGTAAGTATAGTGGTTTGGCAATACTCCCTTTGCATTTCTCCAGAAACGTGGCACTCCATGTGTCTGGCCCTGGTGCTGAATTGTCGCATCTGTGATAAGGCCATAATTACATCTCCTTCAGTGAACTCTAAGTCCATTAATAGGTTTGTGCCGGAATTTGTTCTTTGTTGATCTGTATCTATGTCAAAAAATTCGTCTGGGTTTTCCACTTCATCTTGGACTTAGGAGTGCTAAACAGAGTTAAATTGTTTTCTAAGCAGTTCACTTATTTCTTTCGGGTCATTTGTGTATTCGGCCTCCCCTTCTATCAGTGGACCAATACTCTCCTTACACTGCATTTTCCTTTTCACAAACGTGTAGAAGTATTCTTTTGTGTTTTGTTTTGTGCTACCTTGTTTTCCTCCTCGTTTGTCGTATGTATGAATGTTTGCTTTTGGTCCATTTCTATTTCGCCTAGTTTCCTCTCAAGCTTGCAATGTTTTCTCTCCTGTCTCTGGAATATGTTTCAGTATTATAGGTTTGATTTCAGTCTCTATTATACTCGTACATAGTATCTCTTGTGGAGATATTAATTTACCTCCTTTAAATCTTTATTTACGCTTTTCCAATTTACTTTCTTTGAATTTATGTTTAAGCCTTCAAATATATTCCATCTGCCTCTCTAGGATGCGTTTTTGGACCTCTGGGTGCTAACCTCAATTGTATATCAATGAGGTTATGGTCAGAGAACTTTGTGTGCGTTACTTTTTTATTTATTTTTATCTCGTTATTTGTTCAGATTTAATCTAAAACGTTCTCCTTTCTCGTGGCTTCACAGGTTTTCTGGGTAAGGGCATAATATTCCATAATATCTAATAGCATTGTTGCTTGGGTTCTATCTTTAGTAGTTGCCATGAAACTTCTCGACATATAACTTCGTCATTTTTCTTCCATGATATGACTGGGAAATTAAAATCTTCAAAAATTAGAATACTGGAGTTTCAAGTAATTTTAATGTTTTCTATTTCATTTGTAGCAAATTGGAATTCCCTTTTTGTGGTGTTTGGTGGTCAATATAATAGCTTCAACTGTACTGTTTGATTTGTTTACCTTCACTTCACATGTTTGTTTTCCACGTAGATGCAACACCCTCCCCCTCGTCTAGCCACTCTGTCTGCTCTGTGTATGTTGTAATCCTCAGTATCCTTGATACAGTTTTCACAGCCTTTTTCGCATTTATGCAAACGTGTTTCCATTAGGCATATAATATCTATGCTGGATTTGGTAACTAAATTCTGTAAGTATTGTAATTCACAGCCTGCATGGTCCATGTAGAGGCCTTGAATATTGGTGTATAAAACATTTATTGGGTTTCTAATTTCCGTCTTCCATTTTCCTATATAGTGGTCATTTCCAGGTCAATGTTGGTTCTTGTTTGGTATTATTGGTTTGGCTGCTGCATTTGGGAGAATTCGGGTTGCGGCACTTGATACGACTGTGGTTGTATTATCGGTGGGTAGTGCTAGATGGAGGGGTGATGTATGTAATGGTATGGGGAATATACCTGTGGAGTACTGTCCTGTCTCTTGTTAGCAGGGCAAGCTGTGCTTTTATAGTTCTCATTTCCTCTAAAAAAAATTTGTTTGCTCCTGTTGTTACTTCTAATATGGATAGGGTCTGTTCTTCCCCATTCTCTTTGGGTACCCTTTATGTGAAAATATGGGCAATCTATATTTGGGGCATTCCAGGACAAATCACCCAAAAATTTAAAAATTTGTCACCACTCCGACCCTAAAAGGGGTTATCTTTACAGCTACCCGCGTCCACCCTTACCTCAGGTTCGAAAAGGTATTGTTTAAATTAAACTTAGGGCTCACAAAACTTGGACGCTGTTAATTGTTTAAGCATATTCACTTAAAGGAAATAATCCTTAAGGAAAGCTTCAACTCTTTACGTGATAGATTTAACTTTGTTTAGCTTAGACTAAGTTGGATACATTTAAATTTGTTTAATTTAAATTGATAAATAAGTTAGTCTCTAACAAGCCTAACTATAAAGTATCGATTTAGGTTGCAACGTTATGCAAATGGTTAGTCCACAGTATATATCGCTAGTCAGATTAAGCTCGTGAATCGTAATTAACTCGTTTCAAGCTGATAACCCCAGTCAACCTGTCGGAGGTTCAATTTGACGATCGTTAATGAAATTCCAAACCAATCTAAATAGCTTCCCCTGGATGGTTCTCCTCGTGTAAGACAATCCACAATGGCGTTCTCAAACACTTGGGTCAACGATTAACACCCGGGTATAAACATATACATGTGTGTTACAACGAGTAGAAATTAGAGTGAGACGTGAAGCTTAGCCTTCATATACGAGTACAAGTGAATTAGCGAGAGAGATGATAAAGGTTCCGCTGACTGAGAATAAAGAGCTTAAAAGGAATTCTAAATCTTAAAAGAATTCGATTTATTAGAATCATTAGTGAATGATGTTAAATCTTGGCATTTTATTATAAAGCGAAGTTAATTGAAATGATAACCGGCTAAAATTACGGAGTCAAAACCGATACGTATTACTCGTACGAGAGCTTCGAACGAACTAAGATGGCGACTCAAGCTCCTTTCGCCAGCAACAAAGCGCGTCAGAGCGCGCCAAAAGAGAAGTATAACATTGTCGCCCAGAATTTCCAGATGCTGGAAAGAATTGAGTGTCAGTACTCTGGCGAGCGTACGATTTTGGTTCTTTTTAGCGATTGGTCGATATCTGTAAACGTTTATATGCAGCCGATCAACGCTGTTTTATGAAATAATACAATATATTATGGATATACAGGGTGTCCGAGAATTATCTGTACAATTTTTGGCTGTTATTAAAAGTCAACCATGAAGTGTAGAAATTCCAGTGTTGTCCCATTTTACAGAGAATCTCATTAAGTTTTTTCTGATACCAAGTTTTGACAAGTTTTTTAGAAATTCCAGTGTGTCCGAAAATTATCTGTACAATTTCATCTTTTAATAAAATTCTTGATAACACACGTAAAATTCTTAAACAAGATTATTTAGAATCTGTATTTTCAAAAGTTTCTTTTATTAAAGTAACGTTGTTACAAACATTCGATATGTGCACCATCGATATGTGCACCTTAGAGTGGATCTTAGGGTCTTTGTTAGCCTTAGCTTCTGTAGATCTGTAGATCAGTGATTCGCAAAACATCCAATCGATAATCCAAATGTTGCCATGTACGCTGCAGCATATCCACATCAATTCGCTCAATAGCAGCTGTGATTCTTGCTTTTAAATCATCAATGTCTGTCACCCGCGTATTGTACACAAGATCTTTGACGAATCCTCAAAGAAAGAAATCACAGGGTGTGATGTCGGGAGATCTAGCCGGCCAATGAATTGCACCTCCACGGCCAATCCACCTGTTTGGGAATGTCTCATTCAGGGACTTACGGACGATCAAGGCCCAATGTGGCGGTGCGCCATCTTGCTGAAAAATGATGCGTGGATGCAGTGCTTCCAATTGCGGATAGACAAAGTGTTGCAACATGTCCAGGTAGGTATTGGAGGTCACTGTTGATTCACGAAGAAAAATGGTCAATCACGCGATCATGTAACAGGCCACACCACACATTAACTTTAGGACTGTCCTCTGATGTGCTCTTCTATGCAATGTGGATTTTGTGACCCCCATATGCGCACATTTTGTTTGTTTTACCTTGCTGAAACATGAAAAGTTGCCTCGTCCGAAAACATGATTCTTGCCAAGAACGCATTGTCCTGGTCGACTCTGTCAAGCAGAGTCATTGCAAATTCCTTACGGAGACCTTATCTTCTTGCGTAATCTGTGCAAGATTTGCAACTTGTAAGGATGCAACTTCAAAACGTTTACGCAAAGACATCATGCACTGTCGAACGAGGTATCTGTAACTCTCGTGATGCAATTCTTGTCGACTTGCGTGGACTGCCGAACAAAGCCTCTCGAATGCGCTCGACATTTTCAAAAGACGTTCGAGGCCGCCTGCTCCTTTCTTATCTAGACTTCCAGTTTCCTTAAACCTTTTATACAAGCTCGTATGGTTACTCTTGATGGGGGTTTCTGTTGTATTAGTTCTAAACCTTCGTTGAACTTGTGTATCTGATTTGTTTCGATAAACCATTCAAAACACTGTGCTTTCTCCTGTGGATTCATTAAGGATGAGGGGTGTGATGATAATATCTGAAAAAGAAAAACTTGTCAAAACTTGTTATCAGAAAACTTAATGAGTTTCTCTGTAAAATGGAACAACACTGGAATTTCTACACTTCATGTTGACTTTAATAACAGCCAAAAATTGTACAGATAATTCTCGACACCCTGTGTGTGTGTGTATATATAGTATATATATATATATATATTATATATATATTATATATATATATCCCGCAAGGGGGTTCTAAGCTCGTGCTCTTGAGTGCTCTTTGTGCTCGTTTGTACGTGCTTGTTCTGGAGGTTTCACGTGCGCCCTCCCGGCCCTAGCACCCAAGGATGATGGGGCTCGACCCTGCAGTCCTTGTCATCCTTGGTCTTTTTCCACTTCGACTGTCCCCTCCACCCTTTCTTTTTCCTCTGTCTTTCCTCTCACTTTTTCTTTGTTTTTCCGCTGAGATATGCCCTTTAAATAGAGGCGAATCGGTTCTTCCTGAACTAAAAAAAAATATATATATATATATATATATATATATATATACTTTTAATAGAATACATAATTACCATGATCGAACATGAATCAATTATTCATTCTCGTCGATTTGTGGTTACGTTCCAATAGTTTTTAATTGATTTCTTATATACTTCGATCACTTATGCCGTCATGAGTATATTTCAAGAATCCCTGAACCCTGTCTAAATATTTTAGACATACTCCAGGCCAACGGAAAAAAGACTTAAAATTAATCATTAATCAGTGATTTAATATGATATTTTAGAATAGTTAAGTTGGTAAAATGATTATTTTTAGGCAAAAGTATAGGATATTTTGCATCATAAGTAGGGTCAGACTTCCCAAGTCTTCCCTTGCATCTTAAAACCCCTTCCTGAATGAAAAGATTAAATTGTTTGATTAGATTGGTGGATTTAGATTTATTTTCAAAGTAGGAGAATTCCTCAGGTAGGACCCCTTTATAGTAGTGATGTAGCGAAGCTTCGCATTAGCATTCGCAACCGCGGAGTCTCCGCAAAAATTTAGATTCGCATTCGCATTTTTTCAATGCGAATTTGCGGAGCTGAGAATTACGGAGAAAGGGACACATTTTCAGCTGCGGCCTTCAATGCAGGAGCATTTTTAGAAACGGCTGAGACGGTAAACTGACTTAGGCCTAGCGCTCTTGCAATGTAGTTCGCACCTTCACTTCTCTCATGTCGCTTTATTATGTCTAACTATGAACTTTCAATTCTCAAGTGGTCCGGATTTTAGACATTCTGATTTTCGAGATTTACTGTATATGACATTGCAAAGTCGAAATCACCGTATAATTATTCCATAGTTCATAGTCCATACTCTTTCGAGAATGAAATCTGTGGTTTGTTGAAAAAGTTGAATGCCATTTCCATATTCATCAAATTATATTCTAAAATAAAACTTATACTGACGCAGAGGAAATTTCTTAGCTTTAAGACAATATAAAGTTATTACAAATTCAATTTAGAAATGTTTTTAATGTGTAAATATCAGAAGTATTTTTTGTTCAAGTACTTTATTTTTCATAATAATGCTCATATCTCTTTTATTTTAACAGATATTGGTATTATTTTTTTCCTGAATAAGTTTAAGTACTAGTGAGAACATATGTGAAAAAATCGTTGTAAAAAATTGAATAATTTTTTTTGCTATAAGCATTTTAATAAAATAAAAAAAACAATTTTCGCGAAAATTTGGCAATTCTGTAGCGACCTGACTCGTGACATGCAGGCTTTTACTTTACCGTCCGTTCTGTCACAATAAGTGCAATACATCTTCAGTCGTATCATTATTCAAAATTTCAAATATTAACTTCGTCCACTACAGTTGTTTTCACGCCATCGCTCTCAACTTCTTCATGAGAAACTCAACAGTTTGGAAATTCTTCTCAAAGAACGCTGATGATACTGCGAAGTGCTTGTTATGCCAACGCAACTATTCTCGAAAGGGACGAACCACATCAAACATGAGAAATCATCTGTATACAATTCATCCAAAAGAATTTAAAGAACTGAGTAATGCTGAAAACGAAGCTAAAGAAGATTCAAAGAAAAAAGAAGAACCGACGCCATTACAAAAGACAAATCTGACATTAGACAGAAAAATCTCGGATTTCAGACAATTGAAGCTGCTACCAGAAATTGAAGCCTTGGAGTGATGACAATCAAAATCTAAGACGTACGACTACCATCGCAGAAATGCTAGTAATGGGTGATTTGCCGTTTAGTCACGTAGAAGATGTCGGTTTCATGCGGCTTATGACGGAAGTTGCTCCGCATACAAGATCAAGCAACGACAATTTTACGCTGATCTAATATGCAACAGCATGTACCAAGGTGTAACTGGGAAGATTCAAGATATTGTGGACGAAATCAAGGAATCATTGGTATCCTTTACAACTGATACATGATCCGACACATCTGCTGGAGTAAGCTTCCTTTCGCTGACCTGCCATGGGGTGGATAATGAATACAAGAGGACGAATTTGATGCTCGGCGCTGAAACTTTGGACGAACGGCACACCGGTGCATATATATCGGAAAAGTTCGACCAAATGCTCGAAAAATGGAAAATTCCTCATTCGTCTGTTAATGCGGTGATGCGTGACGGCGCTGCAAACATGAAGAAAGCGATGGATCTGTCAGGCGTCAACAACATTGATTGTACTGCCCACAAGCTACAGCTCGTTGTAAAATCAGGCTTGTCGGCTCAAGAAAATGTTCAGAATTTGCTGGTGAAACCGCGTTCAATTGCGACACATTTCAACCACTCCGTTGCAGCAAAGGATGAACTGAAGAAGATTCAGACGCGTTTGGATTTACCGAAATTGGGAATGATTCACGATGTCGCCACAAGATGGAACAGTACTCTGCACATGATGGAAAGAGCTGTTCAGTTGAAGGACTCACTAAGCTTATATAGCACTGCGAATTCCAAAATACAACAACTATCGAATGTTGATTTCGCTCTACTATCTAGCTGCACGAATATTCTCAAGCCTTTTGACGAAATCACGAAGAAACTCAGTAGCTCAGCATCTTCCATATTAGACGTCATTCCTCTGATAGCCTCATTGAAGAACGTGTTAAAACCAGAAAACAGAGATGTTGTTGAAGTCAGAACATGAGAGGAATATGCACGACGAAATAGAAAGAAGATTCGCTGAAATCGAGACCAATGACCTATGCTTTGGCCACTTACTTAGACCCCAAGTACAAAGCTAAGATGTTCTCCAGTACTGCCGTCACCAAGCGTGTCCAAGAAAAAATAGCGCAACTTTGCGATGACCTGGCTAAGGCACAATCTGAAGAACCAATGGAGAGAGAATGCGCGCCAGTACGTCTGTCTTCACCATCAAATTCAAAAGCTGCCTCAATCATTGAGTCCATGACGTCGCTACTGGCCGCCTCAAACAGTGACAAAGAAGCAGAAGCAGCAATCAGCAGAAATTCAATCAAATTTGTTCAAGAATACCATAGAGAAAAGAATCGCCCAAGACGAAAACTCTTTAGCGTGGTGGAGAGACAACAAGAAAAGTACAAGCTTTTAAGTGTACTTGCTAAGAGATTCCTTGGATGTCCGCCAAGTAGGTCGCCCGTGAGCAACTATTCAGTGGTGCTGACATGATCTTTGACGAGAAAAGAAACCGCTTGCGAGGAGATAAGGCAGAAAAATTGCTCTCTCTTAAATTTAACTTGCTAACTATTGGGTTTAAATATGTAAAAACTGTAATTATGTACTTAATATTTTATTGTAATTATACATTATTAATATGTAAGAAATTATTATATTGTGTATAAAAACAGTTGTCAGATAATAATAGAATTTGTATTTGTTTTACTTTCTCGTTATAAAAATAGTAATCGTTGTATTTGGTTATAGCGTCCCTTGGTAAATTTAAAAAAATAGCCACAATTTTTTAAATAATTCGAGATTCGCATTCGCCTCCGCATTCGCGCAAATCTCATTTTCAGATTCGCATTCGCAGATTCGCAAAATTTCAGCTTCGCTACATCACTACTTCGTACAGTTTGGATTAAATAATCTTCAGCATCTGAATTTCTTGTAGATTGATTCCATGATTATCTACAGAACATGATTGATTAGTTTGTTTCTTGAGTAATTAATGAATCTGAAGACCAGAACCGCAACATGAATTAATTTACTCATGCTACCGTATTGATTTTATATCGAGAATTGTTCAGCGTCGTGTGACACTACAGGTGGTTTCAACAAGAAATTCTTCGCTCTCTGGTGGTTCAATGTTTCTGGCCATTCTTCTTCATTACATAACTAACTGGGCCAACAAACCATTCGTTGGACTCAAAAAAAAAAAAAAAAACTTTAGCGGTGATACCTCGTGATATGAGATCACTAGGATTTTCTTTCGTTGGTACATATTAATTTCAGCTTGAGGTATCAACTTCTAATTTCATTTACGCGATTTTCTACGTAAGGTTTCAAAGGCTTATTTGTGGCTAACCACGACAGAGCAACTTTACTGTCGACCATAAATAGATATGATCAAATTGGAGTTCTTGAGAGTAAGTTTCTAGAATATAGTTGATTAGGCGAGACGACAAACTCATTGCCGTCAGTTCTGCCCGGGGTATTGATAACCCTTTCAAAGGTAAAACCTTTACCTTTGACATAATTAAAATAGATTTGTTTCCAGACACACAGGAAATTGCTGTGCCATAGGCTTTTGTGCTGGCATCCGAGAACGCATGCATTGATAGTCTCGTTCAAATTTAGATTTCGTGGGATGGCCAGATTTTTTACAGCTTCGATTTCTTGAGATAAAGTTATCCATTCACTGCTTAGTACGTCGTTCAATGGCTCATCCCAATCTAATTTTTGTTTCCACAACCCATGTAGAAACATGCGTCTCTTGATTGTAACAGGATTTAAATAGCCTAAAGGGTCAAACACCTTAGCAACATTGCTCAAGACTACCCTTTTTGTTAGATTAAAATTATTGAATACGAAGTGAGGATAGAGTAGCGTGTCCGATTCCTTGTCCCATATCATCCCTAAGACCTTAATAGGTTTACCCAACTTGACTCCGTTGTTTTGCTCCATAATGGAGGCGTTAAGGTAGGTTGAATTCGTGGCCCATTCTCTCAAAGTCAGATTAGCTGCGCTGAGCAACGTTTGAGATTCTTGATAGAAGCTCAGCAATTGATTTTCGTTGTCTGACGAGAACATGAGATTATCCACGTATATATTACGTTCAACCTGCTTGCTCACCAGAGAAGAATGTCCTCTCAAATGGTGTAGGATCGTGGCATTCAGTAGAAACTGACTGCACGTCGCTCCGAACAAAACCACTTTAAAGCGGTAAACACAAATGAGGGAGTCATGGTTAAAAGGATTTTCAGGCCATAGGAAACGGGTTGCATCTCTGTCCTTTTCATTAAGTGAAATCATAAGGTAGGCTTTTGCGATATCACTAACGCAAGCATAATGTCCTAACCTAAATCTCAATAAAATGTGCCCTAAATCATGAATTAGAGAGGGTCCAGTGTACATACAGTCATTAAAACTTGGATTACCCGCTGAACAATCAAAAACAATTCTCAGAGGGGTGGTAGCCGAATCTTTCTTAATTCCGTGATGTGACAAATAGTGGATATTAGCATTGTTTAATAGAGTTTGAGAATTTGGGACTAACTCCCCAAATTCTTTCATGATGTGATCCTGTATCACATCATTGTAATGTTTTAAATTTTCTGGGGTCTTCCTTAGTTTAAGAGTAGACAAAAGTCTACCCTTTGCCATACCGTAATTAGAAGGCAGAGGAGGATGATTCTCCTTCCAAGGAAGTCCAACTTCATATCTACCATTACAGTAGGTAATGTTTTCGTAGAATTTTTTCATGACTCTGTGCTCAGAGTCCGATGGTTCATTTATTTTGATTCCTAAAGAATCGAGATCCCATAACTTGTCAATCTCGGAACCAGAATTAGACTCGGACACTCCCACTCTAAGTACGGATAAATTTTTTCATGACTCTGTGCTCAGAGTCCGATGGTTCATTTATTTTGATTCCTAAAGAAACGAGATCCCATAACTTGTCAATCTCGGAACCAGAATTAGACTCGGACACTCCCACTCTAAGTGGGATTACTAGATTTGTTAGTTGATTTGAATTTAATTGGACCACTGATGACATTACCTAACTCTGTTTCTAACAAATGAATGTCACCATGCTTAGTTTGACCAGTTATAAAATTAAAATAATAGTCAGAACCAATTAAAATGCTAATTTCATTAATAGAGTCGTTTTTAATCACCAAAGAAGCTAATTATACGCCTTGAGATTTTAAAAATTTAATAGTTTGTGTTATCCCTGGAATAACAACTTTAGATGGAAGTCTATCAACCAGAATGACTTCGATTTCATGTTTATTAGATTTACTTTGAATTAGAATTTTAGCTACATCATAGCTCTGTGTTTTACTGCTAGAGTTGAAACCATCAATAAGACAGTTGGTCTTCTTGTGAGGTTTTATGTTGTATTCTGTCGCTATAGATTTAAGCATGAAGTTTTTCTGTGATCCTTGATCGAAAAACGCGCATAAATTAATTACACCGTAGTCAGTTACTACAGGCAACATGGCAGCAGGCAATGCTGTGCTTGATTTGTTTTTGGTTAAAGCGGCTGACACCGAAGTGACTGCTCGCTCAGTTTGTGCCTTTTTACTCTGACTATTGGGTTTAATCGACTCATTTGCAGATGTAAAACACAAAGCGGAATGATGCCTATTTTGACAAAACCTACATGAAAATTTACTCATGCAGTTTGACGTTTTATGATTATTCCTCACAGTTGAGGCATAGATTTAGAGCACGAGACCTCTTCGAGCGTAATTTAGGAGTGTTATACTTAGGACACTCATGAACTTTATGCTCTGAGGCACAGAGTGCACATGGTCTTATTCGATTTTCCTTGCCTCCATTCTTACTAGCAATGGAAAAAGAACCCACAGTAGATTTGTTAGAATTAGATTTATAAAAATTAGTGTTAGACTTAGGGCGAATATCATGAAGATTCGCTTTGCCTTTTGCATAATTAGACTTAGATTTAACGTGCTCAGTAGGCTTGCTTTCGGGCTCTACTGACTGTAGCAATGATATCTCATTGTCAATAGCTTTCCTGAAACTATCTAGATTCCAATAATCGGACTTAGCAGCTCGATTAATATTATCCCTAACGCGATTCGATAATTTACGTAGCAATAGGGCGGCGAAAACAAAACCAGCTTCGTCATTATTTGTGCCCATAACTTTGAGACCACGTAGATGGCATTCATATTGAGCGTGAAATTTACTAATTTCGGTAGAATTAGCTCTGGGACATTCCAGATCAAAAATAGCATGTAAATGCGCTTAAATTATTTTGTGAGGCTTACCATAAGTCTCACAGAGAAGCTTAACAGCCTCTTCATAGTGATCATTGGTGGTGGTAAAACCATCAAGAAGCTGTAAGGCTTCGTCTTTAAGTTGACCCGATAGATAAGTAAATTTTTGAGCACCTGATATGAAAATGAAAAGGTTTATTGGCAGACTATAGTCCATATGACAAATATTATTAATACAATGACAGTTCATATACTAAGGATAGAAATATATACAATTGATTAGAAATAATACTGCACTGTCGAAGTTAAGTGGAGCTACAGACAGACGTTTTCGTACCAAGAAGTCCATAGCTTAGAGGATAAATGGCAGGACTCATGGATAGCTTGGATGATCGGGTTGGTTGATTTTTTAATTCTTTGCATTAGACTGTGTTGAGCACGTCTTGTTACTTCCGGGAAGCTCGGGACATTGCGGGTAGCAAACATTTGCGAAGCTGAGCATCTCGGGGGTAATTTATGTAAGAGTCTAAAAGACCTGTTGTACAGCAAATTTAGGGTTCTGCCAGAACCTTTTTTATAATTCACCCAGAGTTGCTGACCGTATATATTACTGCAGAAAGTACGAAAGAGTGGGTCTTTAGCTTCACTTGTACAGAAACGAAAGTTCCTTATGGTCATATTCGCTTTAGCACACAGGCTTCGAGATTGTTTTCTTATATCGGAGTCATCACTCAAGGAGCTGGTAATAGCTTGACCCAAATACTTAAACGCTCATGAATAGTGTTTTTAAATACATCCCAGAAGTGTTGCCATTCCAAAGGATTACCAGAAAAAGTAGGAAGTTTAATAATAGGCAATTTGACTGCCTGTTCTTTTGGTTTACTATGAGCTGCTACATCAGCTTCCTTTTGTTCTATAAACTTATTGATTAGAATAAAATGTTGCTCAATTTCAGCCTGATATTCCAAAGCAATAGTCATGTCGGTGATGAGTTTATCAGATAATTCTGACTGAATTTTGTCATCATACTCAAGAATTTTATTACTTTGACTAAGTAACAAATTACGAGTAGCTTCAATTTTGTTGAGATCGGGTGTATCGGTGGAAATAAATTTAATATTTTCAGCGATAAGCCGTTTCGCCATGGTGCGATGACCACCACGTCATTACGTCAGTCATTTTGAATTATTTAGATTTGAGTTAATTTTAAAGTAGATTTAAATGTATCCGGTTCGAAGGACCAATTTTTGTGGAAAATTAAGCAGCCTAAAAGGGGGTTATCTTTACAGCTACCCGCGTCCACCCTTACCTCAGGTTCGAAAAGGTATTGTTTAAATTAAACTTAGGACTCGCAAAACTTGGACGCTGTTAATAATTGTTTAAGCATATTCACTTAAAGGAAATAATCCTTAAGGAAAGCTTAAACTCTTTACGTGATAGATTTAACTTTGTTTAGCTTAGACTAAGTTAGATACATTTAAATTGATGAATAAGTTAGTCTCTAACAAGCCTAACTATAAAGTATCGATTTAGGTTGCAACGTTATGCAAATGGTTATTCCACAGTATATATCGTTAGTCAGATTAAGCTCGTGAATCGCAATTAACTCGTTTCAAGCTGATAACCCCAGTCAACC
Source organism: Bathynomus jamesi (assembly GCA_023014485.1). Classification (NCBI taxonomy): domain Eukaryota; kingdom Metazoa; phylum Arthropoda; class Malacostraca; order Isopoda; family Cirolanidae; genus Bathynomus; species Bathynomus jamesi. The sequence continues at coordinate 212,693 of JAJOZX010001115.1, forward strand.
TGTCGGAGGTTCAATTTGACGATCGTTAATGAAATTCCAAACCAATCTAAATAGCTACCCCTGGATGGTTCTCCTCGTGTAAGACAATCCACAATGGCGTTCTCAGACATTTGGGTCAATGATTAACACTCGGGTATAAACATATACATATGTGCTACGAGTAGAAATTAGAGTGAGGCGTGAAGCTTAGCCTCCATATACGAGTACAAGTGAATCGGCGAGAGATATGATAAAGGTTCCGCTGACTGAGAATAAAGAGCTTAAAAGGAATTCTAAATCTTAAAAGAATTCGATTTATTAGAATCATTAGTGAATGATGTTAAATCTTGGCATTTTATTATAAAGCGAAGTTAATTGAAATGATAACCGGCTAAAATTACGGAGTCAAAACCGATACGTATTACTCGTATGAGAGCTTCGAACGAACTAAGATGGCGACTCAAGCTCCTTTCGCCGGCAACAAAGCGCGTCAGAGCGCGCCAAAAGAGAAGTATAACATTGTCGCCCAGAATTTCCAGATGCTGGAAAGAATTGAGTGTCAGTACTCTGGCGGGCGTGCGATTTTGGTTCTATTTTTAACGATTGGTCGATATCTGTAAACGTTTTATATGCAGCCGATCAACGCTATTTATGAAATAATACTATATATATATATATATATATATATATATATAATATATATATATATATATATATAATATATATATAATATATATATATAATATATATATATAAAGAATCTCTGAACCCACTGTCTAAATATTTTAGACAGGGTTCTTCCTGGTGCTGATTTCACTGGTTCAAATAAAAAAGTTCTATGTCCCATAGTTTTTGAGATATGGGCCCCACTTTACCACCTAATTTTAATGGGCAATAACTCCCAAACATCTTACCGTAGACCTATAAAACTATACATTTTTAGAATCAGCATGAAGAGATCTATTAAATGATGATACATTCAAATGTGTAGAACAATAATGAAAATTTTCTCCCCCTTTTTTATTTTTATTTTTGACCCCCATCCCCCCCTAGACAGTGAAATAAAAAAAAAATTTAATTTATTAAACTTCCATTAATTGTTAAAAGATACAAACAATAAAAAACGTGGGTATCAAGTTGCAAGATATTTTAAAAATTATTGAAAAAATATGTACATTGACATTTGTATCATACATTGTACATTGAAATTTTGACATTTTTACGCAGACTAAAATAGAGAACTACAAATGATATATTTACATCCTATGTATAACTCATATTCACGCACTCTCTCTCTCAAATGTTTGTTAATTATGCTTATTTTTATTACAGATGTGCTTATTTTGAGTCAAATCATATCTTATTTTTGAGATTTACAATTGTGTATTTTTAGTAATAATAAATGGTTAGATACTGTGATGATCCTTTACAAAAACACAAGAAAAAGATACACAAGGATATAAGAACCATCAGCCAATCACTTTATGATCGATGTAAATGGAAACTACAAAGGAATACTGTACTATGTAGCAACTGTAGAAAATTATTGACCCAGAGACCAGAGTTGCTATCAACATCACAAAGTGAAGAGTCTGATTACAATCAGTCTTCTGAGAATGTTATTTCAGAAAGCAATGAATATGATCCAAGTATATCAAGTAATGCCAAAGAAGAGGTTTCTCAAGTTCTAGAAAGTCTTGCCGTGACTCCAGTGAAGAAGCGTAAGTATTTAATGATAGGTACTTTTTATATTTATAATTTTTTTATTTATATTATTTATTTATAGTGCATTTACTTTCAAGACAGTTTTTCAGCAGTTGCTGAAAAACTTAATGAAATTAATATGTTGACATTAAATTTATTAAACTTATTAAACTTATGAAATTAATATAATAATGTTATAATGTTTCAGACCAACAAAGACCCTAGGATCCACTCATGGCTGGTCTACCTAACTGTGTTCGTAATTGTGTATTGTGTATGTCCTCCGTGGTGGCGGAGGGGACCTACAGTTTTACGTGGATTCCGAACCACAAGAACATAAGAAATTTATGTAAAAACTGCCTGTACATTGGCAACGACCAATTTTTACAAAACTAAATAATTATCAATTTAAACTAATTAATTATCGATTTAAAACTAAAGATAGAATCTCTGGATCCAGAGGATCAAGTCATAATAGACTACTATCCACAAATATGTTACACTCTATATCTATTTATAACGGACATGCAAATATATCAGATCCAAAGAATCCAGTCAATTTCATTACGGTATCCATCAATCCCAGTACCTTGCCAACCGAAAATAAGTCACGGTCCATATCGATTGCGGACCAAGTCAAAATTTACAACCATATACATTACAATATATATACTTAGGAGGAAAAGTGTAGGTGTGGCTGTAAAGACTGTACAGTAATGTAGAAATGTGTGTGCACTCGTTTTTTGGGTCTCCCATTTACAGGTGTTTGTGGGGCAAGTGAAGATTATGAGTTTTTCAATACCTCACAGTACTATGGGGGGCACCGCTCGGCAGAGGAATCTCTTTAAATAGGGTGTGTAAGGACAGAGAGTATCCCCTAACCCAGGATGCTGCCTCCCTATATCCCACAACACTTGTGTTGAGCTGTGGGATCTATCACCACAAAGCCTTAATTTTACTACCTTAAACTATACCCAATCTAGCAACATATGCGTCTAATCGATTTTTAAACATGTTTATAGACGTGCTACTAATTACTTCTACCGGCAAACTGTTCCACCTATTTACTATTCTTTGCGTAAAAAAGTTTTTGGCAACTGCTGTCTCGAACCTTCTACTTGTCAACTTACACCCGTTATTTCTAGTCCTATTATATTGAGATATTTCGAACGCGCAGCTCCAACGTCATTAACATGAAGTCCATCTCCGAGGAACAAGTCCCTCCTGCCATAGAAACTGTTCCAAAAATTCGCAAAATGCACTCCTTCCTGTTGGCAAAGAGACTTTAGGTTATTGTTAATATAGGTCGCCTTGCTGTAGAAATCGTTTCGTTGGATAATTCGAGGAAGTATACCTTTTAAGACAATCTTATTAGTTTTCTCCTTTAGCCGCTCTAGTAAGTCCCTGTACCTAGCCAGCAGTTCTTCCGATCTAGAATTTAAAACGTTATTAGTACCGACATGAATAACATACGTTGTGTCCTCGGCGGTACCGTCTGTAAAATGGTCAACACTATTAGTTATATCCTCCACCCTTGCACCAGAGTAGCAGTAACGGCGCCTACGACGAGGGTTTCTCTCACAGAATTCCTCGAGCTGCCCTCGAACAATGGAATCGCCAACGAGTCGTATTTCCGGTTCATCAGCATCTTCGAAACCTAAAACAGAAAACTTATTGCTTGTTATTACTGGTAGACAAGTCTTAGGTTTTCTCAATGAGGCTCCATTACGCACTCGAACGAAGGGTTGGGAACTAGGGGAAGAGAGAGGGCTATTAATACTATTTATATTAGTAGTAGAAACTGAGGCAGGAGGGGTCGTAACTGAAGTCTCAAGGGATTGATTCTAATTTTGCCGTCAGGAGCATCACGCTTTCTTCAAGCCTCACCCTGGCCTCCCTCTCACGTTCTAACTCGTTCCTCAGGACTTCCATGCTTGAGCACCACCTGCAAACTAACTGTTCATTATTATTAGCCATTGTAAACGCGTAAGCGGCAAATTTCCCTTCACAGCGACTGCAAGTACTTGACGGGGGTGCCATGCTTTTAATTACTTAAAAAACACACACAAAAAAACGAGCGTTTGGAAATTAATAAATTACAACGTAGGTCTACCGCGTGCTTATTGTGCCGTCACCTGCGAAAACCCCACCATCACCTGCCATCATATATTAATTATTATTGTCTACATATATCAAATGGAGTCAAATATTTATTAATTAAAAAATTTCAGATGGTTTGGGTTCCTCAAGAAAAGAAGCAAAAGCTATTCAAACAATAGAAAAAGCACGTCGTTCTTTAAAACGAAAGCTTGAAACAAGTTTAGAAATTGAGATCCCAAGCCCATCAAAAGCTACAAAGTTGGATCATGAAACTCAAAGGTATGAATTTTAAAATGATACGCTATTATTAAGTAGGAACATACCTAAACTAAAACTGAAGCAAAAAACAAAATGTAGGTATTCACCTTTGATAGTAGGAACGAAACTAGAAGCACAACTCCCTAAAGATTGGAGATCAATAGGCCCATTAAATCATTTGGAATTCATTTGGTCCCAAAATAATTTTTGGTTTAATTTGACTATCTCAAAGAATGCTCATTTTGTTACACTTGAAATCAATATTATAATTGAAAAAATTTAATATGCACATGTAATGTTTTGTGTATAGCTGTTATACATTCGTGAATTTGTTTCAGGTCAATGATTCATCTCATGAATGAACTGGTTGAAGCTTTCCATTCTACTGACAGTTATGAGAGGAAACTCAAAATATTGACATTATCTCCATTTACCATATCAAAAACTAAAATCTATTTCAGACAACTGAATATTTAGTTAAGAAAAGCAGAAATATAAAACAAAGACTTGGAATTATTCCTGAAATTGAACCCATGTCAAAAGGAAAAGTAATAACTAAAGGTACTAAAGATTCTGTTCAGAAATTTTTCAAATCACATGAAATTAGTCGTTTGTGCCCAGGTACAAAAGACTGCCTGAGTATCAGAAATGAAAGTGGGTATAAAGAATCTGTGCAGAAAAGACTGGTGTTAATGAATCTGAAAGAAGCTTTTAGTCTCTATAAAAATAATCCAGATAGTCCCCAAATTGGCTTCTCTATTTTTGCCAGCCTTCGCCCCAGACATTGTGTTTTAGCTGGAGCTGCTGGTACCCATTCTGTATGTGTATGTACATTAGGGTTATGACATTTTTATAACCTCATGTTCCTGTATCATAAATCGATGAACTTTTGCCCCCTGACAATGAAAATAACAGTTTTTTCGATATATTTTGAAAAAACTTCACCCCAAAATAAAAAATAAAAAATTAATAAAATAAATAGAAATTTGCATGTTTATTTCACAATTATTATACATAAACATATATTATATTATACAACATTATACCTATACAATACATATTAATTATACAAATACAATATTATACATTTACTCTATTATTGTTTTAATTGTTTTACTTCTTGCTTAAAATAAACTTGTAACTAATATACTATACAGTATTTGCTTTCGGGGTGACATTTTTTTTTAATTCTGAAGAATTAGGCCCTTTTTTATTGTTTTCAAGCAAAAGTTCATCGATTGATGATACAGGAAACAATATTTATGACAAAAAATTAAAAAGTCATAACCCTAATGTACATACCACCAGAATGCCAAAATACAATTCTCAGCTTTGGGTGTCAAAGGGTTGGAATACACAACTCTTATGGAGAAAGTAGTGTGTGATGTCAACAACAGGAATTGCATGATGCAAATATGTAATCTCTGTCCAAAAGAACAAGGTATTAAGAATTTTTTGCTCACTTTTCAAAGTGTTAACGATCCTGAATGTGAGGAAATAAAATATAAACAATGGGTTACTGCAGTTCGATGCAATATGGTTGAAAAAACAGAATCTGTAGATGATTTTATAAATTCATTAAGCACAAAAATTGTCAAATTGACACATCATCACTTTATAGCAAAGAATCAGAGTGCATTTCTAAAAACCTTGAAGGATAATTTAAATAGCCATACAGCTGTAGTTCTTGGTGACTTTTCAGAAAACTACTCATTTGTAGTACAGGATGCAGCCCAAGGTTTTCATTGGAAAAATACCCAATGCACAGTGCATCCCTTTGTGTTATATTATAAGGAACCAGAAAGTAATGAAACAAAACATTCAAGTTATTGTTTTTTATCTCCAAATACAAAACATAACACTACAATGATTTACACTTTTTTAATACACTCATACCTATTATTAGAAAATCCCACTTTCATATCAAAAAATTATATTATTATACTGATGGATGTGCAGGACAATATAAAAATCGTTTCAACTTTGTTAACATTTGTAAACGAAGATTTTGGGCTGGAATGTGAGTGGCATTTCTTTGCCACAAGCCATGGTAAGAGCGCTTGTGATGGGATTGGGGGTACAGTGAAAAGATCTGTAGCCAGAGCGAGTATGCAGAGAACATTCGCAAATCAAATATTAACACCAGAAGACATGTTTGAATTTTGTTCAAACAATATAAGTGACAGCATAAATTTTTTTTTTAATAAATTCTGAAGAAATTGAAGCTATGGAAAAATTTTTAAGTGACAGATATGAAAAAGTATGCGGCTAACAGGAACAGAAAAATTTCACAGATTTGTACCTATTAATGTAAATAACATAAAAACATTTGAATTAACTTTTGATGAAGTTGGTGAGGTGAGGATTATAAGCAAAGCTTTTCTGGATGAAGATAATGTTGAAGTTAATCCGAAAATAGGAGAGTACATAGTTTGTACTCAAATGATCAGAAATGGTTGGGATTTGTACATTCCTATAATGAGGAATTTGATGACTTTAAGGTTAGGTTTTTGCACCCATCAGGATATATATAGTGTTTACTATTACTTTCACAAATTAGAGATACAGTACATGCCACATATCAAGAGATAAAATTTTAGGTTTATTAAGCACACCAACTTTAAAGCCAGGAACAATGCATATTCAATATGTTTTCCCAGAAAATGAGTTGAAAAAAACTCCTGTAATTATGAATCAACTTATGTAATGTGTGTGTTCAATTTGTATTTTTGCTGTTTATTTTCATCCATGTGAATATATCATTTGTAGTTCTCTATTTTAGTCTGCAGGCGTAAGAACTAAATGTCAAAATTTCACAATGTACATATTTTTTCAATAATTTTTAAAATATCTTGCAATTTGATACCCACGTTTTTTACTGTTTGTATCTTTTAACAATTAATGGAAGTTTAATAAATGAAAATTTTTTTTTTTGGATTTCACTGCCTAGGAGGGGTGGGGGTCAAAAATAAAAAAAAAAAAGGGGGAGGAAAATTTTCATTATTGTTCTACACATTTGAATGTGGTATCGTCTAATAGATCTCTCCATGCTGATTCTAAAAATGTATAGTTTTATAGGTATACGGTAAGATGTTTGGGAGTTATTGCCCATTAAAGTTAGGTGGTAAAGTGGGGGCCCATATCTCAAAAACTATGGGTCATAGAACTTTTTTATTTTGACCAGTGAAATCAGCACCCAGAAGAACCCCATATGTCAATTTTCATCAAAATCTGAGTCGAAGTGGTGACATGCATTGGGTGATCTCTCCTGGAATGCCCCAGTAGGCAAAATTCTGCTTTCAAAAAATTCCATATATAAGTTAGCTAATACAGGTGAGAGGGGATTTCCCATCGCCAATCCAAATGACATAGCATAAAACTTATTTACAATCTTTGATGCAAAGCTTAATTAACTCATTAAGTGTGTTGTGTTGAACAGGGAAAGAATAGTCAGAGATGCTATCTTTTAAAAAATCAAGTAGGTCATCAACAGGAATTTTTGTGAATAACTAGCGTACATCAAAACTTACCAATTTGAAATTAGGGTCATTAGGAAACTTCAGTTTGTCAATAAAATTCCTGCTATTTACAATGTGACTTGGAAATAGAGCTAACCAGGGCCGGATTAAGACCTTTAGAGGCCCTAAGCACTTAAAAGATTTTGGTGCCCCATATATATGTAATTCAAAATATAAGCAAAAATAAACCATAAAATAAAATTTTATTTTTTGAAATGAAACAAAACTTACAGTAAGATGGAAAATAATGTTTATTTTTGTATACTTCCACTTCATTTATATTTGAAAAGTTTTCTCCTACTTTTTTTAATTGCAAAGTCTTTGATCAGATCCTCAAACTAATCTTACGTAACACATCTGCTTCTATACTTAGTAGAGATAAGGCATCCAGCCTGCCTTGTTGCATAGTTGTTCTGTTGGTATTTTTAATATACTTCAACTGAGAAAATGAACGCTCAGCTGAGCAATTTGTGACCATTAATGTTAAAAATATACGAAAGGCAATTTCTACATTTTGGAAGGCACACTCAATATTGTCTTCTACAATTATTTTATAAAGTTCAGCATGACTGAATCTTGTTTTTACATTTACTATAGCACACGAAAATATTTAATCTATATGTATTTTTAATATGGCGCTCAAAGATTTGATATAAACAAAATAATAACGCAAAGCGTAAAGTGTGTGATTACAACGAAATATATTTATTCTCTCAAAAGGGGTTGTTCACTACAAATTCAAACAATGAAAAAAAATAAATACTATATATGAATATATATAATTCAGTTTTCAACAGCTTATAGGCTATAAGCCGCGATTATAATAGTATAATAAATCCATGGTAAATCCGACAATGGAAAATTTCTGTGGTGCCCCCCTTCCCTTGATGCCCTAAGCACGGGTTTATTTTGCTTAATGGTTAATCCGGCCCTGGAGCTAACTAATGGTGTTAATAAACTAACTAACCATTTAGATAGTATATAGGTTACAGAGCCTACTGAGCTAACAGTAGGCCTCATGGATTATTAACTTTGTGGGTTTTTACTAAACCGTACAAATATGGTAGTGACGGATTGATACTAAGAAGCTGCTTAGAAAGCCCATTATATCAGGTTATCCCATAAGTAATGTCGTTTTTTAGATCGGAATTTGAAGGACAAAAAAAACTACTGAAACTTTTTAATCTAGTATATATTTTCCATCGGAATCAATGACACTCTACTCCTGAAGAGATGATAATCTGAAGGTGCAAGGTCTGGAGGATGTGGAAGTTTTTCCCACCCAAGCTCCTCAATTTTTGCAGAAGTGATCCGAGCGGTATGAGGATGTACGTTGTGGTGGTGGAACACGATTCCTTTCCGATTAACCAAAGAAGGTCTCTCTTCTTTTAGTGCAGTGTTCAATCGATCCAGTTGTTGACAGTAGACTTGAGCGGTGATTGTTTGGTTGTGTGGTAAGGTTTCAAAGTGTATTACACCACCTTTATCCCACCAAACACTAAGCAACACCTTCCGAGGGTGAAGATTTGGTTTTGGCTGTGGTGTCGCTGGTTCTCCGGCACAAACCCACTGTCGACGGTGCTTAACATTCTGGTACAGTATCCACTTTTCATCACCAGTCACTAAACGGTGCAAAAACGGATCTTGGAGTTCACGGGAATGAAGAGCTGCGCTAATGTTTACCCGCACCCTCAGATTGTCGACCGACAATTCATGTGGCACCCATTTTCCTAACTTAGGCACTTTCCCGAGTTGTTGCAAATGTCGATGAATGGTGGACGGGGATGAATTGAATTTCTGGGCCAATTCTTCGACAGTTGTTGAACAGTCTTCTTCAAGTGCGGCTAACAGCAGGTCATCATCAAACTCAGCAGGGCGTCCAGAGCGTGCTGCATCTGTCAAACAGCAGTCACCATTTCCTAAACTTTTGAAACCATCTTTGACATTTCCTCACATGCAGAATATCGTTGCCATAAACGTCCTGAAATGTTTCGCGTTGCTTCAGTCGCACTATTCCCCTTTTTTGAACGCGTAAAGAATTATATGCCCGATATGCTCTTCTGATACCGCCATGTTTATGAGGGGTTCACATAAAGCAAAACACACGTCTTCACTGCTCAAGGTCTGTAAAGTATGTAGTGAAACACGATAGATCTCCTCTTAGATATAACCTTCGGAAAATTTATGCTTGAACTGAGTAGGACTAGTTTAAACTTAATCTTTCGTAAAAAACGACATTACTTATGGGATGACCTGATAGTTACCCTATTTTTTAATATTTCTCTCAACTTTCTGTTAAACATTTTATTAACATCCTCCAGTGGTTCTCTGTTTAGAGGTTTGTACATGTCACGGTCACTCAATAAAGTATTCATCTTTTCAATGTAACTTGTTTTTGTCCATGACGACGATTGAATTAAATTTGTCTGCTTTAGTAATATGTAATGAATCGTTATTTTTAAGTGATTTTAGGACTTTTTCAAACCTTGAAGGATAATTCGATTCATACCTCGTACTAAAAGCACTATACACACAACCTTTGGCTAAAGTCACCTCACTTTTGGATATATTACTGTTTTTCAAAATTTATAAAAGTCTTGGCAATCAGTAAACTGCTGGGCTTTTTTGGGACAGAGAATTCTAACCCAAAACGTAACGCACATTTCGTATTGAAGTCAAGCTCATGGGACGACAAGTTAACAGTATTACAAAAATAACTTTTTTAGTCCAGTAACTACTACGAATTAAATCCTCCAGTCTCTTGTTTAATTTTCTGTTCTGAGTTCTGCATATTCTACGTAAGTTGTTGTAAATATCGTCCAAAAGTGTACGTCTCCAAACAAGATGAACAGTGGAAAAAAAAAAATCTTTTCTTCCGACACTCTGAAGGCATTCTTCACTTCACCTTGTGGGTTTGCATCATTCATTCATTTCACGTGTTTGATTGTGAAATTCATTATATATATAAAATTACACCAATCCACAAGGAAAAAAATATAAAATTAATTATAAAATGTTTAAAAAGGCTAATTAATTTTGGCTGGTCATAACCAAGCCCTTTTCAAAGCCATAAACTAATGAAAATATCTAAAAAAGTTATAAAACTTCCATCCTGCAGAAGAGCTAAGATTAAAATGATTGTGTGAACAGTGTTGCCATGTCTGTATAGCAGAATTTCCCTGGACTGGCCATAAAATGTACTTACCTTCAGTACTTTTAGTCTTCTATCTTAGGGTTACCATACGTCCGGTTTTTCCCGGACATGTCCGGAAATTTTGAATATTTATAACATTGATTTCTGAGGCCATAACTTCTTTCTCTTCGCCCGTTCCCGCCTCTATGCGGGGTCGGCGTTTCTGACCAGCCTCCTCCACACAGCCCGGTCCTGGGCTTCTTCCCCCGACAAACCCTTCTCCCTCAAATCGTCCCTCACCTTCTCCATCCACCTTCGCTTCGGTCTGCCTCTCTTTCTCCTGCCATGCACCTCCATATTATTCATCGTTCTCTTACCCACATAATCTTCGTCCCTTCTCATCACATGTCCATACCATTTCAGTCTACTTTCTTGTATCTTCCTCGAGATTTCTCCAACCTCTGTTGTGCCCCTTATCCTTTCATTCCTTACTCTATCCAACCTTGTCACTCCGCACATCCATCTCAGCATTCTCATCTCCGTTACATCTAGTCTGAGGCCATAACACTTGTTCTTATTTATAGGTACTCAATATAGACGACATGTAGTACACAGTGTGTATATATATAACATTAATACAACGTGAGTTGGTAGATACTAATACAGATACACCCCTCCACCTCTGGAGTGTCCTCTTTTTTGAAAGTTCAAATATGGTAACCCTATTCTATCATAAATTTTTGTCATCCTTTTGAGACGGGAATCACAAGGTTGAAATTGATAAGTTTTATGGATGAATGTCCCTTTTGCATGTAGCATGCCATTCAAAGTTGCTGTATTAAGCTGATTTCTGGTTTTGGTTAAATCTATTTGAGAAAAAACATGCTCTACCATTGCACTAGAGTGAGGTAAGCACAGAAGTTTTTTCATAAAATTTCCAAGTAAAGGGAATGATGGAGAATCACCACCTTTTTTTAAATTACTTATATAACACCAAAACTTGGAAATGCTCAATTCTTTTGCAGCTCCTATATCTGTGATAATAAAAACTCACTTCAGTAGACAGAGTTTATTTCCACAACAGTTTCGATGCCCACTGGCATCCTCTTCGGGTAGATACAGAAAAACGAATGAACCAAATTGTATTTGGCGTTCAAATATTCGTCTACTGTGAAAAGTAAATTGGTTAGGAATAACATTGCAAAACAGGAACAAGCCTGTGTCTACAGCATTCCCTGTAAAAGTTGTGATTTAGTATACGTAGGAGAAACTGGAAGTAGTATTGAAACCCATATTAAAGAACACAAATATGCCTTCAGAAGTTGTAATACTAATAATGCCATTTTTTATCACGCCAGCCAAAATAATCATGCTATAGATTGGGAATCAAGTAAAGTATTTTATAAATGTAATAATTATGTCAAAAGAAAAATAATAGAATCTGTATGTATAGAACAAGAATATAATTTTAATTTGTGTGAGGGTACTTAAGTTATAAGTTAGACCCTTTAATGAGATTCTTGGTCAAAAAATCCCTTACGGAGTCGGGTGAACAGGTTGAACCTGTGTGTGAATTTCTTAAAGGTCTCTGGATTGTTTCCTTACTCGCTTTTGGTTCATTTGAATTTTTAAATGTAATAATTAATGTTAAAAAATGTAAATGCAATAATAAATGCAGTAATTATGTCAAAATAGTAGAATCTGTATGTATAAAACAAGAAAATAGTTTTAATTTGTGCGAATGTACTTATAAGTGGGACCCTGTAATAAAATGCCCTTCCGGTGTTGGGAGAACGGGATCTAACGTAGGTGCGAATTTCTTAATGGTCTCTGGATTGTTTCCTTCTCGCCTTTTTCATTCGTTTTTCGGTTTATAATTTCTGTATAATAAACAACAATGTAATAATAAATTCATAATTTCTGTAATAAATAACAATGCAATATTAAATGTAATAAGTGTAATAATAAATGTAATAATTATGTAAAGATAATAGAATCTATATGTATAGAACAAGAAGATAGTTTAAATTTGTGCGAATGTACTTATAAGCGGGTCCCTTTAATAAATATGCCCATTCAGTGTCGGGAGAACGGGATCTAACCTAGGTGCGAATTTCTTAATGGTCCCTGGATTGTTTTCCCTCTTGTTTTTGGTTCATTCGTTTTTCTGTATCCACCCGAAGAGGATGCCAGTGGGCATCGAAACTTTTGTGGAAATGAACTCTGTCCTAGAGTGGGTTTTTATCATCATATTTTGACTTTCATGTAGAAAAAAGTGAATTTTTTTGCATTCCTATATCTGTATACGCAGCAAGTGCCATTCCATGTCTAAACTGTTTATATCAGACAAAGGAACTAAACAAAAATCAACTCACTAGGCCTACCATGTGCTAACAAAACACAATTTTTCAATGATTTCACTACTCAACAGTCACAATATCTCACTACAAGTCTATGACACGAGGACAGAATGAAACATGAACAATCAGCCGACAGTGACAAGTTTGCAACACGTATGGTAAATTGGTTGCCAGATGATAACATTCAAGACAATTCGATATCTTTAGCGTTATGTTAGTTGGATTTATAAAACACTATTTGTAAAATAGAATATATTAGCGAACGTGGTTTTTCCCTAAATTTCAATGACTTTTCCCTAACAAGCTCAGAATTTCCCTACAACGGGGAAATTTCCCTGTACTTGACAACAGTGTGTGTGAAGGTATATACACGGACAGTCGGACGGTCGTGACCAGCTGCCAGATGTACAGGATTGATTTTTACTTATAGATTTCTCATCTCAAAGGTTTGAAATTCTGGGCAATAGTTTGCCTTTGCCAATTTAAGGCTTTGAAAAGGGCTTGGTTGTGACTGGCTGAAGTTAATTAGCCTTTTTAAACACAGTTTTATAATTCATTTTATATTTTTTTCTTGCAGGTTGGTGTAATTTTATATTGTTGCGGTTATTGCAATTAAAGTTTATATATATATATATTATATATATATATATTATATATATATTATTATATATATAATATATATATACAGGGTGGGCCGTAAGTTTCCATACATAGGAAAAATAAAAAAAATTTTATGGACAACCATTTTTATTTATATAATATGCTCTACATGGTTGCCATTGTTTTGAAAACACATTTCAATACGTGTTCCCCACTGTTGATGAACACGCATTAGCACAGTTGACGTTATGCTTGTAATGGCGTTGGTGATACGTTCCTTTAGATGATTTATGTCTCGTATCTTTTCCTGATACACCATGGCCTTCAAGTGCCCCCAAAGATAGAAATCAAGGGGGGTGAGATCTGGGGATCTGGGAGGCCACTCCACAGGACCACGCCGACCAATCCAAGCATCCGGAAACTACTGCTGATCCAAATACCGACGCACGTGAAGACCATAATGAGGTGGAGCTCCATCTTGCTGGAAGTAAACTGGGAAGTTACCTTCCTCGTTTAGCAGGGATGGGAAAATCTCTTCTTGCAACATGTTAAGATACCTTTCGGCATTAAGATTTCCACTGACAAAAATTGGTCCAATAATTCTGTCACCCCATATCCCGGCCCACACCATCACTTTACCGGCACCTTGCATCTTCGTCGGACTCAGCCAGTTAGGTTAGCATTACTCCAATAACGTATGTTTTGCCGATTAACCTCTCCATTGACCTAAAAATTTGCTTCATCAGTAAACAAGATCTTACGTCAAACGCATATTCTTAGGGTATCTGAAACATTAAAACAAACGTTTAATTTTTCCTATGTATGGAAACTTATGGCCCACCCTGTATATATATATATATATATATACGCCTGGTTAGGTCAATTGAATTTCTGGTTAGGTTAAGTCTTTGTACTGAACACATTTATGTCAATAAATTTAAATGTCATTTGTGTCATGTCAAGTCGCTCAGTTTTCTCACTCGCTCAATTTGTGCTCATTCAGTTTGCCTAATCGCTCAATGTTTACTCGCACAATCGAGAAGAAAATGCTCAGATATTCAACTCTTGTTTCTTAGTACTCGTATTCTAACTTCCGAGTGACTTCAATCTTCTATGGAAAAGTTTGGTGTCACGCCAAAGCATCCTCTGGACCAAATTTGCCTGGCAAGCCTAAAAGTCCTCCATGATTTGCTTAACATTTTCTTCTGTGCACACACAACGTGCTGGAACTTGGACGATCCTGACAAAATTAGTCTAAAACTTCCGATGGATGACGTAATTGGTCAATTTGCTGAGAACAATTTGACCAAGAAAGGCAGTTCATAAGTCTCGGAATGGCAGTTGAGGAACTGTGGACGTCCTGCCAGATCGCGATTTTACACCTCAGAAATTGTCAGTTTTCACCCATCATCAAATCAAAACTTTGGTGGCCGCTCTTTCAAATGAAGCCACTTTCATCGCAATAAGTCTTAAACCTAAAAAAAAAAAAAAAAAAAAAAAAAAAAATTTTTGACAAGTGTCATGTAACTTAAGTCACACTTTATATACAGGGTGTCCCAGAATTAACTATTTCAATGAAATCGGACAAATTTAATAAAAACTGACATAATTTTGTGTTTATTACTAAATTATGATACAAAAACAAATAGATTTATAAATCATAAGTCAAAACTTTATTGAGAAGTTTCAACATGTGCACTGTCTGTATCTCTGCAAATTTCAAATCTATCCTCAGCGCTGCGAAACACATTTTGAAGCATTTCAGGTGTTATCTCCCGCACTGCCAACTGGATGCGTTCTTTAAGTTCAGCTAAACTATTGATCTTTTGGCGATAAACCTTTGTTTTTATGAAACCCCATGCAAAGAAATCCAGGGGTGTCAAATCCGGAGAACGCGGAGGCCAAGGTCGAGGTCCTCCACGTCCAATCCACCGATTCGGAAGGCGTCTGTTGAGGTATTCTCGAACAATTAGAGCATAATGACATGGTGCTCCATCTTGTTGAAAAACAACATTATCAAGAATGCCATCATCAAGAAGCTGTGGTTCGAGAAACTGCTGAAGCATATCAAGGTAGACTGTACCTGTTACAGTTGCTTCCGCAAAGAAGAATGGGCCATAAATTTTGGATTTGGTCATTCCAAGCCACACGTTAACTTTTGGAGAGTGTCTCTGCCATTCTATGACTTCAGACGGTCTTTCATTGGACCAGATAATGAAAAAAATTATGAAAAAAATTTAGAAATTTATACATTTTTAACACATATTAAACATGATAAACATAAATAAAAGTGTGTTTTTAAAAAATTTGTCCGATTTCATTGAAATAGATAGTTAATTCTGGGACACCCTGTATATAATATACATGGTAGCAATAGCTTTCTGCAAGTTCATATTTTAACATAAAAAGTTCGTTTTACTCATATATCTCATAAAAGAGACCTTATCTGATGATCTACAGATCTACAGAAGCTAAGGCTAACAAAGACCCTAAGATCCACTCTAAGGCTAGCCCGAGAGAAAGGAGAGAGTAGGGGGTTAAGTAAGGAGCAACACCTATCATTCGTGGGTTAACATTCATTCAGAAAAAGAGGGAAAAAGTCTCACCATCATCATCCGCCGGCCACTGCCGACAAGTCAGAAAAATAGTCGGAGAATATAGGAGAGGGGTGAAAGATGAAAAGAAGTAAAATAAGAACGCTTACAAACCATGCAAACACAGTCTTAACTCACTGTCATACCATGCAAACTACAAACATGCAAGAAAAGAGTTAGAGACATGCAAAGTAAGGAGGATAAGAAAAAAAAAAAAAAAGTAGGTAAAGTTAAACAAAAAGTGGGTTAGTTTACGCTATGAGCTACATCTACAGTACATTCGTGTTAGTCTAATTTTTTTTTTTTTTTTTTTTTTTTTTTATTGCTGGCATCACACGCTGGCATGTCACAAGCTGGCATTCATCGTCAACAGACTCATCCTCGAGCACCACCACCAGAGCTCCTGTTGTTAACTTTCTTTTTTAATTTTAAACAACGTTAATATTTTTAAAATGTCTGTCAAGACATCATGATGATGATGATGATCTACAGAAGCTAAGGCTAACAAAGACCCTAAGATCCACTCTAGGGTTAGCCCGAGAGAAAGAAGAGAGTAGGGGGTTAAAAGAAGAGAATAAGGGGTTAACTAAGTAGCAAAACCTATCATTCCTGGGTTAACATTCGGAAAAAGAGAAATTCACCATCATCTGCCGGCCACTGCAGACAAGTCGGAAAAATTGTCGAAGAGAATAGGAAAGGGGTGAAAGATGAAAAGAAGTAAAATAAGAATGCTTGCAAACCATGCAAACGGTCTTAACTCAAACACTGTCATACCATGCAAACTACAGACATGCAAGTAGAGAGAGGATAAGAAAAAAAAGTATGAAGAGTATAACAAGAAGTGGGTTAGTTTACGCTACGAGCTACATCTAAGTTCATATTAGTCTAATTTTTTTTTAAATATAATTTTGTTGCTGGCATATCACACGCACGCATGTCACAAGCTGGCATTACTCGTCAACAGACTCAAACCTCGACCATTATCTCCCAGAGCTCCTGTTGCTAATTGTTTTATTTTAAACGACGTTAATATTTTTAAAATGCCTATCTAAATGGTTTTTAAACATATTAACGCTGGTAGAGTTCACGACGAACGTGAGAAGATTATTCCATTTATCAATTACTTTAACCGTAAAAAAGTTTTTAAGAGATGTTAGTAATGAAACGTCTGCCACATAATTTAACCCTCTAACGCCGACTGGGTCGAATACGTACCGTTTCAAATACACGCATTTAGACTTAACCCTACACAAACGTTCGGCGTTAAAGGGTTAAATCCGTTATTACGAGTCTTGCTATTATCGAAAATGAACAATTTGCCAAAATTTACATTATCGGTGTTATTAACGATTTTGAAAACTTCAGTAAGCTCCCCTCTTCATCTCCTACTTTCGAGTGAATGCAAGTCTAACTCTTTAAACCTATCTTCGTAAGACTTATTGCGTAGTGACGGAATTAGTTTCGTGGCGCGACGCTGAACCCTTTCTAACCTATCAATATCGTCATGCAAATAGGGCACCAAAATTGAACGGCATGTTCTAAGTAGAGACCTGACTAGGGACTTGTAAAGGGGCAATATGATAATCTTTGATTTAAATTCAAAGTTACGCGCTATGAAACCTAACATCCTATTAGCTTTTGCTAATGATGATGACAAAAGTAAAATTTATTTTTATCCACTGTTTTTCTCATTGGGAAAGGTGTTCACGAAATGCTTCGAGAGCTCTCCCCACGTCTCGCATTTCATCAAATACAAGAAGGAATACGAAGAAGAGATTTCCGCCTTCCTCGAGAAAGTTGGAATTCTTCAGCCGATTAAAGGAAGAGCAGCTTTACCATAGGTTAGCTTTTCGCGATTTCCTTGCGTTAATAGACTTTGTAAACATAAAGCATCTTCGTTCTGGCATTGTACCAAATAACCCTAGTATTCATGATAATTCAAAGTAGAAGACTCTATTGTATAGATTGGTTAAATGCAAGTATTAATTATTTATTATTATAAGTATCCTGAATTAAACTATACTTAATTTAAATTCAAATTAATTAGCTACAATGTTTTGGTAGAATTTTAAAATTTATAGTTGAGGTTTGTATCTTTTCACCTTCATCTTAATTCCATGAATGACTGCGTGAGGTTAGTATTTATAAACTTGTTCGGTCTCTTGTTAATGGCATTTATTCTTCTTGGGTTGGCTTTTAGCGAGTAAGATATCCAACCAACTTTCCCTAACTTTAAATTCTAACTATTTAGAAGCACTTGGTTCAGAGGTATGTAACTTTTATTAATTAAAAGTAGTCTACTTTTTATAAAATACTAGTCATATTTTGTGGTTGAATTAGATCATAACTTTAAAAAAGTTGTTCAAGTTACTGTATTTTGTATTTGTTTCAGACCATAGTAAAACTGCAGTTATTATTCCATACACAGTATACTGAAATTTGTGTAATATTTCCATACTACTTTTACTTTTTCATTATACCTCGGTAGAATAGAAATGTCTTATCAAACTATTTTCTATATAATTATTATATATATATAATTTTTTTTTTTTTTTTTTTAATGTAATAATGTTCTTTAATCTCTTTCGCAACATCTAAGGTCATGTGATAGAGGACATGCAGCTTTACGTGAGATTCGAACCACTGGTTGCTGTATCATCTGGATGCAGAGGAAGGTCTCCAATCCAACTGCCACCCAGAGCCATTGTCGCTTAACTTTGCCGATCGATGGGGAGCGGTGTTACAAAACTGGCCAATATATATATATATACTGTACAGTCTTTACAGCCACACCTACACTTTTCCTCCTGAGTGTAATGTATATGGTTGTAAATTTTGACTTGGTCCGCAATCGATATGGACCGTGACTTGATGGATACCGTAATGAAATTGACTGGATTCTTTGGATCTGATATATTTGCATGTCCGTTATAAATAGATATAGATTGTACATATTTGTGGATAGTAGTCTATTATGACTTGATCCTCTGGATCGAGATATTCTATCTTTAGTTTTAAATCGATAATTAATTAGTTTTAAATTGATAAATATTTAGTTTCGTAAAAATTGGTTGTTGCCAATTTACCGGCAGTTTTTACATAAATTTCTTATGTTCTTGTGGTTCGGAACCCACGTAAAATTGTAGGTCCCTTCCGCCACCACGGAGGACATACACAATACACGATTACGAACACAGTTAGGTAGACCAGCCATGAGTGGATCCTAGGGTCTTTGTTGGTCTGAAACATTATATATATATATATATATATATATATATATATATATATATATATATATATATATATATATATATATATATATATATATATGTATGTATATATGTGTATATATATGTATATGTGTATATATATTAGGGTGTGACAGTTGCCCCAACTTTGTCCTACAATGCTGTTCAAAATGTTGTTGTTTCATATTGACATAAAAAATACCCACGTGCAATTTTTTGAAGATTCATGCATATTCGAGTGAGCACCAGCAATTTGAAAAATAGCGATTTTGCTTATACGGCATACGCGCCTATATATGAGATTACACAACCATCATAAGAGATATTAACACAAATCATTTGCCTGTCTTAATTAAAAGCTGTTATCACTAACACAAAAAAGTTAATCATTCTTATTCTCTCATGGTACATTAAGGGGTTTTATCATATATTCACAAGGTATTATTTCTCTAGAGCAAGAAACCATGATTTCTGTTCGGAAACAGATGATCGTTTGCGCTGATTAGGAACGCGGAGTCTGTCATTTTCAACTACTTGAAGGACTTCTTGAAAGCGCTCCTCATCCCTGGCAACATTAAGAAAGTCATGGCAAAGTTTTACACCACGCTCTGCAGCCTCATTGACGACCTGAAGCTTGTCCACAACCCGTTTCATGTTCAGGTAGTCGTCATGATCCGCCCATTCACTGGCTGGACTGTGGAGAAACTGATAGGGCATGCCTAAAATGGTGAAGAACCGGCTTGAGTCAGGCCCAATTAGGTCCACCAGGGCAGTGCCACTTTCTGGGACAGGGGGAAGATATGGCTTTCCATAGCTCCCATGATTGAGCCCCACTCTCTTAGTAACTTCAGTGCCTTCATGGCAAAGAAGGGCCTTCCTCATCTCCTCTTTTGTCCTTTCTTGTACTTGGGACGAGAACAAAGCCAGTGGGGCCAACTCCTCAGTTAGGTACCAAGTGTGTCTACCGAGTGCCACACGTGCTTTGTCAACTATTGTGGCATCATATGGGTCAAATTCAGCCAAGGTTTTGACCAAATTCAAGTCATTCAGTGGCGCACTTGCTGGAACGGGGCAAACAATCCACCATGGGACATAAACAGCGACTGTGAACACAGCAAACCGTTCTAACTTGCTGATTTGACTTTTAGTCACAACCTCGGCTTTGGGAAACTGCTCTTTGATCTGGCCTGACAAAAGAACAATCTTGAGGGTATAGAGCAGTTTAGCAATCCACCTTGCTTTGTGAAGTGCGCCGGGGTAGACCATTGTGAAGTTCACTGGCTCGGATCCTTTAGTTACAAGCAGCAGACAAAGCTCTACCAGCTCCTTGTAGTCGCCACGTGTAAATGGTTGGGCTAGAGATTCACGGAAGAAGTCAGCCATCTCCTGCTGGCGCTCCTCAAACACTCCAGGCATTGCGGGGGTAGTAGTATTTCTTTTTTTCATTGTACGCCAGTTGAGAGAAATGGTTCTTGAACCTAGAAATGCAATTATTGGGATTATTGTATTTCGTACTAATCTATAATATTGTTTTAGGGGTATTAAGATTGATATGATCGATCATTTGCTTGGTGTTAGTATATCTTATAAGTCTAATAAAAGAAATTCCACTAAATTTGTTCATTAGATAATAATATTCCTTGTTATTTTGTAAAGCTTATGACTCACCTCTGGAAAACCATTATGTTTGGACTTGAAGAGCCTTCCACTTTCAAGCAATCCCAGCAAACACCTAGGATGACTTCGCCCACATGCCTGCGACAGGCGCACCAGAATACGGCACGCTCTAATTCCTTTTGGAGGGAGACGCAAGCAACTGTTTTTTGTCCTGAAAAAAAAATGTAATTGTAGTTTAAGGCCACCATTTCAGGCACGTGCTTTTTGCAGATTTCTGTTAAATCATTCACTGTATTTTGGTATTAATGTCGTGATAAATTCACGCTGATGTTTGAAATAGGTTTACCTGTATTGGATGAAGTTGTGTCGAAAACCATACCAACGACATTCTGTTCACACTCTCAATCGACCAGAAGTTGTTTGGTTGCTGTTCATATCAAGTCTCCTTGAACCAGGCCAGCTTTTTGAGTCAAATGCGGAAGAGGTGGGACTCCAAGAAGCTTTGTGCCATTGACACCAGACACAAGAATGGGCAGGCGGTCATCAGTGCCTTTGGAATCCAGCGTGTCCATAAGTTTACCATCCCAGTGCACCAGTACTTTGTCTGATGGTTGCCATTCATCCTTGATTTTTAAACTTATTTCTGACACGATGGAAGCTCGGTATCGGTGGGCCGTCCTTGCATTTAGACTCAGCTTTGATGTATCTCCACCACATGCAGATACAAGGGAGTACACAATTGCACTCAGCTGGGTCGGCGAGATGTTGTTTCGAACACTGCATGAAACAAGTTCTGCCGACTTCAGAATATCATGGGGCACAAAAATTGAAACTCCCTCTTTCACTGTTCTCCGATGTTTTCTCTTTGGTTCAGCAGTGCTGGCCTCATCAATGTCATCGTCCTCATCAGAGCTAATAGGTGAATCAATATCAGCCTGTACATTCTCAGCATGATCACATTGCTCTCTCTCTTGTCGCTTCTGCCTTTTCTGAACCTTTTCTGTGAGTACTTTGTTTACCCCAGAGTAGGTAGCTACTCTGTCACTTAGCATGCTTTTCATAAAGAGTATGTCAGTATCGATGGCATCTTGTTCGGCCTGAGATTTCCCCTTTTTCGCAGCCGCCATGTCTTTCAACACTGTGTTCTTATAAAATTTCATCGTCAGGCTCAATTCTGATTTAAACTTCATAATTCCAGGATCATCAGCCCGTCTTCTATCCTCATTCTTTTTCATAAGCATCATGTAGTCTTTGTTCCTGCCTGTAATGGTCGGGACATTCGCCTTCTGGTAATGCAAAAGCACATTGTCAATGGTGGCAGATAAAGCCTGGTCCCAATGCATATCCCGAAGGTTTGCTAACAGACATAGTAAGACCTGCCTATTAGTTGGCAGCCCTTTATTTCCTTTTCTTCTTCTCGGGGTACGGTGCCCAATAACATTCTGACATACTCATCATCTTGCCGTGTATCCATGATTAAATTCTCTATTCACAACATCAAATCACTGTCAAGGGAAAAGAAAAGAGCATCATTAAAATTAAATGCAATAAAATAATACGTGGAAAATTTGTGGGTCAGCGTTCCAGACCCGGAAATGAAAATCTGATAAAATGTGCTATTTTCACACTTATTTATGAAGTTCATAAGCTGAAATAGCAATACTTGCTGGTACGACGGTGCTAGCTCAAACATGCACCGATATCCAAGAAAATTTACAGGGGTGTTTCCTAGATAAATACACAACACAAACTTTGAACAGCATTGTAGGACCATTTTTTGATTTTTGGAGGGCAACGGTCACACCCTAATATATATATATGTGTATATGTATATATATATATGTGTATATATATATATATATGTGTGTGTGTATATATATATATGTGTGTGTGTGTGTGTGTGTGTGTGTGTGTGTGCATGCAGTTCACGCAATATAAATCCTAAACTAAAACCCATTAAAAGTAGAAGAAAAAAAGCGCAGGAACGTTTACGGCAGTGATAAAAGTTAGAACAATCAGTTAGTCAAAGATGTGCATATCAAAGTCCACCGTCATCTATCGGGGGAAGGAACCTCTTTTAATGGACGTTTTTTAATTTATTTTTATTCTTATCGAATTTGATTTATTTTTAACTTTCTATCCTTTTAGCTGTAACTGATAAGGGCAATTCAATTGCCGAAAACGTTCTTAAGGAATGACTCAAAATTCATGTACAACCTTGTTAAATGTACAATAATGAAAAAAAAAAATATATATATATATATATCTCTCTCTCTCACACACACACACACACACACACACACACACACACACACACACACACACCTTAGAATGTCTTGGGCATTAAGTGAAATAAAGAAGTAAAGCCGCAATAAGATATATATTTATTAGAAGCACAAGCCTTTGACCTATTCTTCCTCGCACGTGATGAAGACCCAGAATAGTCCGAAAACTTGCGTTTCTCATGAATCCATTATTTATTGTGGCTTTACTCCTTTCAACTTCTCGTAATTGAGAACACTCATTTAATTACATGTATACAATTTCAGAAATTCATTTCTTTATCTCTTTTTAGTGTGGTTGAGCTTGGAAGTTTAAATAACCATTATTAATGATATATTTCGCAGCATTACCATTATTATTATTATTGTTATTTTGTAATGAGGTACTTTGGAAATACGTTTTTGCAGTGGTTCCCCAAACTGTCTTGATATTTTAAATGTTAAATTAAGGAAAAATCGTTTTTGTAGAGGATTGCTTTCTTTGACCAGAACTGGACTTTGACAATACTAGTTCAGTAAAATAAGCATGATCAGTTAGATAAGTTTTAAACTCTCTCGAGACATTTATAACCTGGCTAATTCGTACAGGAAGGAACATAAACTACTACTACTACTGGCAAATTGCGTTTGTGTGTGTTGTGTATGGGTGGTGCGGCTTCAGTAACTGAAATTGTCAAAGGGTTCGTGACCACCGAAAATAATAAATTCCTCTTATGGTCCCCTACTAGGTGCTTCATAGAGCCACTGTTGGCCAAAACATTGCCAATGAACTTCAACAAATTCTAAAAATTTTTGTTCAGGAACATCTCGATGCTCCGAGACAATCTACTCAACTCCGGAACAATCTTCCTCAATCCATCTTTTCCCCTGTCTGTGACCTCCAATCTTTCAAACCCAGTGTGTCCAGGCATCTCGAAAACCTTGGACCTTGACTTTGGCTCTTCTTCCTCTATTGGGTTGTGGTGTGGGGGAGGGGGGAGCGTTATCCCCTCCTTCCTGCATAAAATAAAATAAAAAAAATTTGAGCGCTGCTTTCGGTCACCGAGTGTTTTACAGCATGATCGAATACAAAATCCTTTTGTATTGTAATTCTTTCGAATCAGCAGAAAATTTATAGTCTGAAGGTGCAAGAGCATTTTGTCATACTGATTAATGACCAATTTATGAGGATTAATTGCAGTGAAGTTTGAAGTGAGACAGCTCTGACTGTTAATACGAGTATCCAGAATTGGCATAGTAGGCTGTAAGTGTTCTGTTACCTTACTCTATTACGTACATGGGATGTGAACTACTACACTTTGGCGGTCATAAATTACAAATGAAAATGCTTGAAGTCTAAATGCAAACTCGCTCTTTCATTACGAAGTGGTTTCCAACCTTTAGTAGTTCGAGGCACCCTAGTGTCATCTGTTCTCTTTCCTGGCACCATGGAGGAGGATTTTCGTCTCCCACTGTTCAACATCGTCCCCCCCACCCCACCCGAATCACCACGTAACTTCAAAATGAGCCTCCATAGTTTCTGTATGGACGTAATAAATAGCGAATATTTCGTTTCATGTTAAATCTTCAGAGCTTTAAAAATGTTTGAAGTTTCAATTACTTTGGTGATTTTTGAGAGATTTCACGGCATTATGTTTGGGAAACTCTTACAGTATCAAGAATTTATCCCTTATGTTTGAAAATGCAAGTTCTATTTTCCTACTAATGGAATAAATATATACTTTTATGAACAATGTTCAAAATAATTCCAGTTGTGTGTGTAGTTTAAGGGATTTCAGCACAATGCATATTCTCGATGTATTTATTATTACAAAAATATTTGCAGTAACATTCACATCCAATAGTTTTTGGTATCTGAAAGTTATATTATAGTTTGTCGCGTGCGTGCCGCGTCGTATTCACAATTTTTAAAGGTTTGACGAAGTTTGAGAGCCACTAGTTTGATACTGAAATTTAAGGTAGGTACATCCATTTGTATGTGATAACTTTTCGTTTGTGATTGATTTTAAAATAAGAAATTAGAACTCATTGTATGATATTAAGGATAAGACGGACAAGACTCGTTTGATAGTTATACGAGTGGTTCCCAAAGTGTCTAGCTACCCAATGGAATTAACACAATCACTGAAATTAAAACTTATTTACCATTAAGGGATTAGTCAAAACCGCTGTAATTTGTAGAAAATATAAAATTTAGCCTAATTTCTATAAAGAATGTGAATATTTGTAAAGGTAAAAAAAAAAATATATATATATATATAGGGTGTATGATAAGCAACTCCCTATTTTAAAATTCGTATAAACCCCCAATTTCTTACTCGATTTTAATGAAGCAAACTGTAAATTAGTCAGTATTTATTGAGGTTTTCATTCACAAACATTCACATGCACTTTACCTGCTCCTGCATTATCACATCACATCATTTCCTTAGACAAACAGGTATGTTGTCCACTGCTGCTCGTAACATGCGTTCAGGAATATTGTTGAGAACATGGTTAATTCTTTACCCTAGTTCATCAAGATCTTTAGGTTTGTGGCGATAAACTTCTAACTTAGCCCAACCCACAGAAAGAAGTCGCAAGGTGTTAGGTCTGGGCTGCGAGCAGGGCATTCATGCGCACCACGTCTTCCAATCCATCGTCCTGGAAATTTGTCATGCACCCATGCCCGCACATCGTTAGAAAAATGTGGTGGTGCTCCGTCCTAAATGAAATGAAGATTATTTTATCAATGTTATTCCATTGCGAAATCATTGGCCATACGCGATTTTTCAATATTTGCAGGTATCTTTCAGCATTCATTGTGCCCCGAATGATAAAAGGCCCAACAATGGTTGTGGATATCATACCACACCAAACCGTCAGCTTTGTCCGCCAGAAAGCTCAATACAGAAAACCTCAATAAGTACTGAATAATTTGCAGTTTGTTTCATTGAAATTGAGGAAGAATTAGGGAAGTTATACAAATTTTAAAATGGGGAGTTGCTTATCATACACCTTGTATATTACCCGAATTCAAATGCAAAATTTTAAGGAATTGTCAGTATGTAGCCTCGATACCCAGGGCGCTGCTCCTTTGAAATAAACCTTCACGAGTGAAACTTTGAGAACCTCCCTTTTATACCACGATTACTTATAAATTGTCATGGTCCAGGATACTTTGAAAACGCTTCACTGTATTTTTACGCTATACATTATTATTTGGACTTAAAAAAGTTAATTTATTTGATGAATACAGATAAGTGTAAATATACTTTAAGTTTGAGAATAACGGCCATTATTTAACTTAAATATAATAATAAATTTATTTCATATTTTATTAGTGACCACTGATCAATGATCAGTCATGTGGAACCCAAAGACTGTTTATTTATTTTGGTATTTCATATAACTAGTATTAATTTCAATGCAAAAATTTTGTAGATATAATGTATATGTTTATTTTATGTAATGTATTGGATTAAAGTTTTAAGTAGCTGTAAATTTACGTAGTGGAAATGGATTTTAGTTCTAATGTCCGCCCGCAGTGTGAAAGTTTACTTCAGGTTTTCTATTTCATGTATGTGGTATAGTTTTATAAATTCTGTTCACCAAATATTGTTTTTGATACTGGGAATTAAGTGAAATCTTTAATTTGTCTTTTTAAAATGAATTTGAAATGAAGGGAAAATTTCTTAATTTTATTGGAGTATTTGTGAAGTCGGAATTTTATGCGAGTCTACATTGATCAGGATTTGAAATAATAAATATATGAATTATGAGTTTTCCTTTTAAAGTAAAGCTCAGATGAAACTAAATATTACATTTTAAATGACCACTAAACGAGTAGTATTCATTTTTTGAGAACAACTATTCATATTTTCGAAATGTCAAGAAGGGTTTTATTAGAATTTTACCGTCAATCAAACTTACAATATGCGTCTTTGTAAATGAAGGTTTGGTAAAATCTGATGGTTTAACAAGTTTATTTCTTCGTGCAGGTCCTAACAATAACGTGAAATTTCTCAACGTCTCGAGAATTTGGTCCATCAGTCAAATGTCTCTTAAAAGGTGCCAGCGCTTTGCCCAATGGCGATGAAACTTTTCAAATACAGTATTTATTAATCATTCTTAACACGGCATCGGACCAAAACGTCAAGTCATCTGTAGAGGATACTCAAGGCGGTTTGTGAAAGTAACCAAATTAGAGTATTTCCAATGTTAATTTTGGTAGGTATTTCCAATAGAGTTCGGGTTTTAAGTATGTTAAGACCATATGTAAAACGACGTTTCAATTTGAGGAAATTTACTACTACTACTACTACTACACTATTTAATGAAAAATATTTCCTAGCTCAAACCCCCCTGAAGATTTTTTTTTCCTTGATTAATTTATCAAATTGTAGTAAGTAAAAGGGTTGTGTGTTTATTTGGAGTCCACTAAACATGAAAAACTACGCAGCATCGCTATAAAATATTTTAACTACACCTACGAATGTATACGTCGAAGCCCCGTTTCATTGTAAAATTACAAGTGCAACGAAGTTTTTCATTTAAATTATAGACAATTCAAACGTATCCATATCTGTAAATAAGGCGAAACAAAATACTACCAGGTGATTACAAATGATCTTCCTGATTTTAAAAGTTTATTATGAAAAAATTAACAAAGCTACAGCGAAAAACGATGTACAAATAAAGAAGAACTCAAAAAGTTTTATTTACAAACTATTAAGTTCAATATGTGCTGCTTTTGTGCCTCCTTTTGACTTACAACATTCTTGAATGATCGTTGGAACCCCCACGCCCGATCCCATTCCTTGGCTGGTTCGTTCGCCCGATTTAACCTGCCTTGACTTCTTTCTCTGGGGCTATGTCAAAAATGAAGTTCTTGTTCCACCAATGGCAACAACTTTGGAACATTTGAAGGAAAGGATAGGTGAGGCTGTTAGAAAAGTTGAGTATGATATGCTACAAAATGCATGAAGGGAAACAGAATACCGCTTTCATGTGTGCAGAGCGACAAAAGCAGCTCGTATTGAACTTCAATAGCTGGTAAATAAAACTGAGTTTTTCTTTTTGTATATCTAGATTTTCGCTGTAGCTTTGTTTTTTCATAATAAATTTTTAAAATTGGGGAGATAATTTGTAATCACCTGGTATATTCATATCCTTCATAAGGGCGAGGGAGTTGAAAGGAACATGGTCAAACAGCATAAATAGGGGCCTTGTTTGATGAATATTTCTTGACTTATTCGTCAAATAAGGCCAATATTTACGCTGTTTGACCTTGTTCCTTTCAACTCCCTCACTTTTATGAAGCATATAAAAGTTTTGTTTTAGATATGAATCCTCCCGTAATGCAAAGTGTGTCGTGGCTCGATCAGTTCGGCAGTGCTAAAACTCCAACGAGTAGGAGGTTCGAACCCCAGTGCTGCCTGGAGCTGGGCGTTGTTTTTTTCTGTAGCTTACGTCGCAGCGGGTCGGCCACCGCAACCTTAATTGAGATAAGGGTCCTGAGCTTAAGCTACTTTAGCCAGACTTCTATTTCCAGGGGATATGGGACATTGGATGTTGCCTTTGAATTGTCTATAATTTAAATGTAGTAATTTTTATTGCATTTGTAATTATAATTTTACAATAAAACAGGATTTCGTAGCAATGCTGCATAGTTTCATATTTAGTAGGCTTCAAATAGACTCAACCCTTACACTTAGCTCACAACCTGGAAAGAATTTTTTCTTGAATAACTTATCAAATTGTAGCGAGTGTTTTTCAGTGAATAGTTATTTTAATAAGAGTAAATTCTTTTGAACCGAAACAGTTTTTTCTACAAAGTCTTAACATAATTCGAAACTAAAAGCTCGACAGCGGAGACCTCGAATTAATAGTGGAAGTGGAGGCTTTAATTTCGACGTGTCACAGTTGTCTGTAAAGGATAGTCATATTTGTACTTATGAAAGGTTCATATATTTAATTTAGAAGCACCATCCAGTTTTCAGAAAGAGTAAAGGGAGTATCTTAGTATAAAATGTTTCCGTTAGAAAAGCTTTATCATACGAAATAAAATACATTTATCTATTTTTAAGAAATAACTTGCGTAACCAAAAAAATTAATTAGAATAATACTTTAACACAACATTAACGAAACCCTCAATTACGGACCACTAAAGCACGTGCTATTAAATTTTGTGGGATTTTTACGTTTAGTTCCGTAAGTAAAGAATTAGTTGCGTTCTTACGACTATGTTAGTTGAGACTTATATTGCATTACTGAATGTTATTTTAATTGCGTACAAATGTACCAAGGAGGCTTGAATTTTAGGGTAATTTAAAAATTGTTTTCGCTAAATTTATTTCCTTTAGCCTCACTAAATTTCCTGTCCACTGATACCAATTATGACTTCTACATAAATTCGTTCGTTATAGAATTTATCAAATCTGGGGCTACGATAGGAAAGTCTTGCTTGTAAGCAAATATCTCGAGTACAAGACGAGTTTTTGACAAAAACAATATTGAATTAATCTAGGTAGACTAGTCACTGCTCTGAAGAAAAAAGATTTCAGTTGACATATTAAAGTACCAGAACTAATTTATTTGTGAAAAAATTATATATGAAGATGGTCGAAACTATTATAGTTCTGGGTTTGACAAGTGCTATAATTGGAGGGAATCTGTGTAGAAATTTGTATTTGGTATCAATCGACAGGAAATTTACTGAGGAAAAAGGTATTTTGTGGGACTACGAAGAAACGAGTAGTTTCGTTAGAAAATAGCGAAAATTAAGGATGTTTAAAGCCAGAATCCATCCTGAAGTTCAGGAGGCCTCATTGCTACATTTGAATGCAAGTAATTAAACTTGTACATTCAGTACCGTAACAAAGCCACAAAACTTCAAAAACACACAAAATTTTGCATTTCGTCCACTAGCTTCGCAGTCCAGAACTTTTTCTTCACTGGAGCTATACTATTAAGTCTTAAAGAAAGTTTATCGTTTACTTGAGTCTTCCTCTCAATTTTGCCTTTAGTCCCGTTTTCTCAACTGGTTTTGTAATTATGTCCTTCTTCGTGTCTTTGATCCTTTTCACGGCTTCCTCCGCTTCTTTAACCCTGAAATAATAAAATTATAAGTGAAAGAAAGTAAATTGTTTCAGTTCGTAATTCAAATACCATTTAGATAGAACACCAACGTATGGAAATATCGGGTCATCCTATAAGTAATGTTTTTTTTTACCTATTTCCAAATGAAAATAAAACCATCAAAATAAATTTTATATTTTCCTCCACTTTCTATGACTCTCTGCCACCTCTCTACAAGCATTTCAATTCCATATTGATAAAATTCCTTCGGTTTAGAAGCAAAAAACTCGGAGAGGGCAATGTTGATAGCCTCGAAACTTTCTAAGTTCTTTCCCGTCAGGGTAGTTTTGAAGACTTCTGAATAGGGGGGTAATCTGATGGTGCAAGGTCTGGTGAATACGGAATATGTGGAATTTTTTTCCCAACCAAGCTGTTCAGTTTTGGCAGTGGTGATTTGAGCAGTATGAGGATGCGCGCTGTCCTGTTGAAACACACCACCCTTGCGATTGGCCAAAGGAGGACGTCTTGTTTGCAATGCAACGCTCCGTCTTTGAAGTTGCTGACAGTAGACTTCGGCTGTAATGGTTTGATTGGGCTGCAACAGTTCAAAATAAACCACTCCTTGAATATCCCACTAAACGCACAGCAAAACCTTCCTGGGGTGCAGATGTCCTCTTGGCTGTGGTGTAGCAGATTCCCAGCACTAACCCACTGCCGATGACGCTTAACATTGTGATGAAGCACCCAATTTTCATCCCCAGTAATGAGTCGATTCAGAAACGGTGCTTGAAGTTGCCGAAAATGCAAAGAAGAGCAAATGTTCACGCGATCTCTACAGTTGTCTGGTGAAAACATATGGGGAACCCACTTCCCAAGTTTCGACACTTTTCCTAGTCGTTGCAGGTGGCGATGAACTGTGGAACCGGTCGAATTTAGTCGCTGGGCAAGTTCTTCAACAGTTACAGCAGGATTTTCTTCAAGTGTAGCTATCAGAAAGTCATCATTGAACTTAACAGGTTGGCCCGAGCGCGCTTCATCAGTTAACCCTTTGCCTGTCCCATGCATCACATATGATACACAGAGCGCATCATAAATAATATTTAGTGTGATACATTCTATGATCACATATTACCCACCAACTAAACCAATAAACCTCCTATAACCAAAAGTCTGAAAACAAGCATGGACGTTTGGACCAAACTTATGAAAATGCTTTGGACAGGCAAAAGGTTAAGCTATAGCCACCAGACCTAAACTTCTGGAACCATCTTTGACATTTCCTTACATTTAAAGCTTCCTCCCCATAAATATCCTGAATATTCTTGGCGGCTGCAGTCGCGTTATTTCCTCTTCTAAACTCATAAAGCATTATATGCCTGGTGTGTTCCTCTGACACCTCCCATCTTATCCGTAAGTGAAATAAACGAAGATTGTTAACACGATGAAACTTCACTTACAGTGAGAAGTAACATGCCTAAACACAAAAATTCGAGTTTTCCACAAAATATACAGAGAAACATGTGCAAACACGACGCGAGTTTAGCAATGCAAAAAAAAAAAAAAAAAGGCAGGATCCGAACCAAGATTAGCTACATAACGTGACAACGTAGCCTTGCAACTACTAAATTTACAAAATACTGTAATTGTTTTTATCAACAATTCTGCATTCATTTCCTTAATTTCAGTGACCTAAAAAGGCACAAAAGCATAAAGCCTTCCCTAAATATGTCTATTCCCTTTCAGATCTTGTAAGGAAAATTATGCTCTAACACACGCGCTAGGTTAAGTTAGGTTACCAGCGCCCGCAGCTCAGTGGGTAACCGTTTCTCTGTAAGCGAAATGAAGACAGTGAAATCGGGGGGTTCGACTCCAGACAGTGCTACTAATAATAGCACACAGAAGTTAGCGCAATAGGGCTCATTAGTCCAGCCAGTTACTGGCCCTCATCAATGACTATGAATACATTACATTAGCTCCCTCTATTACTCGATTCTACAACTTTCCTACACGGATCTTTTCGCATCGAGAAATAGTTTTTACCAAGTTTCTAATAAAATAAATTTCTACTATTTCGACGGTTCACATTTAGAAATTTCTCAGGAACATAAATTTTAACGAAACTATAAAACTTAACTAACAACTTCACTATTATTTAGTCGACACCCTAAAAATTCATTTATAAAAGTACTCGCCTTTTCTTTATTATATTTTGTTGTTCCCTCTGCCAAATGGTCATAAAATCATTGCAAAATGGTGCCCAAACACTGAAGAAATCATTTGGAGATACTTCTTTCCCTTTGGCATTGAAATCGAAGTACTTCATCACCAGATTAAACCTGAATTTACATTGCATTACATTTGGAAAACAAGAAGTCACTTGGGCCTATCGAGGTCATCTAAGTCAGATAAATCAACTAAAGCTATATTTTATGATCAGCTTTCTAATTTGAAAAGGTCAAAACAATTACATCAATCTTGACAGTTAAAACAGAACAGTAAAGTAAAAACTTGAGGATCTTTCACTGGACACGATACAATAACTGAGGAGACGTCTTCCGGAGGCGTCTTATCGCCGCGACAATACATTTTCCTTCCGTACAAATCTCAATTTATTTTTATCATCTTCGCAGTGCCTTTTCTTTGAACTTCCTCGGTGGCGATAAGACGCGTCTGGAAGGCGGCACCTCGATTAATTTCAAACGGAATACTGTATTTATATTCTAGAACTTAAACCGAGTAGAAATCAGTTAATTAAAGGCAAGATTAACGCAAATAAACTTACTGAAATTTACAGGAGTCCAAAGTTTTGTTTTCTTTTTCCAAATCCATGTTGGCTGTAGGAAACAAACATTAGTTTCAGTACCTTCGTACACGATCGGGTCCAGTACATGGGATAAACTGGGCAATGTCTGTCTTAGATCCAGTGCATCCCGATTATTGGAATCGATGGTACATTCTTTTAAGAGAAGCACGAATGTTCGCTTAACAGAAAGCAATACCTAACTGAAGCCCCTCGCGTGACACGTTTGCTTAAGTAGCCTCAGGAAGAGGAAAGAAGGGTAATTGGAAAAATATTTTTTCGTCGCTAACGGAGATCAGCCAAATTTAATAAAAAGGAAATGTTTATAGAAAGGCCTTGAATGAACCCCTTTACCAATGAATTTGGGTACTAGTACAGTTAAACTGAATAATATTTCGAGGCCATTTCTCTCTGGAATTGCAACTTAAATTGACTATGCGATTACCATAAATAGGTGCCGCGAGTAAAAGGCGCACGCTAGCCTGATGCCATAAACCTTGTACAATGTGTAATTATATCTGAAAAAACAAATGTAATTGTAATAGAGTTTAGATTCACCATTAAGCTGAATTTTTAAAACTGTATTGGAATGAAAATTCTTCACTAAAGCCTAAAACAGGTGATCGACATGAAATATATCGAGATAAAGAGCAGATCCACTAATAGCGTTACAAAACTGAAAGATCAGTGAAATATCCTGTTGCAATAGGCCTAATATTCAAGAGTTACAATTTTAATTCAGATGTGTAATACTATATATAGGCAGGAAATAGGGACAAAACTACCGCTCCCCCATAAATAAAGACAAAACCTTGTCATTTATTAAAGATATTCAAGTTCTTTTGTTTTAAATCTTTAATGGTTACTATTTTTATTAACTGTAATCGTAGTAAGGGTGCGAGACAACTGAGCAAGATAGTATTTCCTACCTTCAGAGAAAAATTCCTGCATCCTATCTTTAAAAGGCTGTAAGTGAGCTTCATCAGAATATTTAATAACTTTTTCTGCTCGTCTTTCGCAAACTGAAATGCATAAGTAATAAAAAATAAAAATAGCGCTTTTAACTTTTAAAATGTTTTCCTAATTTAACTGACAATTTGTTTAAGTTAAAAACTAGTTCCAAGGCAAAAGATCAGATCTTGACTCATTTAAGTGAATAAAATGAATCTTTATTTAAATAAACTGATAGATATTGCGTTAAAAAAAACAGACTGAATGGAAAAGGAAACGAACGGAATCGGAAAAACTTCTCAAATTTCGCGCTTGTGTAATCAACAGAACTGCTCTGATAACTAAAGCTCGTGCCATACAACGACGTAAAATGGCAACAAACGGCTGAATCGTGTCCCACTTAAAACCGGTTACAGTCATTTACACATTAACCGGCAACAATTGGGATATGAAAATGTATCTAATGTATTAACCGCTATTCAGCGACAACATTTTAAAAATTTTAAAAATTAAACTATTGCCCATTAATATGTAAACGGCTACAATCGGTTTTAGAATCGATGCACGCTTCAGCGGTGAAAAATAGCAACAAACGGCGTGTGATAGGAACTT
The DNA here is from genome assembly GCA_023014485.1 of Bathynomus jamesi. Classification (NCBI taxonomy): domain Eukaryota; kingdom Metazoa; phylum Arthropoda; class Malacostraca; order Isopoda; family Cirolanidae; genus Bathynomus; species Bathynomus jamesi. Next base: position 247,509 of record JAJOZX010001115.1, read on the forward strand.
TATTCTACAGGGTGTCCCATAAGTCTGGAACCATAGGGCAAAATGATAAAAATAGCAATAAAAACGCCGAAGAGACTTTTGGGGACTTTGTGAAATAAGCGAGGATAGTAGCGGCTGTGTCATGGTCGGTGGATGTCCTCGGAGGTCCACTGCGTGTTTATCTCCTATGGATTCCGTTTCCCTGAGCTTTGCTACAAGTTTGCCGACACAGCTGGGTGTTATCGGCGCGCGGTCCGGATGGAATCTGTTAAATTCCTCAGCGACCTCCCTCTGACTCCGATTTCCTACAAGCAGAATTACCTGGATGCGTTCTTCCTTACTCAAAGACATCATGGGTACTTGCATAAACGGAAAAACATGAATTACTTATTTTACCCTATGGTTCCAGACTTATGGGGCACCCTGTATAACGTCAGAAACATCCCCTGCCCCCAACAGTGTTGGATCTGCTAAAAAAAAGTGTGAATTCGTCTCGGAAACAAACTACAGACAAGATACTTTTGTTACCTTTCTGAATAAAATTTAAACCTGACCAGTTAACAATCTAACTTGACCTTAATCGGCTCACCTTCGAGATTTTTTCCCAGTGACGAAAGATCCTCTTCAAGATCCTTGAAGTGAACGCTGGAACTTCTTTCCACCGAGTAAGGATCGGGAATCGGGGGTCGAACCTTGTCTGTACCTGCGTCTTCACCTTCGTACTTCTGCACATGGAAGGCAGGAAAGATATAAATTGGTTGTGCTTGTTAAAGATTTTTGGTCTGAAATCTACCAGCAGCTCACTTACCATTTTATGGAATTCAAATGCACTTATTTTCTTTTATTTCCCTTTAACATTCTAATAAAATAATCTTTGATGAATATTAGTTAACTAAACCTTAGTTCTCAATCTTCGCTGGATGGCGCAACGCTCGAGTTGTTATTGAAAACCTATGACAATTACGAGTAAAACCAAACAAATTATTACTACTAATTATTATCGGGCTAGTATTTACTCACATTTCACATTCTGTGGAATTCCTCCAATATCTATCTTCTATATTTTGTTTCCATCTCATTCGAATTCAGCTCTCTCTCCCCCCTCCCTGTTATATCAAATATCAACCAACTAAACTTTACATTATTGTATTGCGTAAATTTTAGTTAGATGATCTGCCAAACCCCGAAACAGCTTTTGCATCACATACAAACCTCAACATATTTTTATTAACACTATCATACTCGTTTCCATTTTAATTTCTCTTTATACCATGTATACTCATGGTTGTCCTTGTTGGAAACGCATTTGTAACACAGGTTCTTCCACACAATTCTTTTTTTTTTATAGGCACTATCATTCACTCCAAGCACACCATTCGTCCCAATAACTTCAGGTTATGAACGAACTCATTTTCTCCACTCAGATCATCCATCACTATGCACATTCCCCATGCTTCGAACTGCATCAGAGCACATTCCAGAAATCATCCTTCTCTTCTTAACGCATTTATACTCCCTCGTGTGTTCATGCTTCTCTTTCATTAGCAAAGCAACACCTCTTAACGATTGCTTCCATACTCCATTTCACACCCATCATTGCTTCCCATTCAATTTTCTTTCAGCGTCGTTTCCCGACAAACCAACTCTGTTAAGACGTCCGACCCGACAAATACTGGCCACTTGCATCCACTGGGGATACGGAGTTGAGAATTGATCCCTGCGTGTTCCTCGTGCGTGTCGAAGGCAACTGTACGGGGACCTCTAAAAATGGGGTTTATTCTCCACCTCCCTGCGTATAAGAAGATTAGAGATTGGGCTGGGACATCATCTCTGGAAAAAACTCGCGTACGATGCAAAGTGCCCCGGATTTCGGGGGCGCACCTTCCGACGTTGCCCTAGTTAATTTTTGCGGGCATTATGTGGAATACTAGAGGTACCAGTGAGTAAAAACAAAATTAAGGTATAGAAAAAATATTATTCTTGCATGTTTCAGAACCCTTTGAAGAATGTTATTAGCAGTAACACTATGTATTACCTCAATGTATTTGCAGACAATAAAATGAAGCAAAGTAAAATTAGAATTTTTGCTTCTGACATCCTTTAATTTTGGCAGAATTTCAAGGCCGAAACCATCCGCTTGGCCCCGCTGTCTATTGCCACCATTCATGTAGTTTCCAAGAGCCAAAATTATGCCAAATACTCTCTTTATGCTGACATCTGACATTAACTTCTGAAATATTTAATTAAAGAATGATTTAACAACTTAAACTTAAGTACCGAAATCTTATCTTCAACTTCGTAAATAAGACTAAGTTAAGCCAAATTAACCTAACTCGTAAAAATGTCAAACCTCACATTAATCGTTTTTAAGAGAAGACTCAATCGGGCGTGAATGACTTGTAAGTCTTCGGCGAAAGTTGCTTGAAACATGAAGCAATATATTCGTTCAGCAAACTGGTTGATTTTGGATAAATCAAGCAAAAACCTTCGAAATTAAACAAATTTGATGTATTAATGAAAGCGCGAGACTGGGAAACACTGATCGTGTTCTATATTAGTTTCTTAAGAATTAAAGATCAATGAGTAGCAAGCAATAGCTCAGTGGCTACAGTCCCGGGCTCTGGGCTGTGAGGCTCTAAGTTTGTTCCCAGCTGCTGACATCGGGTGGGGTTGAGCCGGGCACTCACCCTGTTTCTGCTCAGGCTCAAATGACCCTTGGGGCAACAGTCACCCAACGTAGTGGGGAAATGAGCTTCCTGAATGTTACCTTTTTACAGAGCAATGAACAAATATTGCTTGCCCTCAATGGCTTTTAAGTTATTCACCTATGAAGTGAAATGGTCTTTTAATTAATCAGAGTTCAGTAAACCCTAAAGTTTAAAGGCCAAATAAAAAAAATATCAACAGTTCATATGACGTTCATATGCTTTTCAATGAAGTTATTGCAAAATTAATTTTTAATTTATACTGTAATTAGAAATACAGTATTACGATAATAGCTGCACCTGAAAAATTGGCACATTACACAATAAATAATACACACACACACATATATAGTACAGTATATATATATATATATTTTTTTTTTTTTTTTTCCTTCCTTTATTTTACCGCCGATTCGTACCTAGTGTGGTACATATCTCAGCGAGGCAGTGGGTGAGTGGTGTTACCGAGTTGGGAATGATAGACCAGTGAGGTGGGGGGGATGTAATGTTCAGTTACTGGGTAGTGGGTATGAGGGGCCTGGTCTCAGACCCGTTGAAGCAGGTGGGAATAAGTGAGGAAACGGGAAATCGCTTCCCCCGAAAAATGGGGGCCCTCAGCGAGCATGAATTGTAGACGCTCGGGTATGGGAATTTCGGCCAAGTGAGGGAAACATCTGCAACGAAGAGCGGACAAGTTTGGGCATTCGACCAGGAGATGCACGACAGTGATGGGAGTATGGCAGGTAGGGCAGAGCGGGGCTGGCGATTTAGCCATAAGGTGACCATGAGTAATGCGTGTGTGTCCTATGCGGAGACGGGCTATAATCACTTCTTTATGTCGGGACCGGTGGAAGGAGGAGGCCCAGTATCCTACTTGCGGTTATATCTTGTGAAGTTTTTGTGTGGCCTGGTCCCATTCCCGTTGCCAGATGGAACGGAAGAGGGAGCGGAAAGTCGGGAAGAAGTCGGTGAAAGGGAGGGGCCGGGAGGAGGCCTGCAGTAAGTAGGCCGACTTTGCCGTGCGGTCCGCCTCCTCGTTACCCTGGATGCCGAATATGTGTGTGTGTGTGTGTGTGTGTGTGTGTGTGTGTGTGTTTTATATATATATATATATATATATATATATATATATATATATATATATATATATATATATATATATATATACATACATATATATATACAGGGTGTACATAAAGTCAGGATCTATTTTTGTGAAGCACTTGGAAATTATATGGAATTCAATCATAAAATGATAAAGTGGTAACATTTATAAATAATTAAGAGTAGGATTCGACGTGACGCCCATCAGTATCCCTGCACAGCTCAAATCGTTCCGCAGCATTTCTAAACACATTCTGGAGCATTTGCGGGGTTATGTTATCTGCAGCAGTTCGTATACGCGTACGTAAGTTTTCAAGACTCGTAATCTTCGTCTGATAGACGTGCGACTCGATAAAGCCCCATGCAAAGAAATCTAAAGGGGTTAAATCTGGTCATCTCGCTGGCCAAGGTCTGTTGCTTCCGCGTCCGATCCAGCGATTTGGGAAACGTCCATTTAGATAATCCTGAACAATTTTGGCAGTGACAAGGAGCACCATCATGTTGATAGACGACGGTACCAACAATCCTATCCTAGGCGCTTACGCGTTTACAATGGCTAATAATAATGAGAGCAGTTAGTTTGCAGGTGGGGGAGGCCAGAGTGAGGCTTGAAGAAAACGTGATGCTCCTGACGGCAAAATTAGAATCCCTTGAGACTCCAGTTACGACCTCTCCTGCCTCAGTTTCTACTAATAATAAATAGTTACTAATAGCCCTCTCTCTTCCCCTAGTTCCCAACCCTTCGTTCGAGTGCGTAATGGAGCACCATTGAGAAAACCAAAGACACTTGTCTACCAGTAATAACAAGCAATAAGTTTTCTGTTTTAGGTTTCGAAGATGCTGATGAACCGGAAATATGACTCGTTGGCGATTCCATTGTTCGAGAGCAGCTCGAGGAATTCTGTGGGAGAAACCCTCGTCGTAGGCGCCGTTACTGCTACCCTGGTGCAAGGGTGGAGGATATAACTAATAGTGTTGACCATTTTACAGTCGGTACCGCCGAGGACACAACGTATGTTATTCATGTCGGTACTAATAACGTCTTAAATTCTAGATCGGAAGAACTGCTGGCTAGGTACAGGGACTTACTAGAGCGATTAAAGGAAAAAACTAGTAAGATTGTTTTAACAGGTATACTTCCTCGAATTATCCAATATTCAGAAGAAAAAATTAGAGGCATAATAAACGTGCTAAAATTCAATTCACTTTCATTGTTCCTTAATCGAAAGGGAAGAAATTTTCAATATCATTAGGAAATTTTATTTCCTATGTTTCTTACTCATTCCATTGGGCCTTCCATTCAAACTTGGGCAGTTTTCGCCTTGATTCTAATGAGTTTAAAATAAACTTTTGACGGTTGTCATATCCTATTCTTTCCTGACATGCCTTTGTTACTAGGTTCACTGCCCTGTCCACACTTTGACTGTGGCATGGAAAAGAAGCTATCTCCAGTGGCTTACATCGAGCCTGTAGTAGCTCATCGTCACTAAATTTGTTTAGCAGCGGTGTAGTCAGTAGATTGGAAATTGAGAGTTTGAGACAACTCAAAGTTTCTGGTACCTGAAAATCCTGTTCTTGAAAGGATAATTTTCTGAATAGCTTGCTCCCTAATTTCTAGTCTCTTGTCAGTTACCATTGATATGAGTATATTTTCTGGGTGGGCAAAGTAGGCGTTATTCTTTAATACTGTACTGGTTTTATGATTGATCTATGTTGTTATCTAAATTTCGAAGTAAGCACATTAAATGCCAAAAGTTATATGCACCATCATTTGCATTAGGATGAGATTTTATCCAAAACCACCCTGGAGCATAGAACTGCATAATAATCTTGACTACATCTTGAAGGTTTTTATCGGGATTTGGCGTTGATATATATAATCGAAGGTAACCCTGTTGGTTAGAGTTAGCCAGCGAGCATGGTGAAGGATACCTGGGGATCGAGTGGACAGATCTCGAGAAGTGTCTCCAGTTTGCACTGCCAGACACATATCAAGAGATATCTTTGATCACTGCTTAGCTCCTTCACAACATTTGCTGGAATTTTTGTTTCCCTTTACGCGAGAATATTTGACTACCTCCAATTCTGTTAAATCTGTTTTCAGTTTATTCCCAATTGAATCCACAAAAGTATTTGGACCTGTTATTTGACCAACAATGGCTTTGTAGACGTGCATAAAAGGCAGCTCATTCAAATGCAAGAGGCACACCAACCACTGCACTGGTCTGTTAAGATGAATTTCAACCAGTTTTATGGCTCCACCAATTTTTCCTGTATTTACAGGAGTTACCATCACACAGTAAAGCTTTGAGTGTATTTGTGCTGTTCGAGTCTGTAATAGTAGTTATCAACTCTTTTGCTATGCAGCGAGCAGTTCCATTATCTGGTGTGACATGGTCTACATAGATACATGGATGCTTCCAGGTTCTTTCACAATAACATAGTGTTCTTCTTTTATCTTTCCACTTTTAGTTAATGTGTTAGCTTTCCTTCCATCAAATCCAAGGCACTCCATCTTCAGATTTTCGGATTTAGACCTAAAAGTGTTTGTTTCACCCATGCGATTTCTTTCTCTTTCTAATTTCTTTGTCAAGCATATTGGTGTGGTTAAGGATCCCATATCTTTTAAAGTTGCATTGACTATTGTAGCTGCAGCTCTACAACTTACACGATAATGATCAGCTGTTAATGCTAGGTTTTTATAGGAGTGCCTGTTCTGAATATTCTCAGTCAATTCTAAATCGGCCTCAATCTACATCCTGACTCTCTGAACCTAGATCCATGTCTTCTTCGGTATTTTCTATAAATTCCGATGGTAAAACATTGGTGGCTTCAGTCATTTCTTCTTGTGCTTTTAGTTTACGGTTTTGTGCTTCTTGGGCTCTTGTTAAAGATGATCTCTTTGTTGAACTAGCTATGCGATCAATTGGTCCTAACTGATTTTTTTCTTTGTTTTTGACCCACAAAAGACTCCCATTCTGCCATTGGTATTTTATCCTTACACCTGCAAGATTTCCTATCAATTCCCTTATCATAGCATTCACAAGAAGATATATCAAACATTTCATCATACTAAGCTACTTTTAAGGCAAAACTTTCATTTCTTCGATGTAACGGCACCTTGTTCAATTTTGAGGCTTCTTCTATTAGTCGACTGACTAAGATAGATACCTTTGGTGTTAATAGTAGGAAAAGAAAATTTAATCCAAATGTCTTCAATATCTTTTACAACAACCCTGTAACAATCATTAGCAGTTGTTGATCCTTTTGATTTAGCTTCTTCACAACGGCGCACAAAAAGGTAGTGTCTCACATCTGCTTTTGAAGGAGTCATAGCTGCTGGGAATTCCGTAGGATAGCCAAAAGCTGCATTTGAGGACTTGCTTCTAGTAGTCATAGTTTATATTCAAAGTAAAATCAAATTATATGTAATTTATAATAATTCAAATTATAATCAGGTTGTAACATAAATTCTGCTCGATTAGAAAACGGACGATAGATAATAGAATAACCAAGATAATGTGAAATAGTTTTAGAAATGTTGCAAAATACATGCAGCGACATGTTCGCACATGTTTTATCACGATACAGAATGACTTAGGCTAGTGTAGGATTAGGCTAATGAATATTTTCTCTGGTGTTCTCATACAATTAACGCCACCCCTACGATATTACAGTAATTGAAAAAACATGGAGCCCACGAAAGAGCATATTCCACACGTGATGCTGTATGAGTTCCATAAGGGATCTAACGCTTGTGAATCCGCAAGTAACATTCAGAGAGTTTATGGAAATAATGTGAGCGAATGGATGTGTAGATGGTTTGAGAAGTTCAGAAATGAAGACTTCAGTCTGAAAGATTATCAACGAATAGGACCACCAAATGAGTTAGATGAGTTGCTGAAGCAACAATGGAGGAAAACCCAACGGTAACTGTAAGAGAACTTGGCCTGCAACTCTGCGTTAGCCATATGACCATTCATCGTCATTTGAAGCCGTTAGGAAAAGTAGTGAAGGTTGGAGAATGGCTTCCGCATGATTTGTCACAAGCGAATCTTCAACATCGAATCGATATTTGCACATCACTGCATTCTTGGCAACTACAGGCACCGTTTTTGAATCGGATCGTCACTGGGGATGAAAAATGGGTCCTCTATAACAATATTAAGCGTCGACATCAGTGGCTTAGCCGTAAAACAAAGCCTGAACCTCAGCCAAGGAATGGACCCCATCCAAAGAAAATTTTGCTATGCGTTTGGTGGGATATGCAAGGAATTATTCATTTTGAGCTTCTGCCAGATAACCAAACAATCACAGCTGAAGTCTACTGCCAACAACTCCAACGATTGAAGATGGCATTACAAGAAAAACGTCCTGCATTAATTAATCGCAGAGGTGTTCTATTCCACCAGGATAACGCGCGCCCTCACACTGCTCGAATCACCACTGCCCAATTGGAGGTATTTGGTTGGGAAAAATGCCTCATCCACCTTATTCTCCGGACATCGCACCTTCAGACTACCATTTATTCAGAAGTCTGCAACACCACCTAGGTGGACAAAAGTTGCAATCCAGGGAAGCTATCGAAAACGAAGTGATCGCTTTTTTTAACTCTAAACCAAGGGATTTCTTCGAACGTGACATAAAAAACTTTCCTACAGGTGGGAGGAGGTTATAGAAAAAGGGAATTATATTTATGATTACTTTGTCATTATGTCATTTAATTTTTGTTCTGAACTAACTAAAAAATCAAGAATATATGTTACAACCTTATATTAAAGCAAATGCAAATTATTTCTATTCATCTGAAAAATTATTTCTATTTATCTGAAACAAAAATATCAAGCATTAAACAAACAACTTATCATGTAACATGACAACATTAAACATATGCAAATATGAAGGTAAAAAAGGAAGGAGGGGCATGTGATAGAGGTAGTAGGGTAGCACATGCTTGATTTTTTTTAATATTTTGTTAGTGATAAAAAAAACTCACATTGTGTACTTTTTAAGAAATAAAAAATTTCCCATTTTCGACCCGGCCTAATATACACATACATACATACATATATATATATATATATATATACATATATATATATATATATACATATATATATATATATACATATATATACATATATATATATATATATATATATATATATATAAATAAATTTTAGGGCGGGTTGATATCTTGTATTCAAAAGGGACATTGTGGGGGTTTCGTATGGGTCACAGTAGTCACCCAGTAAAATATTTCGCGTATCCTAAGTCTCTTACCCCCGGCACAAATTTTCGGTTTTTAGTTTCAATTTGCCAAAATGTACATTTTTCAGTAAACTGATAAAAATTGTTTCAGCTGTGTTAAACTCGTGGTTCTTATTTTTTTTATTCTAACTCAAAGAAAATTACATTTTTGTGTGTTTTTGAGTATATACTATAGGTTAAGATAAAAAATAAGGAACAAATTAATGAATTACTTAACATTTTTGAGAAATTAAACAACAGAACTTGTATTCTACAAGAAAAAGAAAAAACATTACCTAATGAAGTGCTCTTTTGCACGATGCATAAACTTAAGCTATTTTGAAAGTAACACTGCGTGTACTTATTCCACAGTCCTTTCCATTCAAATTTAGGCAATCTTTGCCGTAATTCCAGTAGGTTAAGAATATATTTTTGGCGATTTTCGTAGCCAATTCGTACATCAGATGCATTCGTGACTAGATTCACGGCGCTTTCTACTCCTTGGCTGTGACAAGGAAAGGCTGGTATTTTGAGTGGTTCTTGTCTTGCTAGCAAAGGTTCCTTATTGCTAAAGTTTCTCAGAAATGGAGGCGGATAAATTACCTTTCTGTCAATCAATCATTTCAGTGTAGTTTGAAGAATCAAAATTAAGAGTTCTGGGTAGGTCAAAGTTTCTTGATCCAGAAAATGTAGTTCTTGAGAGAATTATTCTCTGGATTACAACCTCCCTAACTTCTCTTCTTGAGTCTGTTATCATCGATAGTAGAATATTTTCTGGGTTCGCAAAGTACGAGTTATTCTGAAACACAGTTCCATGATCAATCTGTATTTCTCCTTCAAGTCGCGCAGCAGATACCCTAAGTACCAAAAGTTAGATGATCCGTCAGATGCCAGTGGATGTGACTTAACTCAAAACCATCCTTAAATTTACCTTAAAGCGCTTCTGCCTCAAGGGTGCGCTGCTCCCACGAAGTCCGCTCAGCGCCTCCTGAGGCGGGGCCACGACGGGGTCGCCACCCTGAAGCATAAAATAGCATAATAATTTCTACTAGATTTTTTGAGATCTTGGGTTGGATCTGGTGTTGACACAGAGTCTAAAAAATCTATTTGCTCTAGTTAGCCAACGAACATGAATTGTACCATGAGAACTTTCTGCGAGATCTTTGGAGACATTTCCAGATTAATCAGCTAGGCACATATTGTAGAGATACTTTTGGTCACTGCTTAAAGCATTAACAACATCAAGTGGAATTTCATGAATGTTTCCTTTAACAGGAGAAAAAGCAACCACTTCCAGTTTTGTTAGGTCAGTTTTCAATTTATTTCCAATTGAACCCTTGAAAGTACTTAGGCCTGTTTTTTTCCCTCTATTGCCTCGTAGACGTGCCTGAATGATAGTTCGTTCACATGAAGAAGGCATACCAGCCATTACTCCACCGATTCTTCCAGTGTTCAGAGCAGTGCCATCCCATAATAAAGCTTTTAGAGTGTCTGAACTTCCCGAGTCCACTATTACAGTAATCAGCTCTTCTGCTACACAACGAGCATTTCCATGATCAGGTGTTACGTGATCTATATAGATATTTCCAGGCTCTTCAACAATGAGTGCTCTTCTTTGATCTTGCCTGCCCTGGTTAATGTGTCATCTCTTCTCCCATCAAAGCCAATGCATTCTATTCCTATATTCTCCGATTTAACCTTGGTACTCAATTTCTTACGTACTGGTGCTCTTTCCCTCTCCAGTTTCTTTCTATCAATCATGTTGCCCTGATCCAGGATTCCCATATCTTTTAAAGCAGCATTAACAATTGCTGCTGCTGCCCTGCAACTCACTCTGTAACGATCTGCGGTCACTGCCAACTCTTCATAGGTATATCTGTTCTGCTCATTCTCTATTAACTCTATATCAGGCACGAAGTCTTAGTCGATCTCTATACCTCCATGCTCTCAGTACCGGATGCATCCTGCGATTCCTGTGATGTTGAAGGGACAACTCTGATAGCTTCAGTCAATTCTGCTTGTTATCTCATTCGACATTCGTGTTCTTTTTGAGCTGTAGCAATAGACCTTTTCCTCACCAAAGCAGCTTTTCTATCAATTGGCCCCAGTTGGTTTAATCTTTGCTTTTGTCCTACAAAAGAATCCCACTCAGCAATTGTTATTTTATCCTTGCACCGGCAGGCATTTTTATCAATCTCTTTATCATAGTAATCACAGGTACATACATCAAACATAGCATCATACTCGGAAACCTTTTGTTCAAATCTCTCATCTCTTCGGTTTATAGGAACCTTGTTCAACTTGGAGGCTGTTTCTATCACTCTAACAACTTTCTGAAAGATTCCAAGAGTACTTATTGTAGGGAAAGAACTTTCTCCATATGGTTTCAACGTCTATTGTGACTGTTACAACATTCATTAAAAGTAATCGATTTATTTGATTTAGCCTCTTCTCGTCGTCGCACAAAGTTGTAGTGCCTCATAACATCTGCTTTTGTTGGAGTCATAGCTGCTGGAAACTCGGAAGGATGTCCAAAGGCTGCATTTGACTTTTTTCTTGTTGTCATGATTAATTCTATTTAATAAACAATAATTTAACTTAAAAACCAATAGTTTGAACCAATAATCAATAATAATTTCACTTAATCAATAATCTGAAACAAATAAAATAATATAATTTTGTGCAAAAAGTACTCAAAAAATTAGGGTTGCCAGACTTTTTTGCACATTTGTGAAATTTGGCCACAAAATGGCCAATCTGGCAACCCTGCATAAAAAAAAAAGTATCCATAAATAAAGATGATACCCATTTGATTAAATAAGGACAAATAAGGTCTTCTAAATTATTTTTAACATATCTTAAATTGATGTTCAGAATAAGTTCAAAGCTTATTGCGAAATCTCAGCTAGAAGAATGGGGAAAAAGGGGGGGGACTATGTGCGAGGGGTACAGGGGGTCGTACATAGCTCAACTTTTGATATGTTATTCGTTAACCCAAATGAAAACCCTCGCATAGTGTCATTTTTAAAAAAGGCAAAAAAACTTGTTTTGACCCGCCCTAAATTTATATACACACAACACATTAAAATAAGAGGTAGTTTATTTAAAGTGAACGAGTAGTCTCTTTACAAATTCAACTTGAACGACAGTTGTTAAAAAATAAAGTTAACGAGGAAGGTAATTAAAGAATGAGCTGAACATTAAAGAAGTTTACAATGAACAAAAACAAATAAATAAACCATTAACGCAGCAAGTGCTCAATGTTTCTTCCATTATCACCAGTAACCAACTGTAGCTTTGTGCGCCACTGGCAAACTGCTGCAGGAATGTGTCTTGATCGAGCTCATTCCATCCTGTTAAAATACATACTCGAAGTTGATTGAAATCTTGAATATTTTGTAAACTTTGCCAACTAAACGCCTCCATATAAAACAGTCAACTGGATTTAAAATCCGGACTATTCGGTGGCCAATTTTCTAGCGCGATGAAATCGGAACATTGTTCTTGCAAGTATGCAGTGGTGTACTGGAACAGATGACCTGGAACATTGTCTTGCTGAAAAACATTCTCACCGTAACTTTCAATTTCAGGCAACATCTTGCTCAAGATATTACAGTAATGTTTTGAATCAATCTTCACACCTTCATCGACGAAACTAATGGAGGTTTTTCTAAACGAGAAACACTAACAGAAACCATCAGACTGAGAAGTGACGTCTTTCTCTAAGGATCCTAGTTTTTGGAATGTCTCGGTTTTTTTTTTTTCTTGCGTATAGCGTAAATATTCAAAAGTGGAAACCTTTCCATCCGTAAACCAAATAACAGACACGTCGTTATTTGATCTAAAACGGCGAAGCAGTCAACGTCAACATAGTACACGTTTAAAGTTTGGACTGTTCAGATATGCGATGCACTTGGAAGCCCTTAAATGCTTTTAGACCAAGGTCTTTCTTTGCAATTCGATGAATTGAACTTTTTTACATCATTTCTCCGTACACTCAAATTTGAACAAGATATTCTTCTTGGTCGCAAATATGTTCACTTAGAGATTCAATGCTTGTTGGGGTCCTTGCTGTACGCAGTCGTCCACTTCCCGACTTTCGTGCAAGAGTTCGTTTTACGAAATTTTTCCAACAAACGTGACGTACTACGCACAGACCAATGTCGATTTGGATGAAGTTTTACTATTCTTTTAGCACAAACCTTTTTCCTTGTGTAGAAGTTTGATAGGGACTTTGTCTTCCTCAGTTAAACATGCCATAGCAACTCACAAAATAACGGAATTAAATTCTTTCGCTCGCTGCCAAATCAGAACTGATTGCCGTGACAGGCAATATTGTCTAGGCCTAGGCGTACTCTGCCTGCAACTCCTAACAATGCACTAACTAGCCTAACCTAAGCCTACCCTGAATCTACAGTTTACAGTGAAATTACGATATGACCATTATCCTATTTAAATAAACTACTACCCACTTTCAGGACAATACGAAAGATTTAATACGACTTCCGTTTCATTTATTATCTTTGGAATTGTGGTTTTGTTGGCCCCGTGAAAAAGGTGGCCACTCTTGTGGGGACAATAATAATAATATACACTCCTATAACTCACTGTTCAGGTTTATCCAAAGGCATATCGGGAGACGTTCCTTGCTGCTTCTGTATCATAGTTACTTCCTCTTGCGTACCTCTCTGCGTGCATAAAAAGTACAGTAAAAAAACGTCCTACATCAATGTTTATACGTATTGTGTGAGCATTTATTCCACACACTGCTAACAAAATGGCACACTTGCGGAAAAAAGTGTTTTTTTTAGAAGCTCCAAATATTAAACAAGAATCATGTCCGAAACATCAATATCCCTTCCTCTATTTGTAACCTGACCTTTCGTGCAAGAACCTGAATCTTGCCCAAAACATTGTCTTGTGATGTTATAATGTTCCAGACCAACAAAGACCCTAGGATCCACTCATGGCTGGTCTACCTAACTGTGTTTGTAATTGTGTATGTCCTCCGTGGTGGCGGAGGGGACCTACAATTTTACGTGGGTTCCGAACCACAAGAACATATGCGTGCAGTTTCATTAATTTATCTTCAGTGGAGCTTCACTTGACCATTGACCTTTATCCGTGACCTTCAAGTCTTGTGATGATCCAATGTGCGTGAAGTTTCACAAATTTATGTAAAATGGTTCAAAAGTTATGGACCTCCATTTACCCTCTGATGCATGAATGTGATTGTTACTGTTACTTATGCCTTGCTTATGACCCATCATCTAGTGTGTGTGTGTGTGTGTGTGTGTGTGTGTGTGTGTGTGTGTGTGTGTGTGTGTGTGTGTGGGGTTAGAGGACGAACGGCCAAGTACAATCCAGTATGAACCCTCCAAATTTATTTGGGAGGGAACAGTTATAATAATTAAAAGTGTTTTTAAAATTTTAGTTTTTCGAAGAATTTATTTCGACAAATGTACATTAAGGGAGCTTTTAATATTAAAAATTGCCTCTATCATGCTAAAAATTAAATTCCGTTACACACACACAAAATAAACAAACTTGACTTACAACATCATAAACTTGTTGCAAAACTTCTAAATCCAAAGTTGAAGTGTCAAAATTGTAAACAGCTGAAAAATGGAGACAAATCTATTAAATTTTGTTAAATAATGTGACGGATGTATTGAAGTTTTTATTACCTCCGCCCGTGTGAAAAGCCGGGAGGAGGTATTATTTTGTATCTGTGTAAGATATCTATCAAATGGTTGGGGAGTTCTGCAGGCCGAGGTTTGTATTCTCCTGAAGCCATTTCAGGTTGTTGTATGTAATAATATAGTTTCACAAACGAGAAGCTTTTAGGACTACGTTCTACATTACTGCGTGAATAAAAACTGCAAAGTTAAACAGTTACTATTATCATTACCATTTTCGACTTCAGCGATATCTAGATGTTGACTCGTGATAAAGATTCCCACATTCTGCGATCTTTTACTGTCCAAAACTTTTGCTACCTGCAATAATTTTACTAAGTTAGATTTATATCAGGATTAAATTCACAAAATTAAATTTGAATTAAATACTCGCGAGAACAGGAAAATTAACTCGGGTAATTAGTATGAATTGTCACTAAAAGATCATTTAAGTTTAGTACCTTGACTTTCGGCACTTTCGTTTCTGCTTTTTTCTTCTCCTTTTTAGGTGGACACACATTCCTAGCAAAAAGGTCGACAAATTCCGTCTCATCGAAATCTTCCTCTTCAAGCTCGTCCCAAAGAGGACCCTCAATATTCTCCCTGTAACAAATGGGAGGGTATGGAATAATTCGGAGGCAAAAACCTTTTAAACCTGAAGATTTCAGGATGACACTAACATTATTTAATCTTCAGTTTCTTTTAAAAATGTAGAACAAAAAGCTATATTAAATTGGTTAACTTAAAAGGAGCTACCTCAGTATTTTTTAAACATGGGAAAGCTCTAAAGACCTCTATTAAATTTAACAGGCTGATGAGGAAAAGACTATCAAGGTATCTAACGTCTTATGCCATTTAGTTTTTCACTAATTTACTAAACAATAGTTGGAAAATTTCTAATTATCCGAATGTTTAAACGGTGAAAGAAATTATCTTTGATTTATGAGCGATAGTAGATTTTAACTTTATTCAAAATTTTTCATGTCAAACTGTTTGGTACAGTCACTAACCTCAATTTTACTTCTTTTTCACCATTCTCTTTGGGTTTAACTTTGGTGTCACTACTATCTTTGGTTACATCTTGAGTTTTCTACTAAATTCTCTTTAATTTCTACTACTTTAGCTTCATTATTTTCCCCCGTTTCTTTCAATGTCCCGTTTTCTTGCTTTACTTCAGGGGGTACTTTTCTCTCCAGTTTTGGAGTTTTAAGCTGAATTCTTGTCCAGTAAAGGGGTTTCATTGCCATTTTGGGCATTACAGGTTTCTTACGTAGCACTGAAGAGAAATACCATTAATATTACTCTACAATAGGCAAATCGGCAATCAGAGAATAAAAGAGTGAACTGTTCATTTTCATTTCCAAAATGGGATTGTTTATAAGATCGCACTAGAATTATATATTTCATAAGCGAGCCTATGTACAATTGTTTAGAAGAATTTCAAATATTTTTAGAGCCTAATATTTGAGAGATTAAATTCAGTCGCTTTAAACAGGACAGATTTGACAAGAGAAAATCTATCTAAAATCAGTGCAGTTTTCTTCCAAATTTAGAGGAAAAATTAATGAAGGAATGAATTCCGAAGTTAATTTACAGCAACGCAAATTTAATACGCAAGCGTCATTTTAAAATCTTACCTGGGACTAGAGAAAAGCAAGAAAGAAACATCGGTATATACACACACATTCATTACAAGGGAACACGAGGGGAATTGTGAAAAGTAATCCGAGAACATCCACCGTGAAAAAGAAAACAAATATTAAAGAAAAAGGAAAGCATGTTAACTACCGGACAACCTTAATAACCCTTTCACTACGGGCATAGCTTTGAAGCGAATTATACGAATTCGAATTATAATCAGTGTTGGGCACTAAAGCGTTAATCCGATAACAGTTAATTAACGAATTTAACTTTTTTAACGGACTATTAACGGAAGTTAATTTCCATTTATCGTTATTGGATCAGTTAACTTCCGATAACTCGATATTTAGTCCGTTAAAGTCCGTTAACTGCGAGGAGTCATTCACGGAAGATCACCGCTCCGCGAATGAATTCAAACCGCCATAACTTCAGTCTGCCAATTCCGTCCTCTGCCGCAGTGGAACGGCTCTTCTCTCTCGGCAAGGACATCCTGAGGCCCAAGAGGTCAAGACTGGCAGTTGGGCCTAACTTTGAGAAGTTGGTCTTTCTGAAGGGCAACCAGCACATTGTGTCATAGTCTTTAATAAATGTGCCTAAAATTTAATTTTACCTTTCAGTTCCCGCCATAATAATTCTCTGGTAAATTAAAATTTAGTTAATGGTTAGTGGTTACAAGGGTTTCAAAACATGTAATCAGTACATTTTTTATTAAAAATAAAAAAAAGTTATTAAGCAAAAAGTTGCAAAACTTGATAAAAATACAGTTAAATACCTATTTATTGTTGGATTTTGCATAAATAAACATTTTCTATGGGTTTTAAAGCTTTTTTCCTTGATTTTTTTAAATGTTAGTAAAGAAATAGTTATCGTTAACGGATTATCGTTAACTTCCGTTAACTTTGTAGTAAAATTATCGGATTATCGTTATCGGAGTTAAAAATTGAGGTTAACGAATTGTCGTTATCGAAGTTAACTTTTTGGTTAACGGTGCCCACCACTGATTATAATACATATATCCCCCCATTTTCAACCCCAGAGGGTGGAAAGAGGGATATACCCTTGGTTTATAAACTACGCCCAGAGTTCAGAAAAGATTAGGAGTTGGTTTATTTACCACATGAATAACGATTAAGAAACGCTTCTTTTTTGGTAGCAGTGTTAATTTGAAAATTAAAAATTAGTAAATATTTAAATCGGTTGAGACCATCGAATTTTCATTCGATTAAGTGACCAACCACAGAGAACTTAAAATTTTGGACATTTTCTAAAGGAATTCAAACTTGTGAAAATGCAATACAAATACTTAAAGTTTCTATAAAACACACAGACTCGCAATAATTCCAGATGTATTCACTATCTCAACATTATTTGCCTTTCATTGGTCGCGTCTCATTCATTTTAGACCGCGACACAATTTTTAGTTAAGCATTATACATAAACTTTTCACGAATTGTTCAGTTAGTTTATTTTCATAAAAATTACCCAAACTTAAATTAAGCAGAGTAAAAACTATAAAAATGTTAAAGTAACAGACCTAAAATCTAAAGAATTGCGAGCGTGAAATATGAAATTTAAATTTTTTTTTACTAACAAATTTTAAACAAGGAACACATTTTTAATGGCTAATAAAAATATCGTTCGAGGATAAAAGCTCATTATAGGTTCAGAGTATAACTCCTTACAATTTGTAGGACTAGGGCAATGTCGTGGCCACGTCGCAACACCGCTTCCCGTCAGATCAGCGAGCATAAGCGACGTTGAGTCTGTTCGGTAGTTGGATGGGTGACCGATCTTTTCGTTCAAATGATGTAACGACGACCCGCGGTCTAAATCCCGCGTAAAGTTGTAGGTCCCCACCGTCACGGAGGACGTTAAACAACCCCAAACATTATTATACCAAATGCTGACTTATACACGCCGTTAATAAAGTACAGTATATTAAAATAGGATAGGAATAGGTTAATTTAAAGTTGTTTTAGATTAGTTAAGTGTTAACAGTTACTCATTTAAGACACTCAAGGATCAGATTTTCTATAGATAACAGAAGAATTTTAAAATTGTTATAAATAGGCTATAAGCTATCTCATGCTGGAACTATATTGCAGCAAATATTTGGGTAAATGTATTAAAGTCTGTTCTAAGCTAAATTATTCCAAGCAATTTACTTTATGTTCATATTCCAAAGCATATGGCGTTAAATAAATACACCAACGTATTTATAGTGTATAAATGCACTAACGCATATGGCGTTATAGTGTATTTATATACAAATTTAAACACGAAAAACAGCACACATGAACGCAGAGACTTCTACGCCTATTTATACAACGACAATACCAATCAATAATACGCAGGTTTACTAACAATTTATCGCAACAAATAAAGAACCGATGAAGGTAAATTGGCATCTCCCCCTCCCCTCCCCTCCCCTCCCCTCCCCCCTGGTTTCCAAGTAACTTCCAGTCACGTTCTTTCGTGAGGATTTACTGTATTTGTTCTACGCTTAACCATTTTCACCCAATTCTGATCTCCTATTCATAAGGTATTGCGACTACATCGTGCAAACTGTCTACAAATTTAAAACACTTTCAGATCATGAAGGATGAGGGCACTTACCGGCAGGCCTCGATGCATTCCAACCGCCGGGAGGAGGAGGAGGAAATGGTGTAGGACCTTTTTGCATCGGGGGAGGGGGAGGAGGAGGGGCCCCTCCACCAGAAAAAGGGGAGGAGGGGACCTCCACCAGGAAAAGGGGGAGGAGGGGGAGGTGGTGGTGGAGGGGAACTCCGCTAGGAGGTAGTGGTGGTGGTGGAGGGGGAACTCCGCTAGGAGGTAGTGGTGGTGGTGGAGGGGGAACTCCGCTAGGAGGTGGGTGGTGGTGGAGGGGGAACTCCGCTAGGAGGTGGTGGTGGTGGTGGAGGGGGAACTCCGCTAGGAGGTGGTGGTGGTGGTGGAGGGGGAACTCCGCTAGGTGGTGGTGGTGGTGGTGGTGGTGGAGGGGGAACTCCGCTAGGTGGTGGTGGTGGTGGTGGTGGTGGGTGGTGGTGGTGGTGGTGGTGGAGGGGAACTCCGCTAGGAATAGGAATAGGGGGTAGAAGAGGAGGAGGAGGGGGTGGTGGGTGTACTCCATCAGTTGACGAGGGTGGTATTGGAGGTGTCCCTTGGCCTAGAGAAGGGGTAGAGAGTGGAGTAGGTGGCACTTGAGTGGCAGTTGTAGTTGTAGTTAAACTTTTGCGTAAAATTGGCTCTGTCTGCGCAGAAGTGTTCTTCTTCGGAGGGAGAGGAACAATTTCGGCAGACGAATCTTTTGGTTTATCCTTGGATGCGAGGAACTCCTTTCAGAAATGGAAAGAAATCGTGTGAAGAGATAATGTTCTTATGTGCAACGAGAAGGACAAAAGATCTTTGTGCTTCTGCTTTAATTTGAAGTACAGTATTTCAACACCAAATATTACCGAGTAGCTTTACAAAGCGTTTAATTTTACATTATAAAAAAAAAAAAAAAGTTTCCCAGCCCGTGCTCTATGGGGTGGCCGCAGTGCTTACACCTCAAACCAGAAACGATACACACTTACAATCAAATATGCTTCATCCTTATTTTAGTTAATTACCTTTTTAAGCTTTTCAATTTCAGCTTGAAGTTCCCGCATTTTCTCTTCGTAAGAACACAGTTTTTCCGCCTGTTCTCCTCTTAAATTAAAGAGTGACACTTCCTGCTTCTTCTCCAGAGAACTTAACGATTCTTTGTGTTCTCGTTTCAGTCCCATTACTATTTGCTGCAGCTCTAAAAACAAAAATTATATATACTGCAGGCTCCTACGTATACTGTATAAAGTGTCCCCATTTTACGAATGCTTTACAAGCGCAATAACTGTAGTAAACTGAAATTACGCGTCAGGGATTATACACTATACAGGGTGAGTCAAAAGTCTGGAAACATAGGAACTATGCTTTTCAAAGCAAATATACATGTACATTTGCATTGAAAAGCATAGTTCCTATGTTTCCAGGCTTTTGACTCACCCTGTAGTTCCAACTTCAACTAGCTCGTAGTTCCCACTTTAATTCCTTATTCTCTTTACGTTCCAGCTTTATCAAATATACTGTCAGTAAATATAAAGTACATCCATCAGAGTTGGATGTAAAATGCACTTAAATGCGAAGGAGAATGTTCTGGAATATACACAATACAAACACTCAGTTTTGTCAACGAAATATAACCTTATTCGGCACCATCTCAAATGCATTTACAAAAGGTTTCATGGTCAGCTTAATAACTATATCAATGAAGATTTCTTTTGCGCTTTTGAGGAAAAGAAACCTGATTTGCTGTATATTTCGAATGCACGTGTTCTATAACTAAGAAATGGAGACTAAACGCAGAACTTTAAAACTGGGTTCAGATACTGGACCGAATATAATGATTGTTGAGTCAGGAAAAGCAAAATTAGAACCAATCCTTACATTCTTTAATTACCATTCAAAAATAATTCTCCTTTTAAACCAAACACTTCATGAATACATTTAACGGTAAAGATACATTTGTTTAAATAAGAGTCAAGTGCCACCATATTTAAATAAAAATGTATTTGTGTATTAGAAGACTTGAAATCACAATCCAGACATTTTTTGTCTTTAAAGCTTATTAATTATATGGTTATACAGAAAAATTACGCTTGAGAAATGAATCCCCTTCAGAAGATGTCAAACTCGTGGACTATTACACGAGTTACTCCACCATACAATCTCACCCTAACAATTATTGATAATTTCCTATAAAAAGATCCTAAATTTTAAGTATCAAGATGTCAGGCGAATGTAAACATTAAAAAGACAAAAAACAAAAGCCAACACTATATAATCTCGCATGCATCCATGAAATCTACTGAAAATATTAAAACTTACAGAAAAGTAATCCCAGAATAACTACAACAGCAAAGGAAGCACCAATCAAAAGCTGAAAAATCTGAACGTCACCCTTGGTTGGTCCTCTGAATATAAACTTTAAAAAAATACTTGGATTCACATTTTTATCAGTTTCTTAGTTCTATTTTCAGTTAAAGTTTGAAATGCTATACAATACTGCCATACTTTATTACCGACAGGACCAACCAAAATTGTACGTTTGTCAGATGATCAGGGATGGGTGAAGGCGACTTTATTTACCAAAGGATTATAACAAACAAACACATTTGTTGAAAATATTGCGAAGTTGATAAATGTTAGCGTCAAATTCTTTATCCAAAAGGATAATGCTGGATAGTTTCCCAAGTGGGAGGTGGGTTTGCTGGTAATTTTAAGCAGAGAAGTCTTAAATATAAGGGTGACAATGCCGGGTTTAGGGAAGGTGTAAACCAAACAATTAACTTATGATATCACGTGTTTGTTTACGCGTTAATGCATGGAAATGCCAGTCACGCATAACTGTAATGCGTAACGTTAAAATTTAAAAAAAAAAAAAAAAGCTTCTATGACTTTCGCCGAGACAAAGGTTTTTTTCAAGGATGTAACAACTTAAGGAAAGTCTAAATGGACAACAAAAAGTGTTTCGCGAGTTTAAACAATCTACAAAGGGTAATATTCAGAGAAATTTAACATCACTATAAAGAAAACGCATTTACCACACAATGCAATACAATAAATATAGAACCTAACAATCACAAACAAGCAGCATCACAGTTACAGTCAATATATTTACAAACATCATCACTACAAACAGTAAGTAGACCGCAACACAAATGAGGACAATGCAATTAAGATTTAATTTACCTTCTCCCTCGCCATTCCCTTCTTGGGAAGACTCGTTTGTTACATTAACCTCATTCCCAGTAACAACCAAGGGCGCATGTTGCGCCGAGGTAGTCATAGTCGCTGAAGCAATTACAGGGGTTGGAGTAGCCACAGACTCAAAGGTGAGGCTGACCTCTCCCTCAGGGATGACCTTGTGTGTGATGTCATTAGAGTTGGAAGCAGGAAGTGCTACGGTGTTAGTTCCTGGAGTCAAATCTCCTAAGCTATTCTCCACTAAAGCCAAGAAAGATTACCACCAATATATATCACATCACATAAAAACGCATGATTTTTTTCATCATAAAAAATCGTCCCCATGAGGGCTCGAACCCAACACCACTTCAGTAAAAGCGAAGGATAATACCCAATACACTACGACCGAGGAAACGCATAACGCTTTGGGTTCAAACGCGTTTAACATGTTAATTGAGGTCGAGGTCGACGTAATGACTAGCATTTCATTTAAACCATTTGGTGCAACGCTGGGGTTCCATAAATAGAATACATGCATGAACACGCACGATTTTGAAGCTCCATTATTCCATTTTTGGGACCCCAGCGTTGCACCAAACTTTGAATGAAATGCTGGTCATTACCTCGAGTGCGGGAGGGTTAACACGTAAAACGCCTCTGGATGCCAAAGCGTTATGAATTTCGTCGGTTGTTTAAATACGTGACAGGCTAACTTTTATCCCGTCGAAGTGTAGTGGCTACCGCCCTCACCCTCCGCGATACAATTACCGAGAACTGTTCACTCAAGAGGTGTTGGGTTCGAACACTTCTGCAGACAATTTTTCACACACACACACACACACACACACACACACACACATATATATATACACATATATACATATATATATATATATATTATATATATATATACATATATATATATATATATATATATATCAGTATATAGATCTATAGGAAAAATCATTAAAGTTATTAAAAGTGAAGTACTGTAAGCAGTGCCATACTGTAGCAGTACTCACTGAACCTGTCTATGGCAACTACAGGCCCATTAGCTTAACATTTGTTACTGACAAATTTTTGGAATCTGTAATTACTGCAAGGCAGGTAGGTCACTTGGACTTACCCAACCTAGTGACCTATTCCCAGCATGGTTTCCCTAAGCATACTAATTCCTGCCTAACCAACCTGCTGGAATTCTTCCATAACATGTTTCCTAAATACTATTGCTCCAAGGCAGTAGTTGTATATTTAAACTTCAAAAAAGCTTTTGACAAAGTGCCACATAAGCGACTTATGACAAAGGTAAGGGCCCTTGGTACAACTGGTACCGTGGCCGCGTGGATTGAACACTGGCTCAGCGACGGGAAGCAGCGGGTGGCAACTTCACGTACAAAAGTGTCAATCATTGGAATAGGATTTCTCCAGAAGCGGTTTTCAGCTCTTGTGTCACTATATTCAAAAACAATCTTAACCCAATGTTAGATCTGGAGTAAATCTATGCTCAATTGTGTGAATGATGATCGTATGTAAATTTCCAGCTTCAGATTGTTCTATAAATTTTTGGACAATTTATTTTCTGTAAATTGTTGGGGGTTTTCTTGTTTGTAAGCCTACTCACCATGGCCTGGGGAGGAGGAGGAGGAGGAGGAGGAGGAGGAGGCCTTCTTGCATTTCTGTCTAATCGTCTCTCTCGAGTGGTATGCGTCTAAATGAAAGTTAAGGGTTCCACATTGCTTCAGTTATCGCGGACTAAGATTAAGTTTTAGTTTAGTATTTAGGTATTAGGTATTAGGTATTATCCGTTAACGACGTTGAAATCTTTCTCCTTCGAATTTATGGGTAATTTTTTAAAGAAAAGTTTAGCTTTAATTAGTCTCTTACACTCACTCACACAAAAGTTGCAAATTTCTCCAAGTCAAAATACCAGTTCATTCCCATCTGATTCCTTATTATGCACTTTTCCTAAATTATTAAAATAGTAGACGAAGAATTATACGTCTCGGATGAAGATAATTAGTACGTTACAAATGAAGGCACATAAAAATAAAGTTTTAAAACCATTAACATAAAATGACACGTTCCCTTACCAGCTTCAGTGTATTTAACACCAGCTCTCGCCGAAGAGATGAGCTCCGTAAAGTTTGGGGGCGGCCATGTTGGCGTGAGCTTTCCTGGCGTCCCTGGATGAGGTGGGGAGGCCTCGGTGTGAGCCCAGTAGTACATCAAATCAGCCTGTAAAGAGGAATTTCAGTCAAATAATCTAAACACCTCACTGAACATCTTCAGTATAATTAACCAATGCGAATCTACGAGGGAGTTAATCTTCTACTGGACAGCAAAACTTTATTTTTAAGTCTGCCATAGGAATACTGTTTACAAAAAATCTGAAATACATTTGGCATCTGAATCTGAAATTTTACTTCTTTTTTTTCCAAATTATGAATAAACTTGCGATAAAAAGTTTCGAAGTATAATAAATTTAGTTCCACTTTACTATAACAGTCCGTAAATATTTAATTCTAATTTTCCTCAAGTCAAGTGTGGAACAAGAACTCTCGTTGTTATTTCTCTCTTGCTAATGAAACGGTCTGACCATTTCATCAATTGAAAAATGAAATGTCAAAAAAGTGAAAGCTTTCATTAAAATGGAGAAATTACGCTTCTTCTATTATGCTTCGGATTTACTGCTTATCTACCTATCTATATCTACCTATCTATATCTACCTATCTATATCTCCACCCAGACACCCAAGGACTCGGGAGAGGATTCACGGGTCCAGGTGTTTTGAAACCTCATGCACTCTCCCCATCCCCAACTCCCGGACTCTTCAGCCACCGTTTAGGTCGATCAGTGGGTTGATTTACTAAACATCCTTCATTAATTTCCAGCTCTTCAGCTCTCTACTAAGAGAATTAAGACTCCCCAATGAAGAATGAAATTTTTACTGTTCCTTTCAGTTATTTCCAAGGTTTGAGACTATCAATGGGTTGGCCTTACTTACTTACCCTGAACAAAAGTTCGAGAGGAGCGTTCACATCTTCAATTTGCCTGATGACTCCAGCTGCCAAAAGATGAGTGCAGAACTGAGTAGCAAGAAGTTTTAGGTCCTGAGGAGTGACTAGATGGCGAAGGTAATGGTCCTCTGAGAAGGTACTCACGAACCAATTGACCAGCATCTGACCTAAATTATGAACGCGAATTAACAAGTTCTAATAAATGAAATCTTACGTTTTAAGCCCTGTTTACCAAAAGAATAGAATGCACCCATGCTAAATGGCTTACTAACTACAACATCCCCTTTAATAATTGTAACTAGTTTGGAACTATACCAACAAAAAGTTTAACGAACTAACTTAACCTCATTTAATATAGCGTAACTTAGGCATAACCAAACGGATAAGAATAATTAGGGGGAGTTGACGCGTCAGTGTGTCAATACTTTATGATAATAACCATACTGATATAATAACTAGTAGTACAAACATATTTTGAGAACTAGTAACCAAGTTTAACTAAACTGTGAAAACACTAAAATTATATTTTATTAATTAATAAATTACAAAATAAAACCAAAGTAAGAGATAAAATGGAAAGGGAAAAGTCAATAAACTGGAAAACTAGGAGCTAGTGGGACTCGAACCCGTGTCCCATGGTTTCAGAGTCATTGTTCCTATTGATGACGCCATCCAGAACTGCACCAAAGGTTCGTTCAACCAGGACCAATATTTTTGCAATTTGTTGTTTGACTCAACTCCCTCACCTTTATAAAGCTCCTAGTTTTCCATTTTATTGCCTTTCGTCTTACGTAAATGCGGTTATTGTAATTAAAATGGATTTAAATATAAACAAGTTCCTCGAATGTTATACTTAGGCCTATTCGGTTATTTCTTTATTTCTTTAATCCGAGACGGCAATGAAAAAATTGGGTAAGAGACGTGAAAGTTTATAAACTTGCCTTCAAATTTTTCATAAATCCTAAAATCTAACTTTTCTGGAACAAATTTTGGCTTCACAACTTTTTTATCTACTTTAGCCCTGTCTAAAGTAAGACTGGCGACCTTTTGAAGGACGTTGCTGTCAATTGGTGACGTAGCTGTTGATGCCATGCGTCTAACATCGGGAGAAATTTTTCTTCCATTTTCTGCCGACATTAAATAAAGTTGTAACAGACAAAATCATTCATATTCAACATGTGCAAAAAGTATACAAGTGGTCCATATATGTTTAAGTAATAGCTGTCTAAGACAATAATTACATCTTGTACAGTCTAGAGCGGGTAGAAATTTTATACTGAATAACCACGCATTGCAGGGGGTTTCTATGGCTCCGAAAAGCCTTCTGATAACTTTTTTTTTTACTGTGCGAAGTGCTGTAGGGGAAGCGCAATTTTGGGGTTTTTTGCCTCTCATGTCTTGTACTCTGACATATACGAGTAAAACATTTTTCCTGGTGTTTTAAATCCTAATGCAATTATGCCAAATTAAATGCTAATTGAAATTGAAATATGATATATAAATAAAAAAATGTGTTATTTATTGACAATAGCCATTTAGCAGCATTATATTAAAATTTTAAATTATAGAAATATTGAAGGAGGTATAGAAAAGGTTAAAATTTAAAAAAATGAAAATGTTACAACCAAACTTTTTTCTAAAGCGATCTTCCTTCATTGTTCCTGTAAATTCTTACTTCCATCGCCCTTTCGTGTTAAAATTAGGCATTTTTTTTTTCCTAGATTCTAAAAGATTTAGAATAAATTTTTGACGACTTTCATAGCCATATCGTTCTTCTGATGCTTTTGTCACGAGACTGACAGCACTCTCCAGTTTCTGACCATGACACGGGTATGGTTGAATCATCAGTGACTCGGCATGAGCTTTGATAATGTCACTGTCGCTGAATTCATTTAGCAAAGGTAGTGGATATATGGTTTCTCTCTCCCAATCAACCAATTCGGTGTAATCTTCTGCCTTCAAGTTGAGTGTTTTAGGAAGTTCAAAGTTTCTCAGTTTGGGGGAAGACTTTCTGGCCTCAATTATTCGCTGGATCGCAATTTCTCTCACTTGTTGCCTTTGATCAGTTATCATTGCTAAAAGAATATTTTCCGGTATGGCAAAATAGGAGTTACGTTTTAAGACTGGTTCCATAATGTTTTGGAACTTCTCTTCAACATTTCTTTCCAGTTGTGTAAGGTACCAAAAATTTATGGCTCCATCGATCGCTTTTGGATGCGATTTAATTTGGAACCACCCGGGAGCATAGCACTGCATTATAATCTTCACAATGTCTTTGAAACCCTGTTCTGGTTTCAATGTTGATACATACAATCTTAGAACGCAATTAGCCCGAGTGAGCCATTGCGCATGATGAATATTTCCAGGAGATTTCGAACTCAGATTTTCGGGAACGCTGCCCGATTGAACTGATAAGCAGATGTCGTACAAGTACTTCTGATCCGTGCTGAGCTCTTTTACAACATCAGCAGGAATTTGTTTTATTCTTCCAGTTACTGGAGTGAAATTAACTATTTTTAATTTTGTCAAATCCTTTCTCTCTTTGCCAATATCACCTTTGAAACTGTCTGGTCCACTAGTCTGCCCATCAATTGCTTCAAATACATGCCTGAAAGGCAATTCATTCATGTGGAGCTGGCATACTAACCACTGCAAAGATCTATCTAGCTGAATCTCAATCAATTTAATACCACCACCAGTTTTTCCTGTATTTAATGCTGTTCCATCACATAAGGCTTTCAAAGTGTCATTACTGTCTGTATCCAAAATCAAAGTCAAAATTTCTTCTGCTATGGATCGAGATGTCCCTTTATCTGGCATGAGATGGTCAACATATAAACCTCCAGGCTCTTTGACAATGGTGTAGTGCTCTTCTTTTGCTTTACCTCCCCACGTTAATGTATCATCCACTCTACCATCAAATCCTATGCATTCTAGATTAAGTTCTCCGATTTTGCCTTAACAATATTTCTTTTATCAACTCGCACTCTCTCTTTCCACTTCTTTCCTATCAAGCATGTTAGATTCATTCAAAATTCCCATGTCTTTTAAAGCTGCATTTACAATGGCGGCCGCTGCTCTGCAGCTGACGCGATAGCGATCTGCAGTAATAGCCAGCTCATCATAACGATATCTGTTTTGTTCATGATCTGCTAACTCCAGTTCAAGTTTAAAATAATCATTTTCTTCAGTACTTGCATCCAGGGATGCCACTCCTTGAGTCCTTGGGATTTATCCCAAGATCTTGGCATTTTCTGCGATACCTTGGGATATTGGGATTTCTTTGAACAAATATAGCAATATATATATATATATAATGAAATTATAACAGCGGAACAAATAATGCGCACAGTTGAAGATCTTTAGGTCTTCTTGAGACCAGTTTTAGTCTTGTACAGGAATGATTGCGCCTGTTCACTTCCGTGCTGCATAACGAGGTTGAAGAAGATTGCTGAACGTTTGGTGGCATAGAATTCCAAGGGATTGCTCGAGGAGAACGTTTTTCCGTCCACGCGCTTGAGTCCTTTTCTTTTTTCGGGAACAGCTACGATGTTGTGAGCAATCCTCTCCTTCGTGGACGCGTGAACTCGAGGATCAAAGAGTGCCAAGGGGATTAAGTGCTCAGAAATGAACCACAAATGGCGCTTCATCGCGGCAAATGCCGCGTCGTTCGTCTTTCCTGGGTGAGCTTTCAGCTGGCGCAAGAAAGTGAGGTCATTCAATGGAGTCATGTATGCAACACTGGCCTCGTTCCAGTAGCGGCCGTAAAGGAGCGTGATAAACAGGCTTAGTTCCTTGATGTTCCGTTTCTCGGTCTGAAGCAAGGTGAATTGATCTCTGAATAGGAACACCTTGAGCGTGTAAATGGCCTTGGCCATCCATCGCGCATGGTGCATGGCTCCAGGGCTTCGAATTCTCACAGGACCGTCAAGCTTCCCTCCCAAGAAAAGGAGGCAGAGAAGCATCAGTTCATCATAGTCGTCCCGCTGGCTCTTCTTCTTGACAGCCTCCTTGCAGTAGGAGACCATTTCCTTCCTCTGCTCTGCTGTTTCAATGAACAGGCTGTTGGGTGCACTCTCGAACTTGCTGCGATCAATGAAAACCCAGTGCTGCTTGAAGCGCTTGAATAGACCAATTTCAGGTCCACTGGATGTTCCGAAACAAGCACCGAAGGCCGCAGCAAGGACGACTTCTACCACGTGGTGTCGGCAAGCGATCCACACCAGATCAATACCCAACTCCTTTTCAATGAGAGTACAAGCTCCAGCATGAAGTCCCGTGTTGGACGCAGATGTATCAAAAACAAGACCTCGAACGTTGCCCCTCAAAGACCAGTCGTCCACAAACTTCAGGCACGCCTGAGCCTGAGATGCTCCAGTTGCAGCAGCTACCACTGGAACTCCAAGGAGTTTCTCTTCCCCGTTACAAGCACAGCCACACGGTCCACCACCTCTAACCCATGGGAGATATCTGTAAGCAGCTTACTATCCCAGTGCAAGAGAAGGGGCTCATGGGTCTTGAAAGTGGCCTGATCTTCGCGACGAGTGGTGCTGCGAGAGATTGACACTTCGTCCAAGTTGTGCCCCAGCAATTTAATAGTTGCTGCGACCACTGCCATTCCTTTCCTGTCACTGATGTTGTGGCGATCCAAGGCTAAGGAAATTTCAGGCGTGATCACAGACTTCAATCGCTTAGGAGTGGAACGTTTTCGTGCTGACTCCTTAAAAACTACAGTATCTGAATCTAATGATTCAGATGTGCTTGAACTAGAAGCCTCCAGTTCTCCCTGGGACCATCTCGCATCCGCCTCGCGCTTGGCCTTCTCCTCCCGGTTCATCTCCACCTCACACCGAATCCTCTTCCTCGTTTGTTGGTCAGCCATTTTCTTGTCAATCGGGCCAAAGCTGGAGGAAGTGGGATTATCGAGCTGAGCGACAAGGAAGTTCTTGTCCTCCTCATTCATCATAGTCTCGAGGGCGTCATGACGTGAAAGATCGAACACATCGTCAAGGTCTCCGCGAAATATGTCCTCCTTCATTCTGTAGGATGGGAAATTCTTTGTGCAGTTCTTCCTCAGCCCCTTGTATTGCTCGTACAGTTTCAGAAGCTTCTTCTCAGCGTATCTGGTATCCGTCATTGGAACGTTTGCTTTTGTCCAAAACGGGATCAAAGCCTCAATGGTCATCACCGCACTGTTATATTCTGTCTTCCTCTCCTCCAGATGGTGGAACATGAATTTCCGGAGGACTTGAAGCTTGGTAGGGAGTCCTGCCCTAGTTAACTTCTCCTCCGCCTTCCCTAGTAACCACACTTCACTGCTAGACCGTGTTTTTGATTCTTCGGCGGCATTTCTACACATTCCTACAAAAGAAGAAGCCAAATTTAGTCATACTATAGTAATCAGTCATTAGTGAGACACGTCATGCATGATTGAGCGACCTCTTAACGACATCGTAGACCAACCATACTTCACAGTTATTCACACTAAGTGTAGGAACAAAAGCAACAATGACCCAAAAGTGAAATCTCAGATGCTAAATTTTCCCTATGCTTGTGAACCACCCTAATATATATATATATATATATATATATATATTTTACAAGTGGATCTTGGGTTTTTTTTTTTTTAAATTTCTGAGTGGCATCCCTACTTGCATCCACTTCCATATCATCTAAGATGTCTAAACCTCCAGAAATGTCATTGAAAGAAGCCTCCATCTTCTCTTGAGCTCTTTGTTGAACTCGTTGTTGCGCTTCTCGTCTAACTTCACTACTTCTTAATGCAGATGTTGTAGCTCAATCAATTGGTCCCAGTTAATTTCTGCGTTCTTTTTGTCCTATGAAAGATTCTCATTCTTGGACTGGAATTCTTTCAATACACCTGCACTGTGGCTTCTCTCTTCTTTTTGTTATAGCAATCGCAACTGCATACGTCAAATATATCATCAAACGTTGACAACTTTGTGAAGAATTCCTCCTTTCTTCTGTTTTGGGGTATTTTATTTAATTTAGATGCTGACATCATCAGTCGGCATACTTTCATGAAGATACCTTCTGTATCAATGGTAGGAAATGAAAATCGGTTCCAGATGACTTCAATATCAGTAGTGACAATCCTGTAACATTCGTTGGCACTACATGAACCTTTACCCTCAGCATCTTTTATTTGCCGAACAAAAAAAACAGTGCCTCACTACATCAGCTTTTGAAGGTATCATCATATCATGGCAGGTGGAAATCTAGTTGGCTGGCCAAAAGCATAATTAGCCGTCTTGCTACGTGTGGCCATTTTTTAAGAGACAAATACTTAAATCATAAATCTATATCATCTGAAAAGAAAAAACACACGATTAGAAAGCTGATCGCACAATATATAGCATATAAGTAAGTCAAAGGAAAATGATAACAAGGGATCCTCAAATGGGTTACTTTGTGCGACCCCCCTAGGGGGGTAGCACAGTGCTTATTTTTTTATGTAATGATAAGGACATTAAGTGGAAATCCATGCATTGCGTGACTTTTTGATATATTATTTGTGTGTGTGTGTGTGTGTGTGTGTGTGTGTGTGTGTGTTTCGACCCACCCTACCAGTGTACACCAATGAAGCACTATGAATAATAAACATACAATTGCTTCTGTCATTGCCTCCAAATTCTAGATTTATAAAATATATGTTGCCGGTCCAGTAACCATGGCTTCCACTATCTTACACAGGGTGTAACAAAAGTCCGTTACCAGAGGAAATTAATGTTTTGTCGTTTTGTTTCAGGTTTAATACCGATGAACAATATTGCTGATTACACCTACAAGAGAAAATAAAATTAGTTTTATTACTTGTAGCTGGTAGAAGTCAACGAGAAGTTACCACCACCAACAACAATGTAACACGAGTAAGGATGTCCTACGCAACTTTCAATGTAGCTTACATGATCGAATTAACATGTATTAACACCTAAATGGCATGCAATTTGAATATTGTCTTCATAGTAAACAAAAAATTAATCTATGGTAACGAATTTTTGTCCAAGTCTCGCGTCTTAGGGATGCCACATTTCGCTAAAGCCATTTCAAGAAACCCATTGCCAAAATGGTAGGCTATAGTATTAATATGTATAGTGTGTGTATACTCTACCAGTCGTAAGAATTTAAAATTAATCTATATTTCAATGGGCACACCAATGGGCACACCAATATAATCTTCCTTGCTGAGCAAGGAAGATTAGATTCCTTCCCCTTCAAACTACATGATTAATCAGTGCCGGATCAAGGTACAGCAGGTGCAGTCTGTGCAGCTGCACGGGGCCTCCCTGTATTGGAGGCCCCAATACCCAGAGGCGATAAAAACTTAATTAAAAACCTCAAATTTCTGACAAATTGGGTAAGGCTGCTTCAAAGAACGCTGAGAGACCGCCATGGACTACGTTTATTGGAGCCTCAATACACACTTGTGTCAGCTTTCCTCGATCCGACAGCGACTAATTTTGGACCGAACGGGAAAAGGAGCCCAAACTCAGCTAGCCCGATCACATTTTTATAAACTCGAGCCTGGCCCGTGAAGCGCTCTAATTTCCAAATAACTAGCTAAACTGTGGGCAAATATTTGTGCCCACTTATAAACGACCTAAAAATCTGGAGAAATTCTGCGTTCCTATTTCGGAAAGTGGTCTCCATTTCATAAAATTACAATTTCAGGACACAAGAGTTCCGGAGCTGGGGTTCAAGCAGACTCCGATCAAAAACCTCCAATCCCCGTACTCAGGGACTATCAGAGGGGGGGCTAGGAGG
Source organism: Bathynomus jamesi (assembly GCA_023014485.1). Lineage (NCBI taxonomy): Eukaryota > Metazoa > Arthropoda > Malacostraca > Isopoda > Cirolanidae > Bathynomus > Bathynomus jamesi. The sequence continues at coordinate 280,432 of JAJOZX010001115.1, forward strand.
GCCATTTGGCCTGGGCCTCCAGCTTAAGGGGGGGCCTCAAATTTAGAAACTTTCAGGTTTGAATATAATGTTTTGCAGTGAAAGCAATAATTGGGTTTGGCTATGGGCCTCAAAAGCTGAAAGTGGCCCGGGTCTCTCTGGACCTCTGAGAGGGCCTACCCGTACTGTCCGAGTGAAAACCAGACGGGTGGCTACCCGACAGTGTCTACGGTACTTCAAACAAAATGTTTGATGTACAAACAGGTAAGGATAGTTAAAGTATGGGCACCTTAAAAATGGCTCTGCAAATTTTAATTAGGGTACTAGCTAGGTCTTATCTAGAACCAAAAAGTTATTACTTCAACCTATAGTTGCGTCTACTGCCATACAAGTCTTGTACGCCACTAGCAGTCTAGCCTGTTTCCTTATGGGGCCTTCCATCCAGTTGTGTTAATTAACCTACGTAGCCTAATAATTTTATCCTTGCTCAATTACATTTTAACATGTAAAACTAGGCCTACATAGCTAATGCACGGGAACTTTAAAAGTAAATTCTTCCACGGATAGCCGACGATACGTACAGTAACAGGCTATAAAATCTGAAAGCATTTTCTGGTAGCTACAAACAATGTTTCACTGTTAGACCCTATATATAATTTTATAAATTTAGAATATAAAAAGTATGATGTGCTCCGAATGCTTTCGATTTAAAATAACAAAATTTTGCAAACCTTTTGCCAGTAAACACTAATTTCGATGGGCCTGTATCACCACTTCAGATCTATTAAATGATACAGTATTTATTTGCAAAACATCATGCAAATAATGAAGGAACCAAACTCATACCCCTAGCTCTAGCAGCAGCAGAAACAGCCTAGTTATTATTTAAATAATATAATCCTAACTTTTGAGAACCGAATAAAATAGGCCGACAACTAAGTACGGCAACCTATTTTTATATTTAAAAAAAAACTCGGAACAAAATCAGTATCCCCCTCCTATGTTTGTGACCTTGACCTTTGGTGAAGAACCCGATTCTTGCTCAGAACACAGTCTTGTAGTGATCCATGCGTGTGTGAAGTTTCATTAATTCATATTTGGTAATAGGCTTCACAAAATTTAATTATGGAACGGGACAGTGGAATTTATTTAATAGGCCTGTAAACATATTTATATTCATACCCTAGGTGGCCTAGTGGTTAAGACGCTGGGCTGCTGATGGGGCGTGGTTCGGATTCCACGTTAAACTGTAGGTCTAAGGTGGAGTGAAAAGCTTGACCTTTGTCAGAATGAACAATTCGGGCGGAAGCTAACCAAACGTTAGCAAAGGTAACGCTGACGCTATGACGCTGAAATTCATTACTATACTGCAAAATAATCGTATACCGTATGTAAGTTCTGCAAGGAAATCTTTTCAAATAATTTTCAATAGATAATATTCCAGTGAATGCATTAAAAACATAACAAATGTAAATTCATCACAAATGGGCACAGTAAACATTTAGCCAAAATAATTTAATTGACGACACCTTAACTTGCCACCGTCGCTCTCGCGCCCAGCCCAAGATTGTTTCAAAAGAATCGTGATTTAATACATATTTTAAAGATTAATGCCAGTGCATTACTTAGTTTGTATATACGTGAATAAGATGTGTGTATATAATTTTTTATACCCAAACGCCTCTGCCACCGCAGTGAGTCAGAACAGGCAGGAAGCGCCTCAATCGCCTCGCATTCACTTCTTCAGCTGACATGGCAATAATGCACCTCCCTCAGGGCAACAATTCCATAGCCCAGCGCCTCAGACTACTACACGGTTTACCCAGACCGCTTCATACACCCTGAGGTGGCACATTGCTAACCCGTCGCTCCACTTATATATACGATGCAAACCACGACGAAAAAGAAAAAAAAAAAATTTCCTTGTGAATTTGCATCATTCATTCATTTCACGTGTTTAATTGTGAAATTAATTATTTATATATATATATATATAACTGGTACGAACAGATTTGGAGAGACCATATTGGATTGCACTTGTCTGTTCGTCACACTTTCGTGTCCGGGTTATAACTTTGGAACCACTCAACAGAAATAAATGAAACTTCACATATGTCGATGATCACAAGACTGTCTTGAGTAAAAATAAGGTTCCTGAATCAAAGGTCAAGGTCGCAAATAGAGTTCAAAAGTCAAAGAGGTCCACGCCATAACTTTTAAAACGCACTACATAAATTAAAAGTCCCCGAGTGACTCTGCATTTTGCAAACTTTTATTATAAAATATAGTGTATGACTGGGATAACCTAGATAGGCCCAAGTGACCATGTTTTCCAAATGTAATTTAATTTAAAAAAAGACTACCGTGGGCCTAGATCTATACTTTATCTGCCGTATAAATTATCATATAGCATTCAGCTGAAACCCATGAGAAAATGAATAATAACCAATAAAGAATTCAAAATAGCCTCTCTTGCAAGAGTTGTAGGCCCTACTACTACTCAATGAACTACACACACAACAGTCTTGAATTGGGCTTAGGACCTTAGGTCTATAAAACCACAAGTTCAATTTTAAAGACTGCCGAACAAAGCAGTCCTAATTTCAACTAGGAATAAACATTAAATAGCCTATTAAAAGAGCAAACTAGCCTAATACGACTGGACCAACTGTTATGACTATCAATTTAAGGTAGCATAAACATTGGTAGGCCTACCTAGTTTAATAAAAATACTTCATCTTACTGATATGCTATATCAATATGGGAGATCTACTATAGGCCTAATGCATTAATAAAGTTAAATGAATTAAGACTACATCACATGTAATGGAAATTGTATAGGCCTATTTAGGCTACTATTTTAATGGAGGGTATACAGTATAGGCCTAGCCTCTAGTTTAGTAGTAAAGTCCTAAATTTTATACATATACATCTACACTCTAAATTATACCGTTATATAGTTCGTAATACAGTAGGCTGATATAAAATTATGAATTAAGGGGTTTACCATCCTACCAAACTCACTTGATATGACAGCGAGGAAAAATATTAAGACCCCATAAGCCTGCTATTTTCTGGCTTAAGGTCAAATACTAGCCTGAGCTTAAGACTACTACTAAATTTAAACAACTGACCTGTTTTGTTGCTGCTACTCGATTTTGTAACACCTCTATTTGGAGAGGCACGAGAACCTTCAGGTCTTGCCGGTTGGAGTTCCAATTTTCTGTGTCTGGAAACCTTAAAGCCTCCTCTACCGCCAGCTGATGCCTGAGGCATGGCTTCTTCGTCTTCCTCCGGGTAATCTAATTCATCCGCCAAGTACAACTGAGGTTTTGACTCATCAGCGTCATCCCCAGAAAGTTCATCATTGCTACAAGTATCACTGACATCTCTTAAGGAGTAGATTTTTGGTCTTCTATCACTGTCTCTACCGCAAGTGTATTGAAGTGATTTTGCAGAGTCATTTGTAACACTGGATTCACTTTCCTCGTCCTTTTCCTTTTTCTCACTTATATTAACATCAATGTCCTCAATATTTATTCCCTTTAAATCTTTGCCATCACTTGAATTAGAAGGACAAGCAAACAGTTCATCTTGCACTTTAGAGGGACTTTTTGGCTCAGAGGGCTGATCTTTCCCAAACAAACTCGCATTAACTTCCACCTGATCTTCTGTTGTGAATCGTAACTGTGTTGGGGTCACGGGGGAAGATTTTGCCAGAGGCAAACTGTCACCCCCTGCTAAAAAGCCTTTCCCACCTATGCATTCTCCTTCCCCCAATTTATATTTTTCCGTTTTCTTTGATTCAGTATTTCCACGACCCGTTTTCTTTACCGAACTTTCATCATTAACTTTTATAAAGCTATGCGATTCCGTTTGTCTTTCTTTGAGCGAATTTTCTATTTCATCTGTTATACTACTATTTACATCTAATTTTTTAGTTTCGTTATTCACAGCTGAATTAAAGTAGTCTGGTTCATCAGAAACGTGGCTTGTATCATCGTTTAATAATGACAGTAGAGATGGGGAAAGAACGCTTTTATTTTCTTGCTTTTCTGAAACTGCAGTTTGGAGTAAAACACCACTTAGAGCTTCTGTAAAAGAATCGGAACTGGAGGAAGCAATGCTTTCGGTAGACAGACCGGTTAATTCCCGAGTTTCATCCAATTTTGACGTTCTACCCTTCAAATAATCTTCCTGTTCTGCATTATGTTTATGGACTTTTTCCCAAGAATCTGTAACTACAATTTTTGAGGAATCTTGACAGTCTGGAACACTCCTCGGAATTTTAGGAGATGCAGATTCGCTTGGAGTTGGTTCATCCTCTAAAAGTTCTCTACTACTTTGGAGTTTTGATTTAGAACTCGACCTGGATTTGCCCAATTTTCCTTTCCCTTTTTTCTCTCTCCTTTCCCCCTTTCCTTTCTTCCCCTCTGACCCTTGGATATTCCCCATATTTTCCTGGTCGTTATCTCCACTCAGACCATCTGTTGACAAAGTGTCAGTTTCTTCAAACTTTAATTTACAGTATGAAAAGTCCCATGGGTTATTCTCCACCAACAAATGTTCTTCAGCAGATTCTGAAGGAATAATATAGGAGGAATCGTAGCATGATAACTGTTTGGATAACGCCTTATACGAAAACGTTGGACTACATGGCGCGGAGAAAGGTGAGAAGGGAGAGTGGGAACTTGAAGAGTTATCGAATGAATACGGACGAGGGCAAATTAACCTAAAAAGAATTAAAATTAGTTTTTAAAAACTTAAAAAATACAATAGATAAATATAAATTATGTTATTAACGGACCAATGAATAACAGAAATAATGGTGTAAGGATTTGGTGTCACATCGTACTGATCGTTATCCGTCTTAACTTTCAATTACAATATTTTAAGGTTTCCGTAAGGGCGTAACAAATAAACCCTTAATTAAAATTAATTATAGCACTTGCTATAATTCTGTTTGGGGGTGCTTTTACTGCTCAATGAAGTAAGGAAAAGTAATCACCCGACTAATTTGACAAGTGGCAATCCCGAAGGCAAAGCAAATAACTGCTACTGCTATTATAAACTTTGGATATACTGTACTATAGAATTTTAATTAAATAGAAATACTCAGAAAACTGGAAAATTAACTTTTTCAAGGAATAACTAATTTCGATTAAATAAAAGCAGCTATGTTGTTACGTTATCATAGTGTGTTATTGGTAGGCTGACCATATTTCCTTGAGACAAAAACGGGACATTGGGATGGCAAAAAAGGGACGGGGGTTATGTAATATTCTGTATTCATGAAAAAGTAAGTACATAAACATATTGAGCTTACAATTATTCTTCAGTGACAGAACCCATACAGAACCCATAAAAAAACGGTACTGTCCCGTTCAAAACGGTACGTATGGTCAGCCTAGTTATTGGTCAAGTATAACTAGTTTAACTTCTCAGGGTAAGGTCATTGAGTTCGGACCCCTGCCCTTACCCTACAGAGATTCAATAATTTAGTTTATACAAGATTCATGAAATTGCCATTGGTTTTAGGATCGTTTAACCTCCTTCATAACATCAAAGGTAAAGTAACGGATGGGACTTACAGCTTTACGCGGTATCCGAACCACAAGTCGCTACAGCATCTGGGTGCAGAGAACAGTCACCCATCCAACTACGGCCCAGACCAAATGTCGCTCAACTCGGGTGATCGACTGGAAATGGTATTGTAACACGCCCACGACGTAATCCAAATTCCCGATGTTACAATTAGAATTATTGTATATCCACGTCTCTAATTGTTGGTATCTGAAGACAACATTTTTGCACACTGCAAATACGGTAAGTCAGAATTTAAAGAAAAAGTTCTTACCTGGAGTATCCAACTATTGATGATCTGTTACAGTGTCCGTATGCCGGTGAAAACTTCACATCGGATTTTAATTGCTCCTCGAAGTGCAAAGGAAAAACGTTTGGTAAACTGGAGTTATTTTTCTTGGAGAGAGATTGTGGAACTGAAAAAGTATTTTCGTGATGTGGTTTGAGAGGTAAAGGAAGTGTGTGTTCAAATGAAGAAATACTTTGTTTGGAAGATAAATATGTTAGCGGACTGGAAAATGTTTCTGGAGGAGTAGAAAAGCTTTCTTGATCAGGAGTCGAGAAATTTTGTTTTTGAGCATGCGATTGCCCTGGAGTAGACAAGTTGGGAAGTGTTGGTAAAGAATTCAATGAAGTAGATAAACAAAAAGCAGAATGTAAGTCGCTTTCTGGAGGATAAGCTTGTTGACATAAATAATTAATGTTTTTTGAGCAAGGTGTCACGCTGTTAGTAACAGCAGACGCTGATGCAAACACGGACGATCTTAACGATAACGACGAGTAGTTTGGCTTTCTAACGGATTCCTTTACAACGCACTCATTAAATAGAACTTCATTTTCTGTACACAAATTACTTTGAGCTACGTGGCTCCAATTATTATTATTTTCATTTAACAACTTTATCTCACTTAAGTTCGAATTGTCGAAATTCTTTGGATGGATGCATTTATTGTCGTAATTTATACACGGTTTATTTTCATTACAACACCTCTGTGTTATTGCATCTCTGTATGGTGAGTCACTTTGAAGTAAATTTTGGATTTCTTCGGAGACATCAGGAAGCCTTTGTTTCCAAAACTGGAAGCCGAATATGGTGTCGAAATCATTATTACTGTTGATGTGAAAAGTTGGAAGAGCGCCATTACCGTTGGAGCTTATATGGGCTATTTCATCCGTGCTAATATTCTCATTCTCACAAATATGGGTAAATCTGTTTACACTGCTACTAGTACATTCATACGAGGTACTAAAAGAATTAGATTTGTTGTCGAACTTCAATATTCTCTCACCCCTCTGAGGACTATTTTTCCAGACTGAGGGTTTGTTATGATTAAGTGGTGACGTCACAACTGGAACAGCGCCATCTGCTGGTCGTTCCTCGAACAATTTGGAATACTACAGAAAAAATATATTGTACTTTTGCGTTAAAAAAATACAAAAACAAATAAAAATTGAATTTCATTAAAAATATGACATCTTAAATTAACCTATTATACGCAGTTTAGGATGCCAGCATATATCTTCATATATGGTATAGCTCATGACTTGGATAACCTCGATAGGCCGAGTGGCTTCATGTTTTCCAAATGAAATATAATGTAATCATAATACATTACAATCGAAATAAAATATAACTAAAAAATTAAACTATATATTAAATCAACTTTACACAAAAAAAAGACTTAGCACTAAATGCATGATTTTATTGTCCTAAATTTCTCACCTCCATATTTTTAATGACGATAATGGTATCAAATAAATATATATGAAGCGCCAAATTTAAATCTGCATTATCCTCTGCGCAACTATTGATTTTTATTGATCCACACGTTCTGTAATCTGTAGAGGAACATCCGTAGATTATCTGCAGTTAAGAAAACGTTTTTAGTTTTTAATTACATCCCCACACACACTCTCCTTTTAAATTCTTAGAAAAAAAAAGAAAAAAGGGTACTGTATTTAGAAAATCTTACGATTTAAGATACTAAAATTTCATTGCTGGGACCGATAACCTTATCTAAATCACTAAATGAGCATATAAAAAGACCAAAACCGCAAATGGAAAATATTTGATAGGGAAAATACTTGTTCTATATTAATTTTATGATCACTAAAGGCGATAAAATGCGGTCGCAAGAACAAAGAACATGCTACACAAAATACTAAAACGTAGTGATTTCACAAGTAAAAGGTTAATTCATAACAAACGCACATAAACTAAGTAAAAGGAAGGTTAGTTTGGCTGAACGCACAAATCATATATGAGTAAAGAGTTGGAGAAATGTTTGTAGTTGTAGTTAATTATTTTAGGAACGTATGAAGTGTTATAGAGGAAAAACGTACAGCAAGTTCGTGTTTAGCTGTACATCGATTGTTACAAAGGCAGGATGAGAGCGAAAATTAATTCTCTCCTTCATCAGATCGTTATTAAAGGTGCCTTCGCGCTAGCCTGGGATCCCTACGCTGTATAAGCCGAAAACCAAGTGTACGAAATAATTTTGCTCCACCCGAAAGAAAATTTTAGTGAATCATACTTATACATTTCAGTTTACCTACGGTAGAAATAAAACCTAATTTATAGGCCAGGCGTGGCACAGGTTATTTAGGTACCAGTATGAGAAGTTTGGTAAACCATGCTGTGCTCAGTAGCTCAGGATATTTAAAATCTGGGTGCTTAAATTTACACCCGTTTTCCTGTGGCTGCACTCTTTTTAACCATTTAAGGACGAGTCCGTAGCATGCGGTCACTCTTGTTACCAGAACGTATAGGTTTTATTATTGAAAACTAAATATTTTAGTAACTAGTCACTGAAATGATATACATTTTGGGTTCATTTCCCGACAACTAAATGACATCTATATATAAACACGTAGAAACATTTATAGAAACGAGGCATTGTAGTACAATTTATATTATTATTTCTGGTCGACCTTAAGGTACCATCAGTCATTAAAGGGTTAAAAGGAAAAAATGAGCACAGCAAAAAGAGCGAAATCATGGCGTTACATCATCGCCTGTACGAGAAATTTGGTACAAAAATAATAGGTCTGGGTGCAACAAATTTATTAAAATATACACGTCTAGCAATTTCTTAACACAATTAAGTACAATTGTGTGTGTTTCAGCAAAATCAAATCAAATCTCTCTCTCTCTATCGAGGTGACTGATTTAGAAAAGGACTTTGGTGTGCTAATTAGCAGCGACCTTAAGTTTACGAAACAGTGCGTAGAGGTGGAAAAGAAAGCCCAGAAGCTGTTGGGTTATATAAGGAGGCAATTTCAGTTTCGGAACAAGGAGATTGTGCTCTCTATACAATTCCTTGGTTCGGCCGCACCTGGAATATGCTGTGCAGTTCTGGTCGCCCACCCTCAGGAAAGATATTGACAGACTGGAGCGAGTCCAGGCGAGGGCTACAAAGTTAATCCCTTCCGTTAGGCATATGGGCTACAATCGACACTTACGCGCCCTGAATTTGTTTTCGCTGGAAATTCGGAGGCTGCGCGGTCAACTCATCGAGGTTTTCAAGCTCTTATGCGCGGTTCAACGATGTCAGTTTTAGAAACATGTTTAGTTTAAATGATAACCCAACTAACTAACTAAGGCGAGCGGACTTTGTTGGCCTCCTGGATAGCGTAGGTGAGATGGGGTTAGAGGTCGGCGGCGATATTGAGGGAGTGTGGAGTGCATTCCGGGACCAGTTTATGGTGCTGCAGTCTGCTGCCATACCCTCAAAACCGGTCACCCTTGCTTCAACGCAGCCTAAGTGGTTCAGTCGGGACATCGCTTCGGCTATCCGAAATAGGATAGCTGCGTATAGGAGGGCGAAGGCCAATCGTTCCCATGAGAACACTGAGGCATATGTCCGCCTATGCAGGGAAGTCAAGGCGAAGGTTAGGCTAGCCAAACGTAACTAAGAACTCAGGGTGTCAAGCCTCTGCAAGGAGAACCCTAAGGAGTTCTTCAGTTATGTTAATAGTAGAAAGCCCATTAGAAGCATGATAAGCCCGTTAGACTGTTAGAGGACCCCAGCGGCGCGCTGTGGACCTCTGACGCGGACATCGCTAATGTGCTGAATGAGTACTTTGAGGGAGTGTTCACCAAGGAGGACACACGCGTCATCCCCGAGCCAGGCGTCAGGCACGAAGGTGCTGGCCTGGATAGTGTTCGGTGTACCGCGACAGTCATTGCCGATAGAATAGACAAACTCAGCGCGTTTAAGGCTACTGGGCCAGACCAGTTCCTCCCCAGAGTCTTGCGGGAAGTGCGTGACCAGGTGGCTCCCCACATGGCTACAGTCTTCAACAAATCGTTGGAGACTGGCCAGGTGCCTCGTGACACGTCAACGTGACCCCTATCTTTAAGAAAATGGGATCACGAAAGTCCAGGGAACTATCGTCCCATTAGTCTCACTTCGGTTGTAGGTAAATTATTAGAGGGGATAATAGCAGATAGGATCGTTGACCATTTAGATTCCAACAAGCTGCTTGGAGAGTCCCAACATGGGTTAAGACGGCATAGGTCGTGTATCACCAACTTGCTCGGTCTTTCCACGTCATGTGGAGTGAGTACGATAAGAGTAGGGCGATTATTATACTTTATCTCGAATTTCAGAAAGCCTTTGATAAGGTACCTCACCGCCGGCTAATGTCCGCGCGTTGGGTATCGGTGGGGAAATAGGTAGGTGGATTGGAAACTGGCTGAAGAATAGGCGGCAGAGAGTTGTAATTAAAGGGGCTAGCTCGGGTTGAGCCTCGGTCACTAGCGGGGTTCCTCAGGGTTCCGTTTTGGGGCCACTGTTGTTTATCATTTACATAAATGATATCGACGCTGGCATCATCAGTAGGATCGCCAAATTCGCTGATAACACCAAACTTGGGGGCCAATGGTTGGGACGCCCGAAGCGATCGAGCAACTGCGTGCGGACCTACGTAGGATAGGAGTGGTCCGAAAAATGGCAAAAGCCGTTTAACTTGGGTAAATGCAAGGTCACGCACATTGGCTACGCCAATCCCAAGTCGGACTACTCGATGTTGGGGAGTAATATCGAGGCCACTGATTTGGAAAAGGACATGGGTGCGCTAATTAGCAGCGACCTTAAGTTTACCAAACAGTGCGTAGAGGTGGAAAAGAGAGCCCAGAAGCTGTTGGGTTATATCAGGAGGCAATTTCGATTTCGGAACAAGAAAATTTGTGCTCTCTCTGTAGAATTTCCTGGTTCAGCCGCACCTGAAGTATGCTGTGCAGTTCTGGTCGCCCACCTTCAGTAAAGATATTAACAGGCTGGAGCGAGTGCAGACGAGGGCCACAAAGTTAATCCCTTCCGTTAGGCATATGGGCTACAATCGACGCTTACACGCCCTGAATTTGTTTTCGCTGGAAATTCGGAGGCTGCGCGGTCAACTCATCGAGGTTTTCAAGCTCTTACACGGGTTCAATGATGTCTATTTTAGAAGCATGTTTAGTTTAAATGATAACTCAACTCGCAACAATGGTTGGAAGTTGGATTTGAAACGGTTTAGCACTAGTGTGTGTGGGAATTACTTTACCTATAAAATCTGTGACACGTGGAAGAGGCTACCTTCAGAAGTTGAACAGTTCCTATGTGGATCAGTTCAAGAAAAGGTTAGACCGAATCTTGCACACTATTTGAGGGTGTAGAAATTTTTCCCTGGCACCTGTCGCCATTGGTACCTCCTCAGTTTGGGCCGCAAGGCCTTTTGAGGTACTTCTTTTCCTTGTAACTCTTCTCTCAAAAAAAAACCTTCAGAATCCATCAAAGAAAAGAACTCTGTTCTGCAATTGACCAAAATGCAATGTGAAAGCTTCACGGACAAGGAATAAAATTGGTTCTGGGATTAGAGTGACATGTGGATTAGAAAAAGTGCCTTAGGACAAGTGTTCAAGGGTGTCCCGGCTTAGTGTGAATTGGTTATTACTAACTACTACTGTGTTTAAATGGTGCCACGATAAACAACGAAATTAGCTGTTGTATACTGTAGATTGATTTCCTTTTATCAAACAACTATTTACACGGTTTACGCTTATATACAGTTTCGGAAAAAAGTTCGCATAGAAACATTCCTAAAAATAAAAATTTACTAGTTAATAATCAGTCACCAGAAAGAATAAAATACCCACAGAAAAACAAAATATTACCAATTACTAATTTTTTATTCTTTAAGAAATTGTTTCTATACATCGGCGAACTTTCTTCCGAAACTACACGCTACCTCATTTCTCTTGCTTATCAGTGAATTAGAATATCAACCATAATTTCCCATTATCTTAAGCCACGCTTACATATTTATCACAGACTAAAATAACCGAGAAAATTCCTTCAAAATGGGACGACGCTCAGAATTCAAGTTTTGTGTCAATAAATGAAATGGAGCTACACGGTTCGTCACTAACATTAAGTTTTCATCTCTTTCATGTTTGTCTGTCCATATCATGTTCGTATAGTGCCAGTTTGATTTCTTATAAAGTAATGATGGGGTTGTTTAACCTCATTCGCAACATCTAAAGTCATATGACGGAGGGAACCTACAGCTTTACGTGGGTCCGAACCACGGGTCGCTACATAGTCTGGACGCGGAGGTCGATCTCCCATCCAATTATTACCCAGACTCAATGTCGCTTAACTTTGCTGATCAACGGGAAGCGGTGTTACGACATTGGCTACGACGCAGACCTTGATTGCTTGTATATCATGCACCAGAACTGATAATAACTGGGTGTGTCTGCAATACAAACTAACGAAAATTACAATACTGTAAATTTAATACGGATATGGGTGTTCCTTGGACTAAACTAACACAAAGCATTGTTGCTTTCAGTGGTGATGAACCACGTACAAAAGCCTCGTCAGTACTTTGAACCCCTATTTGCTTGACAATGATGCTTCAAGCTGATCGTACCCTGAAATGGGTGTATGTGCGGAATGGTGCTCTATGTGAAAAGATGTTTTTCTCTTCATACTTCCACAAACCGATTTAATCGTATTTGGTGGGTGCAAGACGGAGCTCCTGCTCACAGGAGCGTTATTGTGAAGGAACGCTTGCAGGAAGTCTTCCACCAAAGAGTAATTGCTACAGGCCATGACATTGAATGGCCTCCCAGAAGCCCTGACTTGATCCCGTGTGATTACTTTTTATGGGGTCATTTGAAAAATAGAGTATTTGCATCACAACCTATCAATTTAGATGATTTGAGGACTCGCATCACAGCTGAAATCAACTTGTTAAAAGACAATCCAGATCTTATCAAGAGAGTGATGGGGAAGATGAGAGCTCGACTCCAGATTTGTATCGATAGGAATGGCGGTCATGTTGAAATAAAACGAAACTAAGCATAACTTTTGTAATAAGATAAGGAATAAAGAAAAATCTGCTTTGTATCTTATTAAAATTATGTTAAAGTATCTATTATTATGTATTTGTCTTTTCATTACATCGATAGCACATACATTATTTTTTCATTGACCAATTTTGCGCAATCCATTTTTTTGTACCCTTCAGTTAAAAGCAGATGCTTAAACACTAATTCGTTTAAACATGAATAAATTTGAACGTTAACAAAGCATAATTTGCTCTATTAAATCAAACAAAACAGATCCAAAATATCTCAATATTTGGAGGAGTTAGTACAATCTAAAGTTGGGTGTACTTTTTTGTGGGACATACTGTGTGTGTATGTGTGTGTGTATATATATATATATATATATATATATATATATATATATATATATATATATATACGCACACATTATGACGGTTTAGGATGAATGACGGTTTAGGATGAATGACGGTTTAGGATGAATGACGGTTTAGGATGAATGACGGTTTAGGATGAATGACGGTTTAGGATGAATGACGGTTTAGGATGAATGACGGTTTAGGATGAATGACGGTTTAGGATGAATGACGGTTTAGGATGAATGACGGTTTAGGATGAATGACGGTTTAGGATGAATGATCTGCAACCAACCCCTCTGCAGCATCCCGCCTCATTTGCGGATTTGGAGGAGGAAAGAATTGCTTTCCGATCTCCTGCCCTTGTAGCCAACCAACGCATGGCTGGTCAGGGAACTTTGCACAGGAACCTGTCCAGCTGGTTCTTTAAATTATTCAGGTTGGTGTGCTGGAGGTTCCTCAGTTCTTTGGACAGGACATTAAAAAGTTTCGGGCCTCGTGTTCCGAGGATATTTTCCATCCTCGTTTTCATGTCCCAACGTAGCTGGGACAGTACAAAATCTACTTCTCTCATTCCAGCGTGTTTCTATTTCGTTTCCAAGGTTGAGGACAAAACCCTCGAGTATTTTGCATATGTACAGTATATTATTGTGTACCGCCCGAGCCTTCTTTCAGAGAGTAGAGTTCCAGGGGCTGTAGTGGAGACCAGTAGTCTTCAGCTTTCGTTTCCTCTCTTAAATGGAAAAGGCCTTTGAATGGCTTCTATGTTTGCAATGTCTCGTTTCCTGTATGGGCTTGCGAGTATTGAGCAATATTCAGTTATTGGTAAAACTCTCCTATAATTTCAGCATGATGTTTGCTTCTCTGCTATGGAGCTCCTCCAGATGATTTCCATTATTTTTCTAGCTGTTGCAATTTTAATGTTATAGTGCTCTCCGCATTCTGCATCTGAAGACATTACTCCAAGATCCCTGACTTGTGGGTTTAGTGTTATCTGTTTGGCTTGCAGAGTTTTGTACCCTTTATTCTGTAGCACCTTGTTATTACCATATCTTAGAAGCGGGAATTTTTCTTCGTTGAACTTCATATTGTTTTCTGCCCACTTGAATAACGTTTCAATGTCATTCTATAATTTTTCTACAAAAAACAAACAAGCACCATAACATCTTTATTGCGGATCATTCACAATCCATAGCCACTTAACCTAACATCCAAGTACAATCTTACGTATACACTGAACTTGATACAAAAATAAGGCCAACATAGCCACTTAACTTAGTATACTGGCATGCTGTTTGATTAATTATCTGACAATTTTATGTATATTGTTATTACACGAGACATCTTATAACACTTATTATATCATAGCCACTTATCATAACTTAATATACATATATAATCTTTGCTACATTACGAAAATAAGGTATTGTAAACCAGCAGTTGTCTGAACCAAGACTGCCATATAGGTGAGAGGTACACAGTATCTGAAGACAGGACATTGTACAATAACACATTAGAGCTGTTTTGGACCCTAGTAATGAAATTATATATATTCTTCCAGATTAACATTTGGCTGGTAGGTAGGTTACGCATAGTAAACATAAAACTGACACTGCACCAGTGCACCACTTTGGTTCCCGACATAGCATACGAAATTTTTTTTATTAGCAACAGAGTTTATTCATAGCAGTTTTTGTATAGTTCCACCACAGATGGGATGTATACAATGCAGTACAGTAAGTTCTAAAAAGATAAATTTTAACTGATTCTCAACACACCAAATTTCCTTACTAGGCATATTACCCTGTACATACAACTTTTTACGTTGCCTCTCAATATCGAGATCATCTCGCAGCTCGAGAGTAATTACATGACCGAAGTATTTACACGTGTCTTTGACAGGTATAGTCTGACCATTCATTTCAAATCTTGTACATCCTGTACTTTAGGACGGCTTCCTTTAGCATATAAATACACATGTCAGTACCATGTTTCACTCTAAAGCCAAAATGATTGTCATAAGTCTGCAAGTAAGTACTTATCCTATTATAAATGACATTCTAACACCTTAGAAAGTATACTGGCAAGTGCTATTGGCCTATAATTATTCTTATCACAGATAATAGCACCCTTATTTTTAACAAATGGCAAAAATACAACTGACAAAATGGACTGTGGCAAGTACCCATGCGGGCCATGCATCATACGAAGGCTACAACATTTTAAATGTTCTGCTTCTATGCCATTTAGACCACAACTTTTGAATAGCATGCCAGATTTCTGAGTCATTAGTTAGTAGCTCCTCAGAGCGTTTTACATTTAGGCATATATTTACCCCCCCCCCGAGACAATTAATTATAATGTTATAATGTTTCAGACCAACAAAGACCCTAGGATCCACTCATGGCTGGTCTACCTAACTGTGTTCGTAATCGTGTATTGTGTATGTCCTCCGTGGTGGTATTGTGTATGTCCTCCGTGGTGGCGGAGGGGACCTACAATTTTACGTGGGTTCCGAACAACAAGAACATAAGAAATTTATGTAAAAACTGCCGGTAATTTGGCAACGACCAATTTTTACGAAACTAAATAATTATCAATTTAAAACTAATTAATTATCGATTTAAAACTAAAGATAGAATCTCTGGATCCAGAGGATCAAGTCATAATAGACTACTATCCACAAATGTTACACTCTATATCTATTTATAACGGACATGCAAATATATCAGATCCAAAGAATCCAGTCAATTTCATTACGGTATCCATCAAGTCACGGTCCATATCGATTGCGGACCAAGTCAAAATTTACAACCATATACATTACAATATATACACTTACGAGGAAAAGTGTAAGTGTGGCTGTAAAGACTGTACAGTAATGTAGAAATGTGTGTGCACCCATTATGGGTCTCCCATTTAAAGGTGTTTGTGGGGCAAGTGAAGATCATGAGTTTTTCAATACCTCACAGTACTATGGGGGGCACCGCTCGGCAGAGGAATCTCTTTAAATGGGGTGTGGAAGGACAGAGAGTATCCCCTAACCCAAGACGCTGCCTCCCTATATCCCACAACACTTGTGTTGAGCTGTGGGATCTATCCCCACAAAGCCTTAATTTTACTACCTTTAAACTATACCCTTTCTATCAACATGCGCGTCTAATCGATTTTTAAACATGTTTATAGACGTGCTACTAATTACTTCTACCGGCAAACTATTCCAGCTATTTACTATTCTATGCGTAAAAAAGTTTTCGCAACTGCTGTCTCGAACCTTCTACTTGTCAACTTACACCCGTTATTTCTAGTCCTATTATATTGAGATATTTCGAAAAAACTATCTCTATCTACGTTATCAAACCCATTCATAATTTTGAAAACCTGGATTAGATCACCCCTTAACCTCCGAGTCTCGAGAGTAGTCAATTTTAACTCAAGCCTATCCTCGTACGACTTTGACCTAAGAGACGGAATCATCTTAGTTGCTCGTCTTTGAACTCTTTCGATTTTGTCTATATCTTTGCGCATATGCGGATTCCAAAATTGGACCGCGTACTCCAAATGGAGTCTAACTAATGATTTATAAAGAGGAACTATAATATCGCGCGATTTGTACTCAAAATTTCGAGCTATAAACGCTAACACTTTGTTCGCCTTATTAACCGCTGCTGTACTTTGTTTCGCTACTTTTAAATCACCAGTGACTATAACTCCTAAATCTTTTTCCTGCTCTACGCTTATTAAATCTTTCCCTGACATACTATACGCAAAATTACCATTACGCGAACCTATATGCAAAATTTTGCACTTATCCACGTTAAATCTCATTTGCCATGTGACTGACCAATCAACGATTTTATTCAGATCTTCCTGAATTTTACCTCTATCTTCGTCATTAATCGTCCTACCACCCAGCTTCGTGTCATCCGCAAACTTTGAAACTGTACTGACTAGGCCGACATCTAAATCGTTAATATATATAAGAAAAAGCAAGGGGCCCAATACAGAACGCTGAGGAACGCCACTCGCTACATTAGCCCAACACGACTCCGCTCCATCAACGACCACCCTCTGTTTCCTGCCTCGCAACCACTCTTCTAGCCAATTTATTACTACACCCCTGATTCCATGAGCCTTAGTTTTTTCAATGAGTCTTTTGTGCGGCACGGTGTCAAACGCTTTTTGAAAATCTAAATACACTACATCAACCGCCCGATGTCTATCGTAAACGTCAACCACGCTTTGGAAAAATTCTAAAAGATTAGTTAAGCAAGATTTGTTTCGCCTAAAACCGTGTTGCGTATTTCTAACCAGATTATGCACTTCTAAGTGTTCGACTATACGATCCCTAATTATTGATTCCAGTAGCTTACCTACAACAGACGTTAAACTGATTGGCCTATAATTTCCCGCCGCACCTTTATCGCCTTTCTTAAAGATAGGTGTTACGTTTGCTAACTTGAAATTATCTGGTACGCACCCCTCAGAAATAGACGCATTAAAAATCTTTGTTAGCGGCACAACAATGCTATCTTTTAATTCTTTTAGTTGTATGGGATATATGGAATCCGGACCCTGATTTACGCGTTTTCATTTTATCAATATAGCGCATTACTTCCCCTTCACTAACGACAATATTATCCAAAATATTACCATTATCAAAAGGTATTATGTCTATGACCGTAGGGATATTCGTTACATCTTCTATAGTAAAAACTGACGTAAAAAATTCGTTTAGCAAGGTAGCCATTTCCTTGTTTTCAGAGACTAGATCTCCATTTACATTTTTCAATGGACCTCAGACACTTTTTACTGGATTTCTATTATTGACGTATTGAAAGAATCGTTTGGGGTTTTCTTTACCGTCACGAGCTATGGAGATTTCAAATTCGCGCTTGGACTTTTTTATTACACTTTTCGCTTCACGCCTCAGAGATATGTAGTTGCTTCGTAACAACAAATTGTCTTTATCGCACTTATGTTGCCTATAAGCCCTATCTCTACTCTTTATAATGTCTCGTACTCTAGAAGTAAACCACAAGGGCTTGTTTACTTTCGCACGCTTAATTTTGTACGGTACACATTCCTCATTTATAGTCCTAAATACCGTTACGAACGATTCCCACATTAGTTTTGCGTTGGAGTTCCCCATCACGTTTTCTCAATTGACGTGTGAAAATTTATTTCGAAATTTACTAAAGTCTGCGTGCTGGAAGTTAGGAATTTTAGTCGAGTTAGTTGGTTTCGAGTGACTTACTGAGAGGACAAACTCTACCATATTGTGATCGCTATTGCTCAATGGTTCTATTACTTGAAGATCAGTAATTAGCCTATCATCCGTAGTTATTACTAAATCTAAAATACTGTCCAACCTCGTAGGTTCCCCAACCTTTTGAATAAGAAAGCTATCCTCGAGAAAATTAACTAAACGATTACCTTCCGCGTCTCCCTGCATTGTATCGTAATTCACGTTGGCGCAATTAAAGTCACCCATAACTAAAGCCTGCTCACTACCGATTATTCTCTTTAGTTCACGATATAACGCTTCGTCCGTATCAGCTGTTTGATTTGGGGGCCTATATATAACCGCAACAAGAAGTTTGAAATCGTTTAATTTAAGTTCTGCTATAGTCGAATCTATCGGTTCTGGAATTGAGTGCTTTACTTCTATAACGTTCGCAATATTATCTTTGATATACAACATAACACCGCCTCCTTGCCTACCTATTCTGTTTTTAACAAAAAGTATATAACCTTTAATTTGATATTCCCCTACAAAGTCACGTGTTTCAGTGCTAAGCCACGATTCATTTATCGCAATTAAATCAGTCTTTACAAGCAATTAAGGAAAAAAATTCGTTTATTTTATTTCGTAGGCTACGAGCATTTAAGGATAGAACCTTCAAATTGCTTGCAATTAAGACACCTTCGCGAGCGCGGGGGAAACTTGTAGAATTTACGCTGGGACCGTTCGAGTTACGGCAGCCTGAAAAGAAGAGACAGTATTATGAAATAGTCTTCCTAAACGCGCAGCTCCTACGTCATTAAGATGAAGTCCATCTTCGAGGAACAAGTCCCTCCTGCCGTAGAAACTGTTCCAAAAATTCGCATAATGCACTCCTTCCTGTTGGCAAAGAGACTTTAGGTTATTGTTAATATAGGTCGCCTTGCTGTAGAAATCGTTACGTTGGATAATTCGAGGAAGTATACCTGTTAAGACAATCTTATTAGTTTTCTCCTTTAGTCGCTCTATTAAGTCCCTGTACCTAGCCAGCAGTTCTTCCGATCTAGAATTTAAAACGTTATTAGTACCGACATGAATAACATACGTTGTGTCCTCGGCGGTACCGTCTGTAAAATGGTCAACACTATTAGTTATATCCTCCACCCTTGCACCAGGGTAGCAGTAACGGCGCCTACGACGAGGGTTTCTCCCACAGAATTCCTCGAGCTGCCCTCGAACAATGGAATCGCCAACGAGTCGTATTTCCGGTTCATCAGCATCTTCGAAACCTAAAACAGAAAACTTATTGCTTGTTATTACTGGTAGATAAGTCTTTGCTTTTCGCAATGGGGCTCCATTTCGCACTCGAACGAAGGGTTGGGAACTAGGGGAAGAGAGAGGGCTATTAATACTATTTATATTATAAGTAGAAACTGAGGCATGAGGGGTCGTAACTGGAGTCTCAAGGGAATCCAATTTTGCCGTCAGAAGCATCACGCTTTCTTGAAAGCCTCACCTGGCCTCCCTCTCACGGTCTAATTCGTTCCTCAGGACTTCCATGCTTGAGCACCACCTGCAAACTAATTGTTCATTATTATTAGCCATTGTAAACGCGTAAGCGGAAAATTTCCCTTCACAGCGACTGCAAGTACTCGACGGGGGTGCCATGCTTTTAATTAGTTAAAAACAAAAAAACAAAAAAAACGAGCGTTTGGAAATTAATAAATTACAACGTAGGTCTACCGCGTGCTTATTGTGCCGTCACCTGCGAAAACCCGCAAAATTGTTCTTGAAACGCAGAAACAGGTTCTTGTAACACAATTTTATGCTAAATGAATATATAATTAAGCTACCGACGAAAGAAATGTTAAAGAAAAAGTATTAAATAAAACTTATCTGGTCACTGTTTACTGACTTAATCCTTTTTTTCCCACGGTAGGTGACCTTTTTGGAGGTCAGGTAGTGTGTGAAGGAAAAATGAACCTTAAGAAAACACGTTTCTGATAGATTTGAAAAACAACAAAGGCAAACCAAGGGAATTTCAACCCTATGACTGCACGTTTTCTGATTGATTTGAAAAACAAACAAGGAAGTAGCCTGGGTTTGATCAAATAATATAGTACTGAATAACGTCAATAAATGAAATATATTCGTTAATGAATGATTAGTAGCACGAAGTAATTTAGTTAAGAATGCACGGAACACTTTTTTTTTAAAACACTTCAACGAAAACCACTTATTCAATTGATAACACTCGACACTCGCTCAAATTAGGGTTTGATATGATTTTTTCACAGTTCTGCAATGTTTTTTGCACCATGTACAGTGTACACTCTATTACATTTGGCAAGGTAAGATTACTATTGTTAATTTTATTAACCTTCTTCCAGAATTCCCTACTAGAAGTATTGCTATTGCTGAAGACTCTCCTCGAAGACTCTCCTCGAAGACTCTCCTCGAAGACTCTCCTCGAAGACTCTCCTCGAAGACTCTCCTCGAAGACTCTCCTCGAAGACTCTCCTCGAAGACTCTCCTCGAAGACTCTCCTCGAAGACTCTCCTCGAAGACTCTCCTCGAAGACTCTCCTCGAAGACTCTCCTCATTTTTCCTTATAAATCTAAGAGCACCCTTGAACCTAGCACGAGTTCTATTTTTCAGTTGGAAGAGTTCCCCCTGACTAGGTTTCCCCATAGTAACCCATCACGAATACATTTTTTGCTACATCATACAAATCAGCACAGTATTCTGCCCACCCTGGATTGACATTTACTTTTCCCCATTTTTTATTCTTAAAGCTACTTCCACTCGCAGCCTTAATGGCATTTTGAAGCTCACTGTAATACTCATTTAAGAGATCTATATGTTTTACATCACAGGAGGGAAAGAGTCATTGTCTAAGCCAAGTGCTACCATACAATCAAGCCATACTATAAATGGGATACCTTACATTATGAACCTTATGTTGTTTCGTGTGTTGGTCTCTCTTCACACGGAGGTCAAGCTGGTGGCCCCACCTCTAGGTCTGGCCTGGTGGAGGAGCGAGTTACTTTCTTGCGCTCTCCACCGTACATAGCCAGGCACGCCCGGCTCATCTGGTACTGTCCTGAGCCAGGCATCCAGTCTTTTCTTGAAGACTTCAACTTTGACCCCGTTACGTTTCTGAGGTCCTTAGGAAGCTGGTTGAAAAGTCTTGGCCCCCTGACAACCAAGCTATTTTCCTTCAGGGTTGAGGAGGTCCCTTGTCGTGCTTTTAATTTGGGAACACTACACATTCTGCCTTTCCTATTTTCCAGTGTTGTTTGAATGGTAATTGGGTTTAGTTTTAGGTTTGGTACCAGTTTTTCGATCATTTTCCATATGTAGATTATGATGTACCTCTCTCTTCTTCTTTCCAGTGAGTACAGATTTAGTTTACGTAGTCTTTCCCAGTAGTTGAGTTCTTTGCAGCCATCAATCTTGGCTGTGAAATGCCTTTGCGTTTCTTCTAGTTTATTAGTTTCTTCCTTTTTATATGGGGACGTCAAAACTGAGCAGTATTCAAGTTTTGGTATAATCAGTGTTTTTAGCAGGGGAATCATTACTGTCCTGTCCCTTCTCTTGAACGTTCTTAGAACCTGTCCGGCGACTCTTTTTGCTTTATTTATCGCGACCTGATTTTGTGTTTCGAATTTCACATCATCTGTCATTATTATCCCGAGATCAATCGCTTTCATGCTTCTCTGAATTTCCTGTCTATCTGGAGCATAATATGCAGTCTGTTTAAGTTCTTCTTTTCTACCATATCTCAAGAGCTGAAATTTCTCGGCGTTGAATGACATGTTGTTGTCTTCTGACCATTTGTATATTTTGTTCGTGTCCCTCTGCAAGGCCTCCACGTCATGTACATCGCTGATTTTTCTGCTGATCTTTGTATCGTCTGCAAAGGATGTTACTATACTATTGCTGTTTACTCCGCTGTCTATGTCTGTTAGCATAATAATGAACAGGAGTGGGGCCAGTACTGTCCCTTGTGGTACTGAGCTGCGTACTTCCGATTCTGATGATGATATACCTTGAATTTTGACGACCTGCAGACGATCACTAAGGAAGTTGTAGATCCATTTTCCCACTTTGCCTGTTATTCCCATGTCTTTAATTTTATGTCCTATTATACCATGGTCACATTTATCGAAAGCTTTAGCAAAATCTGTGTGTATATAACATCGTAGTTGTCATTGCCTTCCAATGCATCTAGGATATTGTTGTAGTGCTCTATTAGTGGTGATAGGCATGATCTACCTGATCGGAATCCATGCTGATTTTCGTTGAATCTTTCCAGTGTCTCCAGGAAATCATAAATTTTCTCTCTAATTATTCTTTCAAATACTTTGGTGAGGTGGGACGTCAATGACACTGGTCTATAGTTCTTTGCTCGAGATCTGTCCCCTCCTTTATATATAGGGACAATGTTTGCTCTTTTCAAGATGCTCGGTATTTCCCGTGTCTAGGAATCTTCTCCATATCCAGTATAAAGGTGTAGCTATTTCATTTTTACAGTTTTTAATCAATAGTGCGTTCCAATTGTCCGGACCTGCAGTTGAATGTAGTTTCATTTGTTCTATAGCTCTCGCTACATCTTTTGGTGTAAACTCAAAGTCTGTTATATACTCTCCTTGCAATTCCTCTTCAAAGAATGCATTTATGTCAGGTATCGCTTTGTCACTTTTTGGGGTACTGAAAACTGATTCATATTGAGCTCTCAATGTATTAGATATTTCTTTTGGATCGTCGGTTAGTTCATTATTTCGCGTCCTTAAGGGCCCAATAGCGGCGCGCGTTTTGGTTTTCCTTTTTGCATAGCTATAGAAGTATTTTGGATTTTCCTTTATTGCTTCTACCGCCTTTTCCTCTTCCCTCTCTGTATGGTCCATAATCAGGGCTTGTATTTCCCTATCGATACCCTCCAGTTTTTCTTTTATTATTTTCCTGCCATTATCTCCGCAGTTTCCTAACTTCGCCTCCACTCTCTTTTGCGGAATAGTCTTCTCTTTTGCCTTTCTAGCCAGCTCCTCTTTCCTTTTGGCTGTGATTTCGGAGCATATTTTTCTAAAATTCTCAGCGTTTTTTCCTCCAAAGTTGTTAGCATTTCTTCCGTTGTTTTATTCTCGAAAATTGTTCTCCATTCTATTTGGGCCATGTGCGATCTGATTGCTTCCCAATTTATAGTCTTCGAGTTTAAGTTAAAGGCCCCGAATTTACTTCTTTCCACAATATGTGTATTGTCTTCTAATGCTGCCATCATATTTGTTGATATCTCGATTAAGTTGTGGTCTGAGATAATGGTTGGGGTTATTTTTATATCAGCAATCAAGTTCGTGTTATTCGTGAATACCAGATCCAGGTAGTTATTTTTTCTGGTATTTTCTGTTATCTCCTGTGTCAGCATAAACTCGTTTGTGAGAGCCATCAACATTTTGAGCATGCTATTAATTATATTATAACCATCGTGGGAGACTATACAGTGGTAGGGCGGGTCGTACTCAGGTGACAACATGAATCTGAAGGAAATCCTACCATCAGGGGTGTCTAAATTGTGTGTTTTTACATGGGGAATTCAAGTATGAGCTTATTTTTTGGATAGGATAACTCTAACCTACATCATTTTGTATTTCTAAATTGCCAATTTTACCCTTTTGAACCCCTTTATAATATATTAAAAGATATAAGGTAAATCATTTATATTGACAAGGCCAAATCAACTTTACATATATTTATTAATAGGTGAACTGCATGTATATCACTGGATATAATTACAAAGATCATTCTCCTGACATCTTGAACTTTGCCAGGTTGCACAAATCCTGCTTTGACTCAGACTTGGACATCAGCTTCCTGCTGGTCTCCTGAGCCCTGATCCCTCCATCCCTCTTTTCCTGTGAGAAGTACTTAGCAGAAGCCTCAGTCACCATTTTAACAACCCTCTCAATGCTTTGTGTGTGGCAAGGCCAGTTGCGCACCTCCATTTACCTTAAATTTACCTTAAAGCGCTTCTGCCTCAAGGGTGCGCTGCTCTCACGAAGTCCACTCAGCGCCTCCTGAGGCGGGGCCACGACAGGGTCGCCACCCTTCTTTTCTCTTGCTCCTGCCATACGATTTGGTCCCCTATTGAATTTGTGGGGGCTGGTCTGGCAGAGGAATACCCTGACACTGTGGGTTGGTCGGGTATGTTGGCTAAAAACATGTCCAAGTGTTTTTTAAAAGTATCTACTGGGACTGCACTTATATCTCTAAGGTACTGAGGCAAGGAGTTAAACAGGCGAGAACCCTGCCTAGAGATACTATTATATTGAAGGGTTTGAATCCTTCTCAGACTGTTTGGTGGGAGGTGATATTTTTTACACATTCTGCCAGTTCTTGTTAAGGTGGGCACAATTGGTTCAGTATTGGGGGCAACTAAAAGCCCTTCTAGAATTTTCCAGGTGTAGATTAGGATGTATCTCTCAAACCTTCTCTCTATGGAATAAAGGTTGAGGCCTCTAAGCCTATCCCAGTAGTTTAATTTGTCTTTACTCACCTGTTGCCCATCAGGTTGTTTAATATACGAGGTAAAGGTTCTTTGTAGGCCCTCAATTTTTTGCAATTCATTCTGTTTGTGGGGAAACCATAATTGAGAGCAGTAGTCAATGCGTGGAAGGACAAGTGATTTCCACAGGGTAAGCATGGTCATACTGTCCCTAGTTCTGAATGTCCTCAGTATATATCCTATTAGTTGTTTGCATGATGAGGTTACTTTGTCAATGTGCCTGTTGAATGTTGCATCTTCAGATAATATAATCCCTAGATCCCTGACATGATCAGTTTGTGCAATATCTTTTCCTGTGGGTCCAGTGTAGTTGAATTGTTCTTTCAGGTATTTATTTGGTCCATACCTAATTAGTTCAAATTTGTCCTCATTGAAGGCCATATTGTTTGAATCTGCCCATGCATATATAGTTTGTAGATCTTTTTGTAGCTCTACACAGTCTTCTTTTTCTGTAATTGGTCTTAGTATTCTGGTATCATCTGCGAATGACAGGAGAGAGCTTCCTAGGTTACAGTTTATATTGTTTAGCATTATAATGAATAGAATTGGTCCTAGTACTGTGCCTTGCGGCACTCCACTAATCACTTCTTTTTCTATAGATCTTGCTCCATTTACAGTTGTTATTTGTTTTCTGTCAGAGAGAAAGGCATGGATCCATTTTCCTACTTTTCCACAAATACCAAGTTCTTTTAGTTTATGGAATAATATACCATGGTCAACCTTGTCAAAAGCTTTTGCAAAGTCTAGATAGATGACATCAACATTGTGGTTTTCTCCCAAGTATTGTAGGATTGTATTGCAATGGTCTATAAGTTCAGTAAGGCAGGATCTCTTGTGTCTGAAGCCATGTTGAAAGTCTTCTAAGAGATGTTCATTTTCTATAAAACTGACAATGTGCTTTTTCAGGACTTTCTCAAATATTTTAATAATATGGGAAGTCAAAGATATGGGTCTATAGTTCTTGACTTCCTTTCTTTTGCCTCCTTTGTAGATTGGGGTAATATTTGCTTGTTTCATGATTGGTGGTATTCTACTGGTGTCTAGTGAGGATCTCCACAGGATTTTCAAAGGCAGAGATAAAGTATGTTTGCATTCCTTAAGAATCTTGGCTCCAATTCCATCTGGACCAGGGGCTGAACTCCCCGGTAGCTCTGTTATTGCCTGTTGTATATCTCTAGTGGTTATTTGTATATCTTCCAATAATGGTCTGTCTTGGTCATTTTCTTCTCTATCAAAAAATGCTGTAGTTTTTATTTTCTTTGCTACTACAGGGGTACTCCAGCTTAAAGCATGTTGAGATTGTAAAATGTTTGCCATTTCCTGTGTATTAGATGTGAGAGTTAGTCCATCTTTAGCAAGCAATGGGCCAATGCTCGTTTTGATAACTGCTTTGCGTTTAGCATAGCTAAAGAAGAATTTGCTATTTTCCTTTATAGTGCCAATAGCTTTGTGTTCATTATCAATATTCTCTCTTATGGTTGACTCCTTTATTTTAAGTTCTAACATCAGTATCTGATTCCGGATGTTACTATGACTTGTATCACTTAATTGCTTTGTCAGTTGTTTAGATAGCTTTGTTCTCTTTCTCATAAGTGTCCTTCTGTATCTGTGCTCTTTTGTCCGGTGCTTCTGTGCACTATCGTTTTTCTTTGGTGTGTGTGTGTGTGTGTATAATGCTGATGACAGCAGGTATTGTATTCTACTCCAGCATTCTTCTGGCTTTAGGTTTTCTAATTCATCTTCCCAGTTTATTTCTCCCAGACAGTTATTTATTGATGTCCAGTCTGACTTGTGCAGGTTTAGGTCAGAGTATGGCAAGTTCGTTTGGCATGGGTCTTGCTTACATTTGTGGAGGGACAAGTTTGTGAATATGTGCATGACATTGTGGTCGGAGTGTATAGTTGGTGTTATAACAATGTGGTCAATTGTAGTTGCATTATTTGTCAGCACTAAATCTAGGATATTATTTTTTCTAGTTGGGCAGTGGACATCATGTACTAGGAGCAGTTTTTCCATAAACTCATTCAGGTGTTTTGATTTGGACCTTTTTGTCCCTGATTTCATACCACCATATTGGTTCCAGGTGCAATTTGGGAGATTAAAGTCTCCTGTAATGATTAAGTCTCTTGTTGAGTCTACAATAGCTGGGCATTGCCTGATTTTTCCAGAACTTCAGTGAGCTCTAGATGGGAGCTATCTGGGGGGCTATATATATTCACTAGTATTACGTCTTCTTTATTTATGCTGAGCATGATGATTAGGAGTTCACAGGCTCCATTTGAGTATGCCATGAGCAGTTCACTTTGAATGTTTTCAGGGATGTACATCAGGACACCACCATTTAGACGGTCTTCTCTGTCACATCTATGGGTGGTGTACCCTTTGATTGCAATTTCACTACTCATGATCATGGGGTTCAGGTGTGTTTCTGTGAGGGCTATAACTGTGCTAGTAGTGTGTTCCACTAGGCTCTTTAGGTAAGGTACTTTGGTATGGTTTGAGTTTGGGTAAAGGCCCTGGATGTTTAAGTAAATTATTGATACATTTGTGGAGCCATTTGTTTCATCTCCCACATATAGGGCATTTGAAGGGTTCCTGCTGGGGTTCTCGTTTGCTTTTGTATGAGGAGCCCAAGTGAGCTTTGAATGTTGAAGTTTTTCACCTCTGAGGTGCTTAGAGAGCAGGTGAGAGGTGGCTCTGACACACCTTCTGACCAGCTGATCAAGTCACCGATGCTGGAAGCATCACAATTGATGTCAGGTGTCCTTCTGCTCCTAACAGAGGAGTCCCTCAGCTGAGTGTCCGGGTCCCCCTCTCCCCTGATGGCCAGGATTCTCTCCACCCCTTCAATCCTCTCCTTCTGATCCTCAGAGCATAGTAGTGTTTGGAGGATGACTTCACTGTGGGCATACCAAGCAGATCTTCTCACAGTTGGCATCACAATATCCAGCACCTCCTTTCTCTGGGACTTGAGGCAGTCCAGCTGAAAGAGGATGTGCCTAGGCCCTTCGATCCAGGAGTGCTTGACCTTCACGTTGAACCAACATGGGTAATACACTCCAGTGATGAATTCCACAATGAATTGCAGAATCTTCAGGTTCTTTCCTTTAAGTCCGTGCTTTGACACCCAGAGCCTGAGAAGTCTGTTCGCTGTCAGTGGCGGATTTAGGGGGGGGCCGAGTAGGCCATGGCCTACGGCCCCGCGCCTGTGAGGGCCCCGCGCCCTCACATATAATTATAATGTTGGATTCCACTATAAATAATACAATTGATTAATGATTAGTGATAATTATGGTATCACTCTCTTTGATGGCGGGAGTTTAGTTCTATTCAGGCCGCTGTGGAGTGCACATGTGAGTGTGTTTAGTGGTAAGTAATGGTAAAAGTCGTATCTCGAAAAAGTCGCCAGTCAATAAATGGGGATGGGGGAGTTTTAGTCAGCTTTATAATAACATAAATAAGTTGAAAAATGTTAAATTAATGTAATTAATTTTTTATATGAAACGTACTTAGGCTAGGTTAGGTCAGTTTAGCTTAGATTTCATAATAAATACATTTTATACATATTTAAGGAAAAAGTCGCCACTGGTGGGGGCTGGCGACTTTTCCCATAAAGCGACTTTTTCACCCGAACAACTGTTTAGTGTCTGTATTTAATTAATTAATTAAACTGTATTAATTAATACTAAACCTAGGGTCAAGTGTAAATAGTTTGTTTTTATTTTTTTTATGTTTCAGGATAAGGCAGTGAGGCTGCACTGAGGCACAATGGAGAAATCAACAAGTCGTGATCGTGATCAAGGGAGGAAGTATAAAGCGGCTCTGTTAAACGACAAGAAAAGGCAGACGTAAACCAAAGAGTAAAAAAACTACCAAAAATAACTCAATGGTTGACATATCCAACAGTATCTGAATCTGCAAAATCACAAACTCAAACTGAATCCGGTCAAACTGAATCTGAATCAGTAGAGACACCAATTACGCCTGAAACAACTAGAGAAGCCACAACTAGTACTGAACCTAGTGTAGTTAGCGCAATTGAACCTGAACACAGTGACAGTGAGGAGACACAAGAGGAAGTGAAAGTTATGAATACCGGTACTGAACAAGGATTTGAAACGGATCTTGGATTATGGCCTAAAATAATTACTGAAAATGTGTGTGACTATTGGTTGAAAAAGGGAAGCGCAGAATGTCGACACTGTGATGGTGACTTCAAAGAGTCAGCTGTGAAAGAGCTAAACAGAACCCGTCATTGTACAGTCCTATGACAATGCCAGCAACATGTCTCGTAAATATCTGGGGACCCAACAGATAATCAAGAATGAGTGTAGTGAAGCTGAGTACATACCATGTATGGCTCATTCCTTAAACTTGGTGGCTAAGTGTGCTGCAGAAAGCTGTCCTGCTGCAGTGTCATTGTTTGCTCTGGTACAAAATATGTACTCCTTTCTTGTTGCATCTACTTATCGTTGGAGGAGACACCGTGAGGTACTAGAGACTAATAAAGATAAGAAGTTGAAAGTTGATAAAATACTTTCAGACACTCGTTGGTCAGCACGAGCAGATGCTGTAGCTGCTCTCAGTAGAGCACACAAAGAAAACATCATTGTTCTGGAAGAGTTATTCTCAGATCAGAATCAGCCAGCTGAAACAAGAGCTGAAGCAAGTGGTCTTCTCAAAGGTTTG
Source organism: Bathynomus jamesi (assembly GCA_023014485.1). Classification (NCBI taxonomy): domain Eukaryota; kingdom Metazoa; phylum Arthropoda; class Malacostraca; order Isopoda; family Cirolanidae; genus Bathynomus; species Bathynomus jamesi. Next base: position 310,161 of record JAJOZX010001115.1, read on the forward strand.
AAAAAACTTGAAACAGTGATTCTTCTTGAAGTTTGGGATACAGTATTGGAAAGGTTTCAAAGTAGCAGTATCCAGCTGCAAAAATCTGGGCTCTCCCTCAACACAGCTGTCACACTGCTAGAGTCTCTTTTACAATTTGCTAAAGACCTGAGATCTCAGTTCGATGACTTTGAAGCAAAAGCTATGGCTAAGTGTGATCCCTGTGATGTGACGAGTAATGATGCATACTACGCCGACACGCAGCGTATTAGGAAGCGCAAGCGTCACCACGATGAACTAGACTCCGCGGAGGATGTTATGCTGACAGGGAGAGACAAGTTTAGAGTGACTGCATTCTTGCCCATCATTGACAAGCTCTGTGCTGCCCTACAACAACGCATTGCTGCTTACAGCGACCTTCGAGAGAAATTTGGGTTTTTATCAGAAATCTCAAACAAAACGAACACTGAGCTTAAAGCATCTGCTGAAAAGCTTGTGTCTTCATTCCTAAGGACTTGGAGGCTGGATTGGAGTCGGAGCTTTTGCAGTTTGCACACCTTATGAAATACATTCCAAGAGATTCACCTGAAAGTGCTCCTTCATCAGGTGGTGCAAAGGCTGCAAAAAGTCCTGAACTAGAAATGTATGAGATAATTCACAGACATGACATGGTAAAACATTTGCTAATGTTGAAATTGTATTACGACTCTATCTCTGCATGTTTGTCACAAACTGCACGGGAGCGATCATTCTCCAAGATGAAACTAGTCAAGAATTATCTAAGAAACACCATGGGGCAGGACCGTTTGTCTTCACTCACCCTGTTGAGCATTGAGCATGAGAAATTAAGGGTGCTTGATTTTACTGATGTCATCAAACAGTTTGCAAGTAAGAAGGCTAGAAAAAAATCTTTTTTGACTGAGAAATAGTTAAGTGTACCGTACAAATTGCCTGCAATAAACAAAACCCACTCATTGCATCATTTGCATGTCAGTCAAGTGGTATTCTCTTTAGTTAATGGTGTATTATTATAGTTATTTTTGTTAATGGTGTATTATTATAGTTATTTTTTATTGTTAAGCTTCAAAAAAAACAAATGTGTAATGTTCAACTATGAAATGGTCATTTGGCTAATTAATTATCAATAAATTGAATATTGTTTAAAAAGTAAATTTATTTTAACGCTTCGCTCGCCCATTGATTTGAGGGCCCCGTAAGGTCACCACTGGGGGATGGGGGTGTAAATCTTAATTTCAGTTAATTAAGCTAGCTTTGCGTAGTTTGGGGCCCCGCACTCCAACCGGCCTAGGGCCCCGCGCACCTTAAATCCGTCACTGTTCGCTGTGGTGAGCCAGCGGCTGTGGTTTACTGGTCCTATCTCTAACAGAGCCAGCCCTGCAGGAAGTACTCCATCCCTGACTGCACAGACAATTTTATAGCCATAGTATTGATCAGTTGAGAGATCTTGAATGACCTTGTCAGGAAGCTTGATCAGTGGAGGGCCAACAGAGATTCGGGTGAAGTTTGGATTGATATCAAAGTCTGTAGCAGAATCAAGCAGCTTTCCTATTGGCCCGGATAATTTTTTGTCTGACAGAGTAGGGCCATCAAGGTCAACAATAAGATGGCGCAGGGGAAGTTCAACAGTGTGCAGGTTGCACACCAACCAGACCAGCTTTCTCCCAGGTGCAGCTCCAGCTTCCGCATTACTCCAGCTTTCACACCAGTGTTGACATTTGTTGAGTCTCCTCCAATGGCCAACAAGGTTTTATCATAACCCCTCTCTTTCAGCCAGGCAAACAGGACCTTAGCAATCTTTTCCGCATGGACTCCTCTTTAGTTGCTTTCTCTGGGGTAAAGTGGAACAGATAGTAGCTGCCAGGCTCACTAACAACACTATAGTGTTCTTCCTTGATCTTTGCGGGAAAAGATTGGTCACTGCCCTCAGCTTCCATCATCACATTGGTCAGGTCAATCCGCCCATCAAAGAGGATGCAAGAGATCCCCCCCCTCCTCCCTGCACTTCTTCTCGAACTGCTCCCCCAGCTCTCTCATCAACTTTCCTGTGCTCTCTTGACCTTGCTCTTATCAATCACTTTACTTGTATTGTCTTCTGTGATGATTCCTGCGTCAATCAGAGCTGCTGTTGCTATCGCTGCAGTTGGCCTCAGCCCTATGCCATACCTTACACTAGCAAGGGCAATGTTTTGAATCTCATCATAGTTTTCTGTACCTTTGCCGAAGCTGCTGGCTCAGGGTCAGTTTGAGGGAAGAGCTCAACTTCAGGAACAAAACTCATCTTCATCACCACTTCTCTCCAATTCCAGATCCTCATCACCATCTGCCAAAAATCTCAACATCCTTCCTGGCTGCCTTCTCTGCTACTGCAGCACTTTCCTCCTTGCTCCTTCTCCTTTTCTCTACCTTCCTTTCCATCCACTGCCTTTTCAATGTCCTCACCTGTCTCTTGTGCTCTGGTAGATCAGGACCCCCTATTTGGTGGGGTTGTAGCTGGTTCCTTCTTGGTGCTACTTGTAGTTGCCGGGAAGAATGAAGGATACGAGAGGCAAGCTATCGTTTTGTTGGGTATCTCTTTTAGGGGCCTCTCGTGTCCTCTTCTCTCCCTGTCGTTTGGGGGGTTGGCGTCTTGAAGGAAAAGCCGGTCGTTTTCAGAGTTTATTGAGTTCTTGGTTGGCTGAGGTTATTTTACAGAAGATTTTGTTATTTTATATACAGCCGAATTAATTAAATATATATATATATATAAATTTATGTACAATACTTATTTATAAAGATTATATATGATTCTTAAAATTACACAGTGATAAAATATATACAATTTGGTACGCGCAAAATTGGTTTGTCTGTAACTAATATAAAAATAATATAAATGCGGAAAATTAACTGCGCGGCCCCACACTACTGCCCACCCCGAGAAGCGGAGCACGTATATCAAAAGTAGAAATATTCGGGTCTTGATTTGAATCGGATCCTTCGTCCAGCTCGCGTTGATCATCGGTCGGCCTCGTTTCCGGTTGTTGCGTTGTCCTGCGCGCCCGTCCTGAGGTCTGTATTTGCTACCTCTGAGGTGCGTCCTCCATCGTCCTTTTTCCTTGCGTGCTTTTTCTCCGATCCGATGTCGTCCGATTGTGCGCCCGGTACCTGTGTGGGACCTGAAACTATATACGCCGGTTTTAAACGATTAATTGAAATGGCTTCTGATGATCCGTTAGTTTTTTCTATTACGAAGTACTTATCGTGGCGTTCGAGAACACAGAAAGGTCCTTGATATGGTGCCTCGAATGGTTTTCGAACGCGGTCGATGCGTACCCATACGTGGCGTGATTTGTGGAGTTCCGATGGAATGAATGATTTGGGGGCTGAGTGAATGTTTCCTTGAGAGAGTTGGGCGAAATCGATTTGCGTCATTTTCTTGGCTAATTCGGAGATGAATTTTGAATTGGATTTTGACGACGAATTGGCGATCATTGGCTCGGGCATAATAGGGTGGTTCCGGTGACGGTGGTGAACGGTGAATAACCCGATTCGTTGGGGAGACTGCGTAAACCAAGGAGAACTATGGGTAAAGCGGGAGCCAATCTTGTTTTCGAGCGATGATTGCTGTCTTGATGGTGCGATGAGATCTTTCAATTATTCCGTTGGTCTGAGGGCGATACGACAAAGTTCTTAGTCGGTGAAATCCGATGAGAGCTGAGAGTTCCCTAAAGAGTTCGGATTCGAATTGGGATCCGCGGTCCGTTATGACTTGCAGTGGTACACCAAATCTTGAATCCATACATCGAGAAATGCGTGTGCTATTGATGTGGCTGTAATATCAATCAGAGGATATGCTTCTATCCATCTTGTGGCACGATCGATGCAGGTTAGGAGATATCTATATGGGGAAGGATATGTTTGACCGGGCAAAGTGGTTGGCGGTAAGGGACCGACGATGTCGATATGTACCGTTTCAAATCTTGAACTTGGTAAATCGAAGGGGGTTATTTCTGATTTTGTATGGCGAGAAATTTTTGAGGATTGACATGATTCACAATTTCGGGACCAAGTTCGAATATCCTTATTCATTGAGGGCCAAAAGTATCTTGATTTAATGATACGAAGTGATTGCTTGATGCCTGGATGAGAAATATTATGAAATTGATTGAAGATGGAAGATCGATGCTGCTTGGGAACAAAAGGACGGGGATATGGCGTGGATGTATCGCAATATAAAGTTGTATTTTCTGGAAACGGGAACGGCTTGAGACGTGGGAGAAATTCTTGCGTTTCTTGATCTTTTTGTCGAGATTCCGCGATTGCTGATAAATCGAAAGCGTCGATATGTACTGCGTTTACGTTGCGTGAAAGGCAGTCCGCTACGACGTTTTCGGATCCACAGATATGTATTACATCGCATACGTATTCCGTGATGGCAGACCAATGACGTTGTTGTCGGTCTGTCTTGGCTCGTAAGGGACTCTTGTAGGCAGAAACCATCGGTTTGTGATCCGTGAAGAGTATTACTTGACGACCTTCTAAAAATTGACGGAAATGCAGGACGGCTAGGTATGCTGCGAGTAATTCTCTATCGTATGCGGCGTACGCTTGCTGAGTTGTAGTTAATTTCTTGGAAAAGAAGGCGATGGGAACTGGTGTGCTGTCGATTATTTGATGAAGAACTGCTCCAGCTGCTATTTGTGAGCAGTCCGTAACTAAATGAAGGATTGAGCTTGATGGAAGAGGATGACAAAGCGTAACGGCGTTCCGTAGTGCATCCTTGACATCTTGAAGGGCTTGAATTGCTTCGTCGTTCCACTGTAGACTTTGCTTTTGACTTGAGTTCTGACGATTTCACTTAAAGGCGAGACTAAATCGGCGTAACGGGGTATCATATGGCGATAGAATCCCGTCATTCCTAGGAATCTTCTGAGGCTTTGGTAATCTTGCGGTTGGGGAATATCTTGAATTTCGGAGACTTTGTTTACAGGAGGACGAATGCCTGCTGGGGAAACTTCATGACCCAGAAATTCAATTTTGGATTGCTGAAATATGCATTTTTCTAAGGAAATTCTTAAATTGTGTTCTTGAAGGATCTTGAATACGCGTTCTAAGTCTTTCAAATGGTCAACTGCGTTATTTGAATGGACTAAAATATCGTCGAGATACACAAATACGCAGTCAACTCCTTTGAAAATTGTATCCATGAAGCGTTGAAATGTTGCAGGGGCGTTTCTTAAACCAAATGGCATGTATAAATACTGAAATAAACCAAATGGAGTTGTTATAGCCGTTTTCTCGATATCTTCTGGGTGGACTGGAATTTGGTGATATGCTCTGACTAGATCGATTTTGCTAAAGCATGATTTTCCGTGCAGAGATGTTGACAGACTTCTTATATGAGGAAGTGGATATCTGTCCGGTTTCGTGACAGCGTTTAGGCTTCTATAATCACCACACGCCCGCCATTCGCCTGGTATCTTCTTCGGAACGAGGTGTAACGGTGAGGCCCATGGTGATTTTGAGGGTTCTATAATTCCATCTTGAAGTAAGTTGTTGAAAGTAGCCTTAGCTGAGGATAAATTTATCGGGTGGAAGACGTCGAGGGCTTGCAAACACTGGTGGTGCGCTGCCAGTGTCGATGGTATGCTTGACAGTGTTGGTGGAAACTTTCTGCGGTTGAGCTGGTTTCAGTAGTGAGGAGTACTTGTCAAGCAGGTTCCTGACTTCTTGAGGTAATTTGTCGGTAGGGTTAATATTGATGAGGTGAAGGTCTTTGGATTGCACAGGTTTAGTAGTGGCTTGATGAGTTGTTGCTCTATCCTTCAAAATGCCATGCTTGCAGTCCACAAGGATGTCATAATGGGATAGAAAATCGGCGCCGAGAAGTGGATTGGAGATTTGGGCGACGACGAATGGCCACCTGAATATTCTTCGTAATTTAGGAATGGATATGTCCAGTGTTACTTCTCCGAATATTTCGAGCGGCTGACCGTTTGCGGTGGAAATCTTTACTGCGGTTGGGTGGAGTTGACAATCATTGACACAAGTTGGTGGTAAAATTGAGATGCTCGCTCCTGTGTCAATGATAAAATTGACCTTCAGAATGGCGATGCGAGCTGCGACTGAGATCAGCGGCAGGCCGGACGTCGCGTTAATCACAGCCTGCTTATCTAGTTTTCCGACGTTTCTCTTGATGGTGAGGAAGATCTTGAATTTGGGCGTGACGAGGGGAGCAGCTTGGCGTCATCTTTATTTGGCCACTTGCACCATGGCCTGCAGGTCCTTGCTTGGGGGCCATAATAAAGGTGCGCGCGGCACACCACCGGCCGCTGATTCTCGCTGAAGGGTTTTAGGCCGATGGGGATATTCGTTCTTGGGCTTGTATTGGCTCGAGTTGACGTTGGCGCCGCGTAGCAGCTTTGTTGAGCGAACGGTATTAACTCGTCGGCTAGTTTGCCGAGTTGAGTTAGCGTCAGCTCCTTTTGTGCTGCTACGACGGGCGCTATTGAGGATGGGAGCGCCTGGATGAATTTATGCTTCACCAAATCATCGCTGACGCCCACCTTCAGTGCCGTTTGGTGGATATCTTGAAGGAATTGGGAGGGCTTTCCAGTGAGAGGAGTGTTGGAGATGAGTCGTTCGAAGAGTTCTGGCTTCGTCTTTTCGTAATGACTCACGATTTCTTCTTTTAAATCGGTGTACGACTTGTTGTTGTTGTTGTTGTTGTTGTTTAGCCGATCAGCCCACCCTGATCGAGCAAGCCGGCGGCACGCAGGTAACCGATCGCCCTCTCCGGAGTGGACCAGAGGTTCAGCGCAGTCGTGATGTTGTGTTGTGTTCGTTGTTGTGCTAGAGCGGTACAGTCCGTCATAATGTGTTCAATTGTTTGTGGTGTGTCTTGGCACAGGTGGCAGGTGTCGTCTATGGAGTTGTCTAGTCTGTGTTTATATGTCCATAAGTTGGAGTGATGCCCACATCGGAATCGTGCTAAGTTAACTCGATCCGATCTGCTCAGGCTGATCTCTGACCTGTTAATGGGCGGCGGCTTCGCACCTAGGACCGCATTCGGACCGAGTCGTGTCAGTGCTTTGTGGGTTAGGTGTGTGTGTATGTGTTTTCTGTACTGTGATGTCTGTGGGGCGTGGTATGGAATGGAGTATTTGGTTATAATGTCTCTCTGGTGTTACCTTAATGGTGCGAGGTGTTGGTGCATGATTGTACATGTAGTGCAAGGGTGTTGTGGGTTAGTTGTCGCTGCTGCCATGAATTGTGTTCCCCTCATGTCTAAATGTTCGCTAACTTTTAGTATTTTTGTTTCTGTGTGCAGGTATTCTATTGGTGTTGTTTGAGTGCATCCTGTAATGATACGAAGTGCGTTGTTTTGTATTGTTTGTAAGGTGTTTATGTGTGTGTTTGAGATAATGGGTGCCCAGCATGGGCTAGCATAGTCCATAACTGAGCGAATATATTGTTTGTAGATGAGTGATGTTGTTTCCTGCTGGTGTCCAAAGTTTGTGCCTGTTAGTACCCTAAGCGTGTTAAGTCTTGACGTACATTGTTTTTAATGTCCTGAATGTGGTTTGCAAAAGATAATGATGTGTTGTATGTGACACCTAGTATTTTGGTTCTGTGAGTGTGTGGAATGTTGATGTTGTTTAGTGTAAGTTGTGGAATTACCTGGTGTTCTTTTGTGTTGCTTGTAAGCAAGGTGATGGTTGATTTTGTGGGCGCTACTTTGAGTCTATTGTGTGTGAGCCAGTCTTGTATACTGTTTATGTATGTTTGTAGGTTATTTGTAGCGGTGTCGATGTTGTTGTGGGTGGATGTTAGAGTGATATCATCTGCATATGATGATAAGGTAAGCTTGTTATCTATGGGTGTTGGAATGTCATGCATGTATAAGTTGAAGAGTGTTGGTGAGAGAACAGAGCCTTGAGGGACCCCGTTCGGAAAAAGCTTGTTTTTGGATGACTTGCCATTAAATGTGACATGTGAGTATCTTCCTGAGAGATAGTTGCTCAGCCACCTTTTGGTGTTATTGTGCATGTTTGTGTTGAGTATTTTGTTTATGAGAGGGAAGCGTGGGATAGCATCAAATGCTTTACTAATGTCTATTGTTGCTAATAGTGTACGTTGAGCTGGTCTTCTAGAGTTGATGCCATCCATGATGTGCTGCGTCAGGTTAGTGAGTAATGTCGTGGTTGAGTGGTGAGGTCTGAATCCATGTTGAGTAGGCGATAGTGGTATGTGTGGGTTGGTGATTTGTAAGATTAGTCTTTCTGTTACTTTGGAAGGTGGGCATAGTAAAGTAATGGGTCTATAGGAAGCTGGTTCTGTTGGATTTTTGTTTGGTTTGAGTAGTGTAATAATTTTACCTTGTTTCCATATGTCAGGAATAATACAGTGTTGGTATGAATATGTGCTGATATTTGTGAGAGCTAGTATTCCTTGTGGGCCCAAGTGTTTAAGGTGTATGTTAGATATGTTGTCTGGTCCAGTAGCCTTCGAATTTTTAATGTTTTTGATGATCTTGGTGGTCTGGTCTGTATTGAAGGGTGTAATGGTCGTGTCGAGTCTGTAGGTTTTCTTGTGTCTGGCTGTTTGTTTGTCTGCGTGTTTCTGGTTGTTGTCTCTGTTTAAGTGACTTATCTTTGCGTAGTGATTAACTAGAATGTTAGCTGTTGTGTGTATGTTGGGATATTATTTTGGCTGCGACAGATAGCCGCGTGTGAGGTGTGAATGCCGCTGTTAGAGTGGGTAATGCTGTTTATAGTCTTGTATAGCCTGTATGTATCTGTGGAGTGGTTTATGTTGTTATGAATTCCCTGAATGTTTCTGTTTGTTTTTCTTTGAGTTTGTTGTTTATTTCTGTGTTGAGCTGTTGTATCTGCTGCTTTATGGCTTCTGTGTGTGGTGTTTGTGTGTTATGTTTGAGGTTGTTACGTTGCCTTATGAGGTGGGCTATTTCTCTAGTGTAATTTGGGTTGTATTTCCTAATGTTGCCCTTGGGTATGTACTATTTGTTTGCATTATTGATAATCTGATTAAATGTCTTGAGTGTTGTATCGATGTTTATGATGGGTGTGCTGTTTAATGTGGTGAATTGTTCCTCAGTCTGTATTTTGAACTGTTCCCAATCAGCTTTCTTGTAATTTCTGTAAGTGTGCCTAAGGCTGTTGGGGCAGAGTGTAGAATGTGTTGTAATGATGATGGGCAGGTGGTCTGATGACAGTTGTTTTTCTGTTCTCCATTGTGTATGTGTTGCTAGTGAGGGGGAACAGAACGTTATGTCTGGGGAGGAGTTTGAGTATCCTGCTTGATGTGGTATGTGTGTATGTTCTTCCGTATTGTTAAGAATGAAGAGGCTGTTTAGTTGTGTGGCTATGTTGGCGCCTCTGGTGTTGTTTTGGTTGTGCAGGTACCAACTAGTGTCTTTGGCGTTGAAGTCTCCTCCTAAGATGACATTAGTGAGAGAGGCAAGATTGTGTAACTGTGGATTGTAATTGGCTGGCACCTGAGGTGAACTATCTGGTGGGATGTAAATGTTGATTAGTGTGGTGGTGTGTTTTGCGCGTTTTAATGTTAACTGCCTGTATTTCTATCGTGTTATCTGCTTGGATTGTGTTTGTAATGTTTTGGGTAGCATCAGTGTAGCTAATGCTTTTACGTATGTAAGTGATGAGTCCACCCCCGTTACGATCTTGACGGATCGCCGTGAAGTCAGGGATGGTGGGTGTTTTGTGTGTGCGTTTTAGTTTTGTTTCTTGTATAAGTGCTATGTGAATGTTTTGTTTGTGTACGAATTCCCTAAGCTGCATGATTTTGTTTGCGAGGCCATCTACGTTGTACTGTAATATGTTAATATTATACTTCTGTATGTGTCTCATGGTGCTATTGTGTCTATGTCTTTGTGTATGGTGACATGTGTAAGTTGTAGTGGGGCCTGGATTAGTCTTAATGTCGCCAGAGAGTAAAAGTAGTTCGGGGAGCACGCAATTGTTCCCTGTAATTGAAAAAAATAGCACGCTGAGAATAGGTCCGGCCCCGGGAGCCGATCGGCACTCTGACCGTGCCACGCAACAGGCCGTCGACTGCCAGTCTGGCCAACCGTAGACAGCCCGCTGCACGGAGATTTGAGGAAGTTTGGCAACCAGCGCGTTGATGTTTTGGTTTGACGTCGCCTCTTCGCGTTGACGTGTCCTGCGCTGGAGGATGCAGCCACTGTTTAGAGAGAGAGAGAGTTGCTGCTGAAATTCGTGAGACGACTTCGGGGGGTAACGAGGCTAGAACATGGAAAAATTTGGTCTCTTCGGATGTTATTCTGGAAATGTGGAATTGTGCCTCCATGATGGAGAACCATCCTGCGGCCGACGCTTCAGAGAACGTGGGTGGCTTGATGGTGACATGGTGCACTCCTGATTCAACAGATTCCATCTTGCGGGAATGTAATTCGGGTCTGCTGCTGCTTTGGTTCCGACCGGCTACTACGGGTGGGCGGCGAAGAGGCGTGGCTTCGGTTTGTTCCGCCCGGCGACTGAAGGATGCTGCTTCCGCTGGCTGCTTCGGGTCACTCCGGGGTCATCAATTGTAGCTGGTTCCTTCTTGGTGCTACTTGTAGTTGCCGGGAAGAATGAAGGATACGAGAGGCAAGCTATCGCTTTGTTGGGTATCTCTTTTAGGGGCCTCTCGTGTCCTCTTCTCTCCCTGTCGTTTGGGGGGTTGGCGTCTTGAAGGAAAAGCCGGTCGTTTTCAGAGTTTATTGAGTTCTTGGTTGGCTGAGGTTATTTTACAGAAGATTTTGTTATTTTATATACAGCTGAATTAATTAAATATATATATAAATTTATGTACAATACTTATTTATAAAGATTATATATGATTCTTAAAATTACACAGTGATTAAATATATACAATTTGGTACGCGCAAAATTGGTTTGTCTGTAACTAATATAAAAATAATATAAATGCGGAAAATTAACTGCGCGGCCCCACAGGGTCCCTTACTTCCAACCTTCTCTTTCTGTCCCTTGATGTAGGCAAGATCTTTCACAGGAATCTTTTTCTCTCTGCTGCAGGAACAGTTAATGTTTCACAAAACGTTTTAGAATGTTCTGAAACGTTACATTCTAGCCTCTGAGAAAGGTGGCTCAGAAAATGGCCTTATGCGCGCCAGAAAACCGTCAAAATATTTCATATACCAAACTGTATGATAATTACAATTAAGTGGAATGGCACACCTTTTTATTTGAGTATTTAAATATTTTTATTATTATATGAATTACATTGTGTGTGTTTATATGAATTAGTTAGAACAATGCTCTATGAGAGATAACGTGAGCAGCCATGATAGAAAACGTGAGAAGACATATTCTGGGGTAACTACAATAGTAAAATAATCAACAATTTAATACTAATCAACTGCAAAATGATGTAGGTTAGGGTTATCAGAATTAAATATTTTCTTCAGAATTGTGTTCTATACACCAAAATATGTCATTTGAACACCCTCTCCATTGATTTAAAAAAAATGCATAGTATGACCCGCCCTAAATTACAGTGGTCTAGCCACGAGCGAGTCCCAGGGCCGTAGCCAGGATTTTTGATTGGGTGGGGGGCTAAGTATCATACTTAAAGCTAAATGGGTTTAAATAATTTACACGTCTGCATTTTCTTGATTATTGTAATGTAATATTCTCTCTCTCTCTCTCTCTCTCTCTCTCTCTCTCTCTCTCTATCTCTCAGAAACAAGTTTTGCAAGTTTTGCGAGCAACGGGCGCTCTTAGCATCAGAATACCAGGATATCGTTGCTATCACCGAGTCCTGGATTCATACTGATCGTAGGGACTACGTTGGGGAGTTCGAAATTCCCGGGTATAGAATGTTTCGCAAAGACCGCACCCGTGGGGAGGGGGGTGGGGTACTAATATACATCAGGGACACGTTGAGTCCGGTTGACTGCCAGTTCCGGTCGGAACGGGAGCTGCTTGGCGTCGATCTGAATGTGGGAGGGACGAGCTATAGGTTAATCTTGGTGTACAGACCTCCGCATCTCCTCCTCGAGGAGGATACAGCCCTGTACACCGAACTCAGTAGCCTGCTAGGGGATAGGGTGTGTCTAGTTTTAGGAGACTTCAACTGTCGCGGCATAAAGTGGGAATACAGGACTGCTGATGCTGAAGGGAGGAGGCTAGTTGACTTTGCTGATGAGAACTTCCTCACTCAGTGGGTCAATGAGCCTACGCGAGGCGAAAGCGTTCTAGACTTAGTATTCACGACCGAAGACAACCTCGTCACTGGCCTCACCGTTGACGAATCGTTGGGCGGGAGTGATCACGGTCTGATTAGGTTCCGTGTGCGCGTCCCTCGGGTGAAGCGTAGTAACTCGAGGCAGTAAGCTCGATCTCCGGCGGCCGGACCTTGTTAGCCTCAGGGATAGCGTAGGTGGGATGGGGTTAGAGGGCGGCGGCGATGTTGAGCGAGGTGGAGTGCATTCCGGGACGAGTTTATGGTGCTGCAGTCTGCTGCCATACCCTCAAAACCGGTCACCCCTGCTTCAACGCAGCCTAATGGTTCAATCGTGACATCGCTTCGGCTATCCGAAATAGGAAAGTAGCGTATAGGAGGGCGAAGGCCAATCGTTCCCAGGAGAACACTGAAGCGTATGTCCACCTGTGTAGGGAAGTGAAGGCGAAGGTTAGGCTAGCGAAACGTAACGAAGAACTACGGGTGGCAAGCCTCTGCAAAGGGAACCCTAAGGAGTTCTTCAGTTATGTTAATAGTAGAAAGCCCATTAGAAGCGGACATCGCCAATGTGCTTAATGAGTACTTTGCGGGAGTGTTCACCAGGGAGGACACCCGCATCATCCCCGAGCCAGGCGTGAGGCACGAAGGTGCTGGCCTGGATAGTGTTCGATGTACCGCGACAGTCGTTGCCGATAGAACAGACAAACTGAGCGCGTTTAAGGCTCCTGGGCCAGACCAGTTTCTCCCCAGTGTTGCGAGAAGTGCGCGACCAGGTGGCTCCCCACCTGGCTACAGTCTTCAACAAATCGTTGGAGACGGGCCAGGTGCTGGTGACTGGAGGGAAGCCAACGTGACCCCTATCTTTAAGAAAGGGGATCACGAAAGTCCAGGAAACTATCGTCCCATTAGTCTCACTTCAGTTGTAGGTAAATTATTAGAGGAGATAATAGTGGATAGGATCGTTGACCATTTGGATTCCTACAAGCTGCTTGTGGACTCCCAACATGGGTTTAGACGGCATAGGTCGTGTCTCACCAACTTGCTCGAGTTTTTTTTCCACGGCATGTTGAGTGAGTATGATAAGAGTAGGGCGATTGATATACTTTATCTCGACTTTCAGAAAGCCTTTGATAAGGTACCTCACCGCCGGCTAATGGCGAAAGTGCGCGCGCTGGGTATCGGTGGGGAAATAGGTAGGTGGATTGAAAACTGGCTGAAGAATAGGCGGTAGAGGGTTGTAATTAAAGGGGCTAGTTCGGGTTGGGCCTAGGTCACTAGTGGGGTTCCTCAGGGTTCTGTTTTGGGGCCACTGTTGTTTATCATTTACATAAATGATATCGACGGTGGCATCGTTAGTCGGATCGCCAAATTATCTGATGACACCAAGCTTGGGGCCAATGTTGGGACGCCCGAAAAGATCGAGGAACTGCGTGCGGACCTAGGTAGGAGAGGAGAGTGGTCCGAAAAATGGCAAATGCCGTTTAACTTGGGTAAATGCAAAGTGATGCACATTGGCTACGCCAATCCCAAGTCGGACTACTCGATGTTGGGGAATAATATCGAGGCGACTGATTTGGAAAAGGATTTGGGTGTGCTAATCAGCAGCGACCTTAAGTTTACCAAACAGTGCGTACAGGTTGAAAAGAAAGCCCAGAAGCTGTTAGGTTATATCAGGAAGCAATTTCAGTTTCGGAACAAGGAGATTGTGCTCTCTCTGTACAATTCCCTGGTTCGGCCGCACCTGGAATATGCTGTGCAGTTTTGGTCGCCCACCCTCAGAAAAGATATTGAGAGACTGGAGCGAGTGCAGGCGAGGGCCACAAATTTAATCCCTTCCGTTAGGTATATGCAAAGGTGGGCACCCGGGCCTCAAAAAGGACCGACGGTCCCGGTCCCGGTCCTTTCTGAAGATAGGACCTAGGAACGACTCGGTCCTCGGTCCTTATATATAAGTGAAGTAGTAATAGTGCCTCCAGACGGTTTTCTTCCATAGTAGACCTGATTACTGTAAGTGTTCCCTCGAGCTTTGAAAACAAACGTTCAGCTTCTGCAGTAGTTATTGGTAACGTGGCAAGCAGATGAAGCAACGTTGAAATATTTGGGAAAAAACTGCTACATTGATTTAGGCCAGATATAGCAGTGGTTGGCCGCTTGTCATTGTCGACTTTCTCCCATTTTTCTCGCCACAACTGAAACTCACTTTTGATAACAGTCTTGGAATCCGCAAGAAAATCGGAGTACAAATCTAACGCAGTCTGTAGGTGTTCCCACTGCTGGTCCACTTTGAGTATTGGTGTACGTAACTTATTTGGAATTAGCCAGCCAATCTTGAGTCCTTGCTGCTGGCGATCCCCAAACCGATGATCAATGTCATTAATTACCATGTCAAGCGTTGGATAATAAATACAGGGCGTCCCAAAAAAATGTATACACACTTTAAATAATTATAAAGGCAGTGTTTATTAAAATACATTTCATTTTCAAAATGTAATAGAATCTACAGACATTATTTAATTGTTTTGTCAACGCCTGTTTTCAAACTGACGTCCGTTCTGGTCCAGGCACTGCTGATAACGCGAAGCAATGGAATCGCAAACATCACGAAACATTTCGTTTGGTATTTGTGTGCATTCTCGTTCAATGGCTGCTCTCAATTCAGCGACTGTTGCAGGTTTTATAGCGTAGACTTTGTCTTTTAAGTATCCCCATAAAAAAAAGTCTAGTGGTGTGAGGTCTGGTGAACGCTTACGGACGTACACAGCCGACATCGAAACACCACTCGTCCAATCCACATCCACATCGTGCCAAGTACCACTCGCAATACTCCACTCTTCGGTCCGGATCATCATCTTCATTAATAGCATGGACTAATCTTGGAATGTAACTTTTCCATTGACAGCTCTTCAAAATGCGTTGGACAGACGATTCTGAAATTCCTACCTCACGACTCGCTTGCCGCACAGATTTTCTTGGACTTTGGTGATACGTTTCCAGTACTCTTTCTTGCTTTGTGGGGCTTGTCGATGTCCGTGGTCTTCCGGAACGCTTCTTGTGGACATTCTGAACAGTTCCATCGGCTTCAAACTTATCTCTAATTCGAGTGATGGTAAGTCGCGTTGGTGGATCTGTTTGAAACTCCCTCCTAAACTGTCTTTGCACTTCAACTGCGTTTTCACACTTCCAGTAGCATTTTAGAATGAATTTCCTTTGTTCAAAGCTTAGTCTGACTGCCATTATTAATTCTAATGGGTTTAACTTGGAAAGAAAGAAACATCAATTGAGCTATCAGCTGTTAAAGTGTGTATACATTTTTTTTGGGACGCCCTGTATTTATCCTGTAGTAACTTTCGGTAGAAGAGTTATCAAAATCAGCTGACGGTCTGTACACTGACCGTGAAGCTGTCCTGGGCTTTGTCAGCTCTAGATCCAGGGTTTCAGCAACAAGTTTTGCGTTTTGTTCTGCAAATATGCTTGCGAATTCTTTTTCACTCCGAATGCTTTTCAGCGAGCTCAATAAATCGCCAACACAGGACATTGCCTCCACCAGGTCACATTGTACCTTTTGTAGAACACGAGTCATTGGCAGCATAAGAGCGGACACCCTTTCATGAATTAGCAAAGAAACTACAAATTCAGATAAGCATATTTGCGCAACCTTACATGGGCAGAACTACCAAGCATAACACTACAAGTGGAACTGTGTATTTTTCGAGCGTGGCGTAACGATGTAAATTGCCTGCAATTAAATATACATATTAGTAACCACACCTAACTTTTTGACAAGAAAAAGTTATTGATTTCATAGTCATACCAATAGCTTATTAGTTATTACTAATAGCTTTAATTAAATAAAAAATGTGAGCTGAAGTTAAAAATTAAAAAAAAAAATATTTTATCAAAAAACTATGTTACGTCCTTAAAATTGCTAAAACTTTGACTGGTATTTAAAATTAACAAAAAGTATTTACATAGAGTAGGGTTTAATAGAGAAGAAATGCTTAAATAACATTTTAAATGAGTTGTAAAAAATTGTACAAAATTTTTGTAAGATATTTTGGATTGGGGGGCCATGGCCCAAGTGGCTCCCCCCCCCTGGCTACGCCCTTGACGAGTCCCCCAGGCATCACTAACATATGTAAGCGAGTCATTAGGGAGTAGTAATTTACTGGCAAGTTGGTAGTCGCATGCCTCACAGTAATTGATAAGAAGCTTAGCAAAATCCGAACCAGGTTCAGTGATATTGCTGTTAAAATCACCAACCACTACACAACACACCAGTCCAGCTCCTCTAGCAGTATATTTAGTTTACAGAGTATCTAAAAATACCTCCTCATACGTCACATTCGTTCGATATTTCCTTGTGTATCATCTGCGAAACATGATACAATACTGCCATTAATATCTGCAATGCAGATATTAATGGCAGTATTGTATCATGTTTCGCAGATGACACAATGATGATATGCAAGGAAATATCGAACGAATGTAACGTATAAACCCACACTAATAGTCTGAGTTTATTTCCACAACAGTTTCGATGCCCACTGGCATCCTCTTTTGGTGGATACAGAAAAACGAATGAACGAAAGTGAGTAAGGAAACAATCCAGGAAAGGTAAGGAACATTCTAGAAGGCCAAAGACCATTAAGAAATTCACACCTAGGTTAGATCCCGTTCACCCGACACCAGGTGAACCGGGAACCGGGGAACCTTTAGTTAACCAAAGACAATACTTGAGTTTGCCTTACATTTCCGGCTTAGAAAGTGTAAAACCTTTGACGAAAGATTTTAGGTTTGATTTGGCGTTCAAATATTTGTCTACCGTTGAAAGTAAATTGGTTATGAATAACTTTGCAAAACATGAGAAAGCTGGTGTCTGCAGCATTCCCTGCATATTTAAAAGAGACAAATATGCCTTCAGATGTTGTAACATTAATAATGCAGATTTTTTTTTATCACGCCAGCCAAAATAATCATGCCATAGATTGGGAATTTTTTTTTATTTTATTGGGTTCATAATCCCAGCTGAGCCGTGAACGGCCAAGCTCTGAAGGGCTAGTTTAACTTACAGCCCAAGTTAAGCTAGACTAAGAACTTACGGACTTGGAGGTCCTATTAGGTCCTTCCTCAGGGTTGCTGACTACGTGGGCCTACCTTAGGCCTCAGTTGCATAAAATTAAGATAAAAAACAAAAGGGGCACTATTTATGGTCTTCTTTCTAAACCTTGCAACAATCTTGTATCCAAACAACCAAACTGAATTGCAAGAGAGCTCTCTATAAGACCACACCCTGTAAGTGTCGCATTCAACAAACGAGTTGGAAGTAGGGGTTAAAACCGGTATTGAAATACCGGTATTAATACCGGTATTGAAGTAGTACAAATAATACCGATACCGATATTATAGGTTTTCGGTATTGACAAAAATTGCTATTGTAAAATTTAGGCAATTTAGTCCTCCGATAAGACTGAAGTGGAAGCAGATTCATTACTGAGTGAATACATGCAAGAAATGGACAAACTAGGAAAAGTGCCATCTAAAAAAAATTCCATTGATTTTGATGTTACTAATGAATTTAAAAGCTTGGAAGTTACTTTACAGAGAAGTGAGAATTTAGAGAAGCTGTACAAGGCACTGCTTTCAATTAAACCTACAGTGCAGAATCAGAAAGAGCCTTTTCTGCTGCAGGCCTATTTCTGACGAAACTGAGATCAAGTCTATCTGAACAATCCCTAGATGCTCTTTGTTTCCTCAAAGCATACTTTCAAAATCAAACTAAGAAATAAATATTTAGATACTAATAATTTCTATCTACCCCAGTAGTTGTATAATAATATGCTAAAAAAAATTCAAATAATATTTTTATTACAATTTAGTAATTTACTGTATAAACTTTTTCGAATAGAATGCCATCTATTTGGAGTTGGGTCATTAATTTATAGTAAATATGGTGAGTACTGCAAGTCCCTCAGACTTGTGGGAGGGTTGGTAGGGTGGCACCATAATAAATCAAAATAAATTATTTTTTTCATAATACCGGTATCAATACCGGGATTAGCATAATTGCCTCCAAATACCGGTATTGAAAATTTTCGGTATTATGCAAGCACTAGTTGGAAGGACGCGCAGCGACCAAAAAAATGCCACAAGAGTGCCCAAACAATGATGTCACAAGAGCCCAAAAATCATCTTAGTCATCATATCGCCTTGGGACAACAATGGCTCTTCCTCTTCTAGATTTTCTAACAGGGAATGAAGTAGGTTACTTTATAAATGTAATAATTATGTCAAAAGAAAAATAATAGAATCTGTATGTATAGAACAAGAGGATAATTTTAAATTGTGTGAAGGTACTTATAAGCTGGACCCTTTAATGAGATTCTTGATCAAAAAATCCCTTCCGGCGTCGGGTGAAGGGATCTAACCTAGCTGTGAATTTCTTAATGGTCTCAGGCCTTCTAGAATGTTCTTTACCTTTCCTGGATTTTCTTACTCACTTTTGTTCATTCGTTTTTCTGTATCCACCCGAAGGATGCCAGTGGGCATCGAAACTGTTGTAGAAATAAACGTCTATTAGTGTGGGTTTCAGGGGCGTCCACAGGATGAATTAAGTAAGGGGGCACAAGTATTTGCTCCGCGGGGAAACTTTCGTTCTGGGACAGCATTTCCTGCCTTCTGGAGGCAGTTAGGAGAGCAAATTATATGGCTTCAAATACTGAAAATAAGGATTTTTTTAGACATCCTTTGTATGTCCATGATATTAGGGTGAAACCAGATACACAATAACTTGGTAGATATACAAGTTTACTATTCTTACATAATTTACATATAAATAATTGTCATGGGACTGAGAAGGTTATTGAAGACAGTATTCAGCTCTTTAAGTAATGTACAACATATCCTTCCTAACGATCTCGTAGTCGCGTTCTCCACAACAAATTTTACATGTTTTAATTTTAATCACAGGATTCTCTCTTCATATCAACAATATGGGAAACTATACAACATCAATAATTAATATAATATATGCTAAATATCAACAATATGGGAAATTATACACTATTAATAATATATATAGTAACCAATTACTATCTTCACATATTATGACTGGATTTTGGGTTTATGATAAAATATTAGTAGTTGACGAAAAAACGAGGGGGGGCACCATTGAAAAACGAGGGGGCTTGGCCCCCTCGTGTGGACGCCCCTGGTAAAGATAACTATAGGCCAATAGCCTTGGCCAGTATTATGCCTAAGAAGTTTGAATATATACTTATTAATAGACTTGAATGTTATCTGTGTACTCGTGATAACCAATTTAGTTTTAAAAAGAAACAGTACTGATATGCGTGTGTATGTATACCTTGAAGGAAATGGTCTGTAAATACCAAACTCTAAATGCTAATGTATTTTTGCGTTTCCTGGATGCCTCAAGCATTTGATCGTGTTAATTATGACAAATTATTCGTGAAACTTTGAAATCGTAATGTACCTGGTATAATCACCAGACAATGATTGTAAGATGGAGTTGGGTTAATTCAGAGCCATTCTCTGTGAACAATGGTGTCAGGCAGGGAGGGATACCGTGCCCCTACTTATTCAATGTTTATATGGATAATCTATCTGTTGTGCTGAACACCTGTAAAATAGGCTGCTATATTGGTACAATGATTGTTAATCATCTGATGTATGCGGATGATCTAGTTCTTATTTCTCCATCTGTAAAAGGGTTCAGCACACTTTTGAAGGTGTGTGAAAGGTATGGGAAGGATAACGACCTAAAATATAATCCTGATAAAAGTCATGTTATGATTATGAGGACCAAGGCTTACGAGTATATAAAACTGCCTGAATTTCAATTGAATGGTATGGTGATGTCAGAAGTAACCCATACTAAGTATCTTTGCCACATACTAACGGATAATCTTTCAGATGACTGTGATATTCTAAGGCAATGTAGACAATTATATGCTCAAGGAAATACCTTGGTTAGAAAATTTCATGCGTGTATATTAGATGTTAAGTTGATTTTGTTCAAAATTTTTGGACTCCAATGTATACAGTTCATTTGTGGTGGAACTACAGGATGTATAATTTGAGGAAATTATACGTTTCATATAATAATATTTTTAGGAGTTTATTATGGATTCCAAGATTTGTACGTAAATGGTGCTCCTTCTAGTGTCAGTATGCTGTTTGTAGTCAATAAGGTGCCTAACTCAGGCTAACTGTGCCAGTGTAATTCGGAATTTTGTATTTAGATTTATCACTAGGCTTGGTGAGTCAGTCAATAAGATAATAGAAGCCATGGTTAGTGGACTGGTCTCCGATGTATTTCATAAATCTCAAATCTGAAACCATTAGCGGAGCAATTGTATGTTTATTATACTCAGTGATTCACTGGCCTACTTAGTCAGTGCTCCAGACAGGGCCGTTTCTAGCCATTAAGGGGCCCTAAGCAGTATACCCATTTGAGGCCCCACCCCTCCATCCACCAACTCACGCCTTACTACATCACCTCAGCACACACATACAAAAAATGGCTGTGTTAATAAAAAACAATTATGAAACAATTTTAATGAAACATTTATGTCCAAAACAACAAATATGTACTTTCAGAAGACAAAGAAAAAATACTCATGACATTCCTGAAAATTAGCTTATACATTATTTACAATAAATGACACAGAACTATGTATAAAAAAATAATGCAATTATCAACTACCAAACAATTACTAACTCTACGATACAATCGTGTAATAGCTAACAGTTATACAGAACAGTTTGTAATTTCAACATTTTTGCCTCCTAGATTTTTTCTGGGCCAAATCATCAATAACATCATCATATGAAATCTCCCTGCCAACGTCCTGGTTGATGCTTATGAAGCCAAGGCCACTGAGGCGATCCTGCCCCATTGATGATCTGAGGTAGTTCTTGATTAGCTTCATCTTAGAGAAGCTCCTCTCGGCTGACGCTACTGTCACAGGTAGAGTGCAGGCAATTCTTAGTGCAACCCAGAGATTGGGGTATAGTTCCTCCAGTTGCTTCTGATGAATGAAGGAGAGAAGCTCCAATGCAGTCATGTTGTGTGAAGGTAAAGTCGGCGAGTTCTTAATTTCGAGGGCCAGTTCTCTTCCATCAATGTCAGAGTCAGCTCCAGAGCTCAGTATCTAAGAGAGCTTTTCACACTTGCAGGACAAGTCTTCCTTGTTCATTGTGGTGAAGTTTAGGAGAACCCCAAATATGTCCCTCACATCATCTAATGTTTTGAATCTCTCATTTATTGACCCGATGGCACAATCCACCACCACATTGAAACTATATATAGTGTCATATGACTGTCCTCTGCAGTCATCAAAGTGAATATTCAGTTCATCTAGTCTCTTCAGAATTAAAACTAATAAACCCAGGCCTGTACTTTCTGAAGCCCCAAAAAAGTCCAAGAAGTATTCTTTTATTTCTGGTACTTCACCCATTTTAACAGTTCTGATAATAATCGACATCTGTTCTTGGTGGCTTATGTCTGGAGTGCAGTCTAAAATGAGAGTAATATTTAGCTTGTTTTATTTCTGCAACAATGGCATCCAAGATCTTCCCACTAATGGACCCAATGAGCACAGTTTGAATGATGTTTCCAGGTAACTTGAATGACTATATTGGCCACTTTCGACTCTGCTGATGTGTTGTTTCATCACTGGATCAAATTTGGCAAGCAGCTCAACCTCCTTCAAGAAGTTGCCATTGTCTCGATTGTACAATGTAGAGGAAGACCCCCTGAAAGCAAGGTTTCTCTCTGCCAGTGATTGGATTATACTTACAAGACGTGAGAGAACATCTCGCCAGCGTCTTCGCCCTACCTCCATTAATGACATTTCAGTTTGGTCAATAGTCCTCCCACTTTTTAGCCGCAGTTCCAGATCCTTCCATGTTGCCATGTTATCTGCATGTTCTGAACTATTTTCATGGCCTTTCAGAAACGAACCAACGTTTATCCAGTCTGAAAATCCATCCGTAATTAGTTTGTACGACTTCCTTGAAAACAACTTGCAGCAGAAGCAATAAAGAGCATCATTCCTTCTAGAGTACATCAGCCAGCTTCGCTTTATTTTTTCACCATTAATTAATGTTCTGTACATGTAATGGTGATGAACGCTTCTACCGTCCTCTCTTTTAGGGAATGTGAAATCTGGACTGATTTGAAATGGTCCTCGAGACACCAGATCTGTCTTCAAGGCATCTGACAGGACAACTGGCCAGTCATACGGATCAAGCGGTGGAGCAGATCTTGGTTCTTGTTGCTCAGTAGAAATGCGTGTGTGTAGTGTTTGAAGCTGAACAGAAATTGGCCACTTGTTGGTTCATCAGGCTCTACTTCTACTGGTGTTTGAGGTTGCATAGAGGATGGTCCTGCTGTTGGCTCATGATGCTCATCAGGCTTTGCTGAGGATGGCTTTTCCAAATATTTCAGTCGTGCTCCTGAGAACATAACATAACATTACATATTCTGTTAATTTTTGCTAAAATACTCTTTCTTATCTTGTTTGATAATTGATCTGTGTGAACAGAATTTGAGGTGATGTGATCCATTAAATTTCACATTTCGAAATATTATAAATATTAGAGAGACTAGCTTACTCTACACGATTCCTGAGCACTTGTCTAGCTTGATGGTCTACCTAACCTAGTTGCCTGAACTGTAATCATAAGAATATACAAGTGGCACATCTCACCTGTGCTACTGGAAAGCTTCTCCTCTATTTTCTTCTTTTTCCGTTTTTCAGCTCCTGATGGATAATATTTCATTTTCCAAGATGCACGAAGTCACATCTAGTTAACCACAAGTAATCTGCTAAATAATAATAATCATGATAATAATGATGATGATACTACTACTACTAATAATATAATAATAATAACTTCAGCTATATTCCTATTCTTGCCCACTGAGCTATGACCTGGGAGCCTGTCTAGGGGCCCCCTAGTAGTAGCGGGGCCGTAAGCGGCCGCTTAGTCTGCTTATGCCAAGAAACGGCGCTGGCTCCAGACAACTATCTCTTAATCTTCTATGGACCTATTGTATAAGGTTTGTACCTGTTGAGTATGAAATAAAGTGTTATTTGTTTTAATTTATTTTTGTGTTTTCTTTCTGTTCGTCAAATTGTAACAATTTGACAGACGGAAAAGGAGTATACGTGGTGGTTTTAATATGAAGTTAGGACTGAAAAGGTGGATTAATTCTTAATCCATTATGCCTGAAAGAGTTGAAGAGATGTTACGTGAATAAGTCAATTATATCTATCTATCTACCTATCTATAAACAATAAAGCAACATATTTTCAAGTAATTTACTTTAAGTATATTGCAACCTCTGTCAACATTGTAGATATATCTAAGCAATAATGCTGGAAGCTGCTCGTACCCTAAATAGGATGTATGGGCGGAGCGGTGCTTTGTAAAAAATGAATCCTTCGCTTTCTGTCTGCGACTCAATCCATAAACTGTGACCAAAGAGTTTGTAAGTAAATTCACAAACACCAAAATCTACAGAATTTGATAAAAATAAATAGTATAAATTCACACCGTCCCATTTGTCCTTTCGATCACTACCGAATCGTTGAGTTACAACAACTCGCCCTCTGTATTAACTAAATCCCAATGATGGCAGTATTTGCCTCTTAGCAAACAAATTCAGACGTATACCGAAGAGCCCCCACCCCCCACCCCCAAACCCGAGATGGGTGCGTGTTACTTCTAGAAACGGGATTCATGCCCTTATAGTCTAAGAACTTGATTTATTATACATAGAGATTTAAGCTTAATAGGAGTTTATGACAATTTATCGAATAGCTTTGAGAAACGTGCAGGAAAAGAAAATGCCTCGTGTTTTTCTACATTCTAATTCAGATTCGAGAGATCAGTTTCTTTCGGATGAAGTTAAAAAAGAAAAAAAATAGTTTCAGAAAGAAAACTGTTCCCCGCCTACCAAATACCTGTGCCCAATAATTTGGTGACAAAAATATATACAAACACTTTTAATTGTATTTCTTCCAAGTCAGCGTAAGACTTATCTACAAACTGCTCAAATGTAGAACCGAAGCCAATATCGAAGAAATGAACAGTTTTATTAATTATAAATTGAATGATGAACTCAATCAAGTAATAATTTTAGTCTTAGAAATTTGTATTCGAGATGAAAATGAGGCTTAGATTATCCGATTCCAACTGATACGAAGAAATAATAAGGTGTTGATTTGTTTATCCTCCTCCGTTATAGCTAAGGTCAGATGACGAAGGGGGGGTTTTTACTTGGGGTGCGAACCATAGGTTGCTACATCATCACCCGTCCAGTTACTGAATAGACAACGTAAATTAACCACGGTGATCGAACAGGAAGCGGTATTACGATGTGGCCACGACGTAACCTCCATACGGAGGAAAATTTTTATATATATACACCTTGATCACCTTGGTTTTGCTTCCACCCGAATTGTTCATTCTGGCGAAGGTCAAGCATGTTGCTCCACTTCAGACCTACAGCTTAACGTGGAATCCGAACCATGACCCGACACAAGTGGTCAGAAATTACGAAGTCCTCACCCGGACTCGAACTCACGACCTCCCGATCAGCAGCCTAGCATCTTAACCACTAGGCTACCCAGGGGCAGGGCCGCCGAGAGGGCGGGGAAGCCGGGTTAAAACCCCGGGACCTGGACCTCTAGGGGGCCAGGAAAGAGGGGGGATAAAATCTAAAAAAAATATAAAGCAATTGATTAAATAACAAAGGAAACATAATTAATGAACATACATTTTATAAAGATTATCATACTGTATGTTTTGAATAGTGACTTGGACATCTAATCAGTTTGCTCGCTATGTACACAAAAAACAAAATCCTGAGTAAACAGGGGGGGCCCATATACCAATCCTTCCCCGGGGCCCGTGGCAGTTCTCGCCGGCCCTGCCCAGGGGACCCATTTATCTAACCATACATACACCGTGCATGTATATAAATATAATTATTAAAATATATTTTTTTAATAGTGCGTGCGAGAGTGCAAAATACCAAAACTGTGATAAGCATTTGTTTCTTCATGCCACATAACACTTCTGAATCTCTACTTGTCCCGAAGTTAATGGATAATGAATAGACAAGCCTGTTCCTAATGAAAACTACAGTTTAAACGTTAAAGTGATCTTTGCTATAAAGGTTACTCGATAGTTTTCATATCTTCAAATATACATTTCGGGATAGGAAAGCCCGAGAGAGATTACTGCGGTAGACACCCACCTTTTCACTTCATTTTGAAACGTACAAATGTCGGTGCATTCATTTCACCAATTTCCTTACAGATTTTTTATATACGTTTCATGCCCTTTTAGATATACGGTCACTTCGTAGTAATGTTTTACCGTTTAATTCCTCCTCAACTGCGAAGGTTTTGTGACGGAGGGGATCTACATATTTACGTGGAATCCGAACAGCTACATCTGAACGCGGAGGAGGGTCACCCATCCAACAACTAATCAGACCCAAAGTCGCTTAACTCTACTAATCTAACGGGAAGCAGTGATACGACGTAACCCAATAATGAGCTATAAATACGCGCATACATACATAAATTTGCGCAAATTCTAATTGTCTTTAGGTTAATAATGATATAGTCCCAAACAAAATTTCACTTACGGGTATTTAGCTTTTATACTTCATTAATAATACGAAAGAACTATGATAAAAAGAGGTAAGGAGTTATAGTGATAAAGTCTAAAGACCAATGTTGTGTTTAGGATTTTTTTCCTTCAACATAAAAAAGGATTACTTATTTTTACACTATTTAAGAATAACTTTCCTTCAGTGTAACTTCTGAATTAATAAAAGACTGAATAAAGTTTGACATTTAATAAATTCATGGAAAAGGTAATTTAATATTTTATTCCTTTTAATACTATATATAATAAATTCGCCATCTTGGATAATTTTAATGCATCCACGCATAACATTTTTTCATTTTTTTTTCCATTTATCAGGACTGAATTATATCCTTGGGTCATCATTATATACCTTGACCTTGCCTTTTTCTTTGACCTTGGTCTTTAGCTTCAATCAATATTCCTAATTATGTGGATTGAATTATTATATAAAATATAACTTTGGCACAGCAAGTTACAGCGCTCGAAACAATATAAAATGAGTAAATAAATTCAGAATAGAATAATTTTAAACTAAATATATTCAAGATATATATTAAAATTATATACTGTGTAACAGCGAGGTATACATGTTTAGTTTTAGTATTCGAGTTACCCAAAAGTTCCATATTTCTGCAAAATATGCTGTGTACTGACTCGCAAGTTTTTCTCCAAACCCTTAATTCATAATGGGTATACCAAGGGTATATTATACAGAGGTTATGAAATAAGGTAAACCCCTATTACATAGCTATGGTAAGTTATATAAAGGGTATATTTTACCTAGGTTATGAAATAAAGCTTAATGCACAAATTTACTCAACTACTAGTTCCTGCAGAATAACGTACTAAGCATATTTTCTTGAAGGCCCAATTAGAAGGTTTCATAATGCTACTTTTATTTGAACAGCAGCAATTCAGTACATAATTTTTCTTTAAAATAAAATGTATACAATATAAAAAATCTGTAAGATGCATAATAATACAGGGTGTCTCAAAAGTCACTATCTATTTCGGTGACATTAGATGTTTTTTTAAAAAATGCTATGCTGGCATAAAGATATGTACTTCTGGTGCAAATTTGTGTATTTAAAAAAAGTTAATTGGTTTATTATCTTGACATGCTTGAACAATTCCTCGAACCTCAACTTCTTACAGATGGCATTTGACACAGTAGTTTTTCAGCAGGATGGAGCACCGTGCCATTATGCAATAATTGTACGTGATTATCTTGACAGACGCTTCCCCGGTCGCTGGATTGGTCGTGGAGGAACACAACCATGGGCAGCACGTTCACCCGATTTAACACCATTAGATTTTTTCGCCTGGGGTTTCATTAAGTCTAAAGTGTACACTGGTAGAAGAATTAGTGATGTAGCCGAACTTCGAAATCGTATTACCGATGCAGTTCAGAAAATAACACCTCAAATGCTGGAAAGTGTGTTCCTGGAAACAACTTATCGCTTTGAGCTCTGTAGAGACACTGATGGTCGCCATGTGGAGACAGATAAATAAATAGCACTAATTCTTTGTGGCACTTACTTTGAAATAAATATATTTTTCATGTCTTAAACCAGTTTTTCGTGATTCCCATTATTTTTCAAAATAGATAGTGACTTTTGAGACACCCTGTATTTAACTCCCAAACCTGCAATTCCTTTACTTTCTGCATGTTAGAAACCTCGGTGGAGCATTTCGTAGAAGGAAATGCTTTTCATATGGTGGAAATATAATAAAAGCGAAGTCTTCTATTGATCTAAACAGGAGGTAAAACGGAAGAGAAAATTGCCGCGTGTCACGTAGGCTCATTTAGCACGAGATTCCTTTCGATAGATGAGGTTTTCCTTGTAATGGCATGCT
Source organism: Bathynomus jamesi (assembly GCA_023014485.1). Classification (NCBI taxonomy): domain Eukaryota; kingdom Metazoa; phylum Arthropoda; class Malacostraca; order Isopoda; family Cirolanidae; genus Bathynomus; species Bathynomus jamesi. The sequence goes on from JAJOZX010001115.1 coordinate 337,932, forward strand.
ATAAACAGGACTGCGGATAAGCCTTCCAGGGCTCTTTAGATTCCGTGCAAGAACAAAATAAAAAGTTACATCTAGTTTTAAAATCATAATTTAAGGTAACTAATATATTATATACAGGGTGTCCCAAAACGAAATATTAATAACTTTTTTATTAAAGGTGCTGGAAGTAAATACTAAAAAATAAAATAACAAGCGAAGGTGTAACTTTTATTCCCATGCACTAGTAAACCTCTACATGTTTTCCATCATTTACTATAACCAATCTAATTCTACGTTCAAATTCTTCAATGGCACGCTCCAGTACAGATGGGGAGATGGATGTGATAGTTTCCTGAATACGCTGTTTCAATTCCACAATGTTTCTCGGTTTGTTATGGTGAACTTTAGACTTAACATAACCCCAAAGATAAAAATCTAAAGGTGTTAAATCGGGGGAGTGAGCGGGCCATTTCATTGGTCCTCCTCTACCAATCCATCGTCTTGGGGAAAGTCTCGTTTAGAAATTTTTGAACGACTCTAGCATAGTGAGGCGGGGCTCCGTCTTGTTGAAAGATTAGTTTGAAATGATTCAGGAGTTTCTTTTAGTAGTGGCACAAAGAAATCTTTTAACATCTAAGTACGAAGCACCTGTAACAGTCCGTTCTTCAAATAAATACGGACCATAAATTCGAGAACTTGACATTCCACACCAAACATTCACTTTGGGCGAATCACGTTCATGTTCAAAGGTCTCTCATGGATTTTCTGGTCCCCAAATTCTAATTGTGGCGGTTAAGTTTTCCAGATGTATGAAACGTTGCCTCGTCAGTGAAGATGACGTTTTTCAGGAAATTTGAGTCTGAATCAAAGAACTCGATTAGTTCCTGGCAAGTAGCAATTCTTACTGCGTAATCTTCTTTAAAAAGTTGATGATGCACTTGCACTTTGTAACATTTTAATTTCAGATTTTTGTGAAGGACTCTGTGAACCGACGATCGTGGGATGTTTAACTCAACTGAAACTCTCCTTATTGACGTTTTTGGATCCGTGTGAAATGCTTCCATAACAGCTTGCGACCTTTCTAGAGACTTACTCGGGCGTCCACAACTCTTTCTCTTAAGGACGGATCCACTCTCTTCAAACGTTTTCACCCATCTTTTTATGCTCTTTCCTGGTGCCTGTTTATTGTGTTTAACTTGAAATCATCTTTGTGCCTGTGATGATTGATTTACTTTCGTAAACATACCTGACTAGTTCAGTTTTTTCTTGTGGTATCATCTGAGGGTGGGTGAAATTCTGTACAGTTTGTATCATATGTTTTTTTTTTTGGCCGCCAACTTGCTAGAACGAGCGAGTGAGTGAGTGATTAGACGAGGTCCGGAAGCTTAACAAAAAAAAAAATAAAACATTTTGCAACCTTCCTTGGGGGGGGGGGGGGGGGGGGGGGGTAAAAAAAAAAAAAAATGGTGTCAATAATCCAGCAGGGTTGAAGCACCTTAAACAGAAAAAACAAAAACAAACGAGGTCCGGAACGAGCAAGTGAATGATTAGGCTAGTCTAGTCCGGTCCGTAGGATTCGCCGTCACAAGGCCTTTGGTTAGACTAGGCCACCCTTCATGATAAATGATTTCTTTTATGAGAAAATTTTGTAGAATTTTTTTTAACATTTTAAAGTAACGATATGTTTTTGATAATAATTACGTATACAGTATCAAAAACTAACATCTTCACTTGTTATTTTAGTTTTTAGTATTTACTTCTAGCACCTTTAATAAAAAAGTTATTAATATTTATTTTACGGTCACACCTTTTGGGACACCCTGTACAGTATATATATATATATATATATATATATATATATATATAATATACAGAAAATGGTTAAGTTTAATGTTTTCCTTTAATCTCTTACGTTTTACCGACGAGTATACAGTCTATTGGTGCTTATAACAGTGACGCTTAAAAGATTAACTTTATCAAACCTAACCTAACTTATCCTAAGATCTATTAATTAAAAACTAGCAATATTCTTATTTTTTAAGTTTTAATACTTCTCATCTAATATACATATTTAATATACAATTTTAACATGATTTTAAGCTACGAAAGGCCTGCATATTATAATAATATTCGAAGAAATATTAACACAAAATCCAACTTACACCAAAATAAAGGTGGATCTATTCTCTATTGTACTGTTAAAATTCTGTCCAAGGAGTTTTTTACATTTTTTAAAAACAAACGAGGTCCGGAACGAGCAAGTGAATGATTAGGCTAGTCTAGTTCGGTCCGTAGGATTCGCCGTCACAAGGCCTTTGGTTAGACTAGGCCACCCTTCATGATAAATGATTTCTTTTATGAGAAAATTTTGTAGAATTTTTTTTAACATTTAAAGTAACGATATGTTTTTGATAATAATTACGTATACAGTATCAAAAACTAACATCTTCACTTGTTATTTTAGTTTTTAGTATTTACTTCTAGCACCTTTAATAAAAAGTTATTAATATTTATTTTACGGTCACACCTTTTGGGACACCCTGTACAGTATATATATATATATATATATATATATATATATATATATACAGAAAATGGTTAAGTTTAATGTTTTCCTTTAATCTCTTACGTTTTACCGACGAGTTATACAGTCTATTGGTGCTTATAACAGTGACGCTTAAAAGATTAACTTTATCAAACCTAACCTAACTTATCCTAAGATCTATTAATTAAAAACTAGCAATATTCTTATTTTTTAAGTTTTAATACTTCTCATCTAATATACATATTTAATATACAATTTTAACATGATTTTAAGCTACGAAAGGCCTGCATATTATAATAATATTCGAAGAAATATTAACACAAAATCCAACTTACACCAAAATAAAGGTGGATCTATTCTCTATTGTACTGTTAAAATTCTGTCCAAGGAGTTTTTTACATTTTAAAGGAATAATGTGAAGAAACGCTGAACATTCTTTCACGATATTAAAAGCCCAAAACATTTCATAAGTATCTTCGGAGGTAGGGGAAGGTGGGGTAAGACGGACTACTTAACACAAAAATGAGTCTAGAAACAACATTTATATAATTTTGGGGTTTTTTAGGGGTTGTGGTGGTGCTTTGGGGTGTTATATTTAAAGTCCACACCCTGGTCACGGTTTTTAGAGGAAAAGACTGAAACACGAGATTTTACCAAATCATTATTTTTATTGTACCAAAAACGAATCACGAGGTAAGATGGACCCCAGGGGTCCATCCTTACGGGCACAACTCACACACAAAAACCTCTTCCTCATCATCATCCTCTACCCCTGCACATTCCTCATGTGCCCATCTCTCGCAAATGGCGCAACAAACCCACCCTTCCCCTCGCACAGAATTACCAAACGTGTCATTGCAATACAAGCACTTGGTTGAATCTCCATCCTCACTGTCACTGTCATGAGCCCAGGATGGCCCAGCTTTCGCTTGCTTTGCTTTTTTCTTTTGTGTCATGCTTTTGTTTGGTGACGTGAAGGACATCTAGCAACCAATATCTGAACCTCGCCCTTTCTGCTTGGGTTTAGAGGGGGGGTTCCATCTCACCCCATGGGTCCGTCTTACCCCACCTTCCCCTATATTACATATCTATAAATCTGAATTAAAATTACCTCAGGATTAATATAGTTGACCAGAATCCGAAGTCATACCTACTGAAAACGTTTACTTGAAACTAAGCGTATATAAAAGTTGTAATATTTCTCAAATTCTTTTAGTTTTAACATACTCGAATGTACTCAAGGATATTTTCTTTTTCTGTGTAAAAAAAAAAAAAAAAAAAAAAAAAAAAAAAAAGGGAGACCTCGAACTTTGGCTGTAAAATCCAAAGTTATGGTCAGATTTCAATATTTTTTTCATACCCTACAACTAAGTACATTTCCTATACGGTGAGCGGATTTCAAAGTAAACTAATGAAAATTAGTGATTTATTGAACATTTCTTTGTCACTGGAAATTCTCCATTTACATTATTACTGCATTGTCGGGTCGGCAAAAAAAAATATGGTACATGAACCATGAAATTTTAGTATGTTAGTACTAAGTAATTTTATGGTTTGTATGCCATCTTTTAGCATTTTAGCTAAGAAATTGGATTTCTGGCGAATATTCCAGAAAAATCTTGCTAATCATAGGTTCAAGTTTTTAATTAACGTAAGCCAACTGCGGGAGGTTTGGACAAGCTTCTTAAGAAAATCGATAAAACAGGAGATATCAAAAGAATACCAAGTAGCGGTATTAAATTTGGCCACCAAACAGCCCTCGTTTAAATCCTGTCGATTACGGCCTTTGGGAAAATTTGTCAGAGAATTTATCGAGTCAAAGTAAGAAATGCACCTCATTTACGACAGCTTCTGCAAAAATGGGATGAAGCTACCACAAGAACAAATCAATAAAGCCATAGATGAGTTCCGTCCTAGACTGAAAAAAAGTTGTAGTAGTTCGTGCTAAACATATCGAGCATTTTTTTTAACATCAAGGTAGCACCATATGCGAGTACTTTGTAACTTTTTATCTGCACATATAATGCAGTAGTAGTGTACATGGAGAATTTCCAGTTGCATAAAGAAATATGTTCAATAAATTAGTAATTTTCATTAGTTTTCTTTGAAATCCGTTCACTGTATAGGAAATTTACTTAGTTGAGGAGTGAGAAAAAAATATTGAAATCCGACCATAACTTTGGATTTTACAGCCCAAGTTCGAGGTCTCCCTTTATTTTGTCCACCCAATATAATAATCGCTGCAGTAACAAACTTGTTTTCGCATTTTCTCTCTCAGTTCAACTGTTCGTTCCGGACTACAATACTCTAAAGCAGTGGTGCACAAACTTTTTTGATGTGAGGGCCAAGCGAAGAAAATAACAATGTATTAGCCTACTTACTTTCCATCTAAGTCATAAATTGGGTCACTTTTATATTATAACTTTTTCATTGAATTGAAAAGACCCGTGGGGCCACTGAAAAGACCCGTGGGGGACACATTTGGCCCGCGGGCCAGGGTTTGTGCATCACTGCTCTAAAGGAATGCAGATAATGCTTGCAAATTCGCTGCTAGGCTTATAAAATTGCGTTAGGCTAGATTGGTCAGGTTCAAAATGTAATTACTAGACAAAAATTTACACTAGAAAATAAATAAATAATAAATAAATAAATAAATAAATACAGTGCGTGTGCGTGTGTGAGAGTAAAATCCGACTGAAGATAAGATATATCGTTTTACCTTATCACCATTCAAATCAGAAAAATTTGATAAAATTAATATAGCTTTGACATGACGACCTACCAGACTGCAGATAAAAATAAATCAGAATTAAAAAAATTTTCAGGTTGAAAATAAAAAAGGTACCGGAACGCCATTTCTCACACACAATATATATATATATATATATATATATATATATATATATATATATCGTAAAGAACGACGCTTGTATAGGAGATATTCCGCGCAAAACGAGAGAGAGAGCGAAACAAATGAAAAAAATGAGGTAACCACCCGGGAATCGAACCCGGGATCTTCCGATTGCCGGTCAGATGCGATACCATTACACCATGGGCCTCACTATTCCAAATGCCGTAATTCTTCTACATACTCGCAGAAACCAATGCCCCAAGGGGGCACCTCCCGCATGCCGTAACATTATATACATTCAACTGCAAAGAACACGCAGTATAAATAACGTAAAGAACGACGCTTGTAAAGGAAATATTCCGCGCAAGACGAGAGAGAGAGAACGAAACAAATGAAAAAATGAGGTAACCACCCGGGAATCGAACCCGGGATCTTCCGATTGCCGGTCAGATGCGATACCATTACACCATGGGCCTCACTATTCCAAATGCCGTAATTCTTCTACATACTCGCAGAAACCAATGCCCCAAGGGGGCACCTCCCGCATGCCGTAACATTATATACATTCAACTGCAAAGAACACGCAGTATAAATAACGTAAAGAACGACGCTTGTATAGGAAATATTCCGCGCAAGACGAGAGAGAGAGAGAACGAAACAAATGAAAAAATGAGGTAACCACCCGGGAATCGAACCCGGGATCTTCCGATTGCCGGTCAGATGCGATACCATTACACCATAGGCCTCACTCTTCCAAATGCCGTAATTCTTCTACATACTCGCAGAAACCAATGCCCCAAGGGGGCACCTCCGCATGCCGTAACATTATATACATTCAACTGCAAAGAACACGCAGTATAAATAACGTAAAGAACGACGCTTGTATAGGAGATATTCCGCGCAAGACGAGAGAGAGAACGAAACATGTTACGGCATGCGGGAGGTGCCCCCTTGGGGCATTGGTTTCTGCGAGTATGTAGAAGAATTACGGCATTTGGAAGAGTGAGGCCCATGGTGTAATGGTATCGCATCTGACCGGCAATCTGAAGATCACGGGTTCGATTCCCGGGTGGTTACCTCATTTTTCATTTGTTTCGTTCTCTCTCTCTCGTCTTGCGCGGAATATCTCCTATACAAGCGTTGTTCTTTACGTTATTTATACTGCGTGTTCTTTGCAGTTGAATGTGTATATATATATATATATATATATATATACAGGGTGGGCCGTAAGTTTCCATACATAGGGAAAATTTAAACGTTTGTTTTTATGTTTCAGATACCCTAAGAATAGGCGTTGTAAGATCTGTTTACTGATGAAGCAAATTTTTACGTCAATGGAGAGGTTAATCGGCAAAACATACGTTATTGGAGTAATGCTAACCCTAACTGGCTGAGTCCGACGAAGATGCAAGGTGCCGGTAAAGTGATGGTGTGGGCCGGGATATGGGGTGACAGAATTATTGGACCAATTTTTGTCAGTGGAAATCTTAATGCCGAAAGGTATCTTAACATGTTGCAAGAAGAGATTTTCCCATCCCTGCTAAACGAGGAAGGTAACTTCCCAGTTTACTTCCAGCAAGATGGAGCTCCACCTCATTATGGTCTTCACGTGCGTCGGTATTTGGATCAGCAGCAGTTTCCGGATGCTTGGATTGGTCGGCGTGGTCATGTGGAGTGGCCTCCCAGATCCCCAGATCTCACCCCCTTGATTTCTATCTTTGGGGGCACTTGAAGGCCATGGTGTATCAGGAAAAGATACGAGACATAAATCATCTAAAGGAACGTATCACCAACGCCATTACAAGCATAACGTCAACTGTGCTAATGCGTGTTCATCAACAGTGGGGAACACGTATTGAAATGTGTTTTCAAAACAATGGCAACCATGTAGAGCATATTATATAAATAAAAATGGTTGTCCATAAAAAAATGTTTATTTTTCCTATGTATGGAAACTTACGGCCCACCCTGTATATATATATATATATATATATATATATATATATACTGTATATACCGGGTGTCCGAGAATTATCTGTACAATTTTTGGCTGTTATTAAAAGTCAACCATGAAGTGTAGAAATTCCAGTGTTGTCCCATTTTACAGAGAATCTCATTAAGTTTTTTCTGATAGCAAGTTTTGACAAGTTTTTTAGAAATTCCAGTGTATCCGAACATTATCTGTACAATTTCATCTTTTAATAAAATTCTTGATAACGCACGTAAAATTCTTAAACAAGATTATTTAGAATCTGTATTTTCAAAGTTTCTTTTGTTAAAGTAACGTTGTTACAAACAGTCGATATGTGCACCATTAGTGATTCGCAAAACATCCAATCGATACTCCAAATGTTGCCATGTACGCTGCAGCATATCCACATCAATTCGCTCAATAGCAGCTGTGATTCTTGCTTTTAAATCATCAATGTCTGTCACCCGCGTACATTTCTAAAAAACTTGTCAAAACGTGGTATCAGAAAAAATTTAACGAGATTCTCTGTAAAATGGGACAACACTGGAATTTCTACACTTCATGGTTGACTTTTAATAACAGCCAAAAATTGTACAGATAATTCTCGGACACCCTATAGAGAGATATATAGAGAGATAGAGATAGAGATATACTGTATAGAGATATATAGGGATATATAGGGTGAACCAAATGTAGGTGGACAGTAAATGATAACGTTTATTTTGAGAATACATATTTAATTTTTTTGTATACTATAATACAAAATAAAATTTAAATAAATTTAGTTATAATATGTAATATAATATAACACAAACACCATAGTTATAATGAACACCATAGTTATAATATAATATAACACAAACCGTATTCAACCTACTGTCCACCTACTTTTGGTTCACCGTGTATATATAGAGATAGAGATAGAGATTATATATATATATAATTTTTTTTTTTTTACTGTCGATTCGTACCTAGTGAAAGTGGTACATATCTTGGCGAGGCAATGGGTGGGTGGTGTTACTGAGTCGAGGATGGTAGACTAGGGGGGTGAGTAAGGTTCAGTTGTTGGATAGTGGATAGGAGGGGTATGGTCTCAGACACGATGAAACAGATGGGAATGAGTGCGGAAAAGGAAAATCGCTTCCGCTGAAAAATGGGGGCCTTCGGCGAGTATAGATTGTGGAAGCTCGGGTATGGGAATTTTGGACAAGAGAGGGAAACATCTGCGACGAAGAGCGGACAGGTTTGGGCATTCGACCAGGAGATGTACGACAGTGATAGGGGTACGGCAGGTAGGGCAGAGCGGGGCTGGCGATTTAGCCATAAGGTGACCATAAGTAATGCGTGTCTCTCCTAGGTGGAGACGGGCTAGAATCACTTCTTTATGGCGGGACCGGTGGAATGAGGAAGCCCAGTATCCTAATTGCGGTTTGATCTTGTGGAGTTTGTTTTGTGTGGCCTGTCCCATTCCCGTTGCCAGATGGAGCGGAAGTGGGAGCGGAGAGTCGGGAAGAAGTCGGAGAAAGGGAGGGTCCAGGGTGAGGCCGGCAGTAAGCAGGCGGTCTTTGCCGTGCGGTCTGCCTCCTCGTTATCTTGGATGCCGACATGTGCCGGGACCCAGCAGAAGGCGATTGTCTCGTGTCGGAAGGCTTTTATAAAATGGAAGGTTTTCTGGATGGTACAGACGAGCGGATGAGGGGGTTAAATATCTCTAGTAAAAGAAGTGCGCTTTGGGAATCTGAATAAATGACGAAGGAGTTGGCAGATTGGGTGCGCACAATGTCGAGGGCCTCCATAATCGCGAAAAGTTCTGCCGAGAAAACGGAGGCTTCGTGGGGAAGGCTGACGCCTCGAGAAAGCGGCTGAGCCAATATTATCGTTGAGGCGGCCGGGCCAGCCTCCGAGCGGGAACCATCTATATAAATGGGGACTGTGTCCGGGTGTTGGGTTGCGTGTTGTCGGAAGAGTGACCTGTATACCGTAGCGGTCGTGGTAGTCTTTGGTGGAACACACAGGTCCCTGCAAAACTTGATAGGAATGAGGAGCCAGGGAGGGGGGTAGATGCGGTATGAAATGGGGGTGACTGAGGGGGCGGGCATATTAGAAAGGTCCGAGAGAGAGTGGACCGCTTCAGTGAAGTGCCAGCTCCGTCCCTGGGGTGGGAGTTCAGAAATCGTCGCGCATAGAAGCGAAGAGGGTAGTCTGTGCACGGAGGTATGTCCTCATGAGGAGCAGACCCCGTCGGAGGGCGAGAGGGAAGTAATTGCAATCCACTTGGAGGATGGAGGTTGGGGAAGAGCGGAAGGCACCGGTGGCGAGGCGGAGGCCCCTATTAAGGACCAGGTCCAAGATACGGAGGCAGGCGTTGGAGGCTGAACCGTGTACTACACTACTATAGTCCAGCTTCGACTGCACCATGGAAGTGTAAAGGCGAAGGAGAGAGCGTTGGTCTGTGCCCCATGTGGTGTGGGAGAGGTGATGTAGGAGAGCGAGGGGACGTTGGAGGGATTGCTCTACGTGTTTGAGATGGGGAACCCAGTTGAGCCGTCGGTCTATAGTCACGCCCAGAAATCGCGTGGAGGGTACCACCTCAAGAGGATTGCCGTATAACGTGACAGAGGGAACTAGAAGGGTTGAGGGTCTTCTGCTGAAGAGCATACACTTGGACTTCGGGGTGGAGAGGCGGAACCCCACCGACGTCGCCCACCTTTCCACCGAGTAGATGGCGAGCTGAATTTGCCGTTGGACGACGGACGGCTCTCGCCCTGCGAAGTAGATCGCAAGGTCATCCTCGAAGATGGAAGAACGGATGGTGGGTGGAAGGCATTTTGAGACTGTGTTCATGACGATGGAGAAGCATAGAACACTGAGGATGCTTCCCTGTGGGACCCCGTCCTCCTGCACGAAGGTGTCTGAGAGGACTGAGCCCACCCGAACTTTAAAGGTTGGGAGGAAAGGAAACCCCTGATGAAGGTCGGCATGGCTCCGACGAGACCTAGATTTTGGAGCTGACTAAGGATTACTGTCCGACGGGTGGTGTCGTAGGCCTTCTGGATGTAAAAAAAATTGATAGGACGAACTGTCCACTGTCGAAGGCATTCTGTATGTCTCGGCTGAGTAGTAGGAGGGGATCAGTGGTGGAGCGAAATTGTCTGAAGCCGGACTGGGTAGCCGGGAAGGAATTACTATTTTCAAGGAAGAACGATAGTCGCGTAGCGACCATTTTTTCGAAGATTTTGCAGGCACAACACGTTAGGGCGATTGGTCTGTAGTTTGTGGGATCGAGGGAATCTTTGCCAGGTTTGGGGATAGGGATTACGTGGGCCTCCCTCCACCGGGAGGGGAAGGCGCCCTCTATCCATATGCGGTTGTATAGGTCTAGTAAGAAAATTTCTAAGGTAGGGTGGATGTGCTGGATCATGCTGTACGGGATACCGTCGGGGCCGGGACAAGGGGATCGTCGAGAGGCCAGTGCCGCCTATAGTTCACGCATGGTGAACAACCGGTTGTAGGTGCTGTCTAGGAACGGTGAAGAAGAGCTATTGTTAGGGGCGGGTACGAGGGAACTAACTGCAGAGGAAGAAACGGCGGCGAAGGTAGAAGCTAGGTGGTTTGCCACCGATTTGGGCTCGTATAGGAGTCCGTCGTTAGTCCGGAGGACCGTGGGCCGGGAGGGGACATGTCACCTCTCGACACCCCGTACCTTCTTCCAGATGGTAGCCGAAGTTGTGGTGGTGGTGACGCCGGATACAAAGGCACGCCAAGAAGCTCGGCGCGCTGTCTTCATTGTACTGCGGGCGATGGCCCTGGACCGCTGCATCTCCGTGCGATGGATGGGGAGTCGCGTATGATAGAAGCGTCGAATAGCCTTCTTCTTGGCGCGTATGGCTCAGTGCACTCTGAGGTCCACCAAGGTACCCGTCGGGTGCGGGGATAGGTGGAGGATCGTGGGATGTTAGTGCACGCAGCCGCTACAACGAGTGACTCGAAGTATGCGATGCACTCGTCGGAGGATAGGAAGTGGCCAGTCGTAAGGGTTGTACATGTATCGTCGTGGAAGCGGGACCAATTAGCTTTGGCAGTAATCCATTTCTCCGGTACCCGAACGGTTTGGTCAGGCCAATTGAGCGCGAGTTGAACAGGGAAATGGTCACGTCCATAGTCCTTTTGGAGGACTTGCCATGTGAAATCTAGGAGGGCATTGGTCGAAACGAAGGACAGGTCTATACAGGATGGAGTGCAGGTGGTGGCATGGTAGAATGTAGGAGAGCCATCATTGAGGCACTCGAAGGAGAGCTCGGTCATGATAATAGTAATCAGGGTTGGGACCATATAGGTGGTCTCTCTCTCTCCCGACAAGGGGTGGCGGCTATTGAAATCGCCCAGTAATAGAAAGGGCCTGGGGAGTTGTACCACCTCCACCAGGTCATCGCGTGAGACTTGTGTGTTGGGGGGGGAGGTATATTGAACAGACGGTGTACTGTCTATCCAGGGAGAGCCGGGTAGCAATCACCTGTAACGGGGATCGGATAGGGAGATTGTGGAAGGGGACTGCGTGGTGTATGAAAATAGCAGCCCCCTTTCGAGTGCAGGGAGTAGACGGGGTGGTGATGTAGGAATAACCAGTAGGGCAGGGCATGGGCATGGTCCTCAGGATTAGCTCCTGGAGACAGACAGACACATCGGACGGGAAGTGGCAATCAAGGAATTAAGGCCGTAGTTCGCGAATATTCCTCTGCAGTTCCAGTGTACTATTGTAGTTTTCGGGGGATCCATTACTTGATGATGGGGGATGGGTAAAGGTGTAGGTGCTAGGAGGTTGGAGTGTGAAGGGAGATCTGGGGTTCGCGAAGGCGAAGGATGGGTGAGGAGCTTGGCTGGCTATCTGCCATTCACCAGAGAAGGAATCGGTCGGCCAGTCGACCTCCGCGGAGATTGCGGGGTCGAGTCGGCCGAGCGAGACCGGAGGCGTGGATCACGGCAGCTAGGAGAACGTCGTGGGCTCAGAGGGTGAGAAGTTTCTTGGTGGGCTTCTGTGTTCGGGCCAGGAGGGGGTGCTTTATTTTCCAAAGTGGCACCTCCCCGCCTGTCTAGGATCTCACGGAGGACCCTGGGTGGCGATAGGGGGTACCAGAAGGACCGGACAGGTGGGAGGGAGGACGTGCTCAGGGTGGCTAACAGGGAGGGGAAAGGGATGTTTGGGGGAGCAGGTACTGTGGGGGTGGAAGGAGATGAACCAGTGTGTTCTCGTGGAGGGGTGGAAAAAATGGCACCAGGAGGCAAGGGCAGATCCATAAGACTCATGGGTGCAGCCGAGCTCCCCTCGGCCACACCATGTAGCTTCGCCAGAGCCGCATCCACTGAATCCTCGGGGAAGAGGATGTCCAAATTGGATCTCGTCGTAGGAGGCGGGTCATGTAATTCGGCAACTATTGTCAGAGTCTGTTGGGGTGATATGGTCCTCTTAGACGAAGTGAGTGGTGTGAGGGTCCGAGCCGTCTTCTTAGATCAAGGGGAAGAGGGAGAGACATGTTGAAAGGCCGGAGGGTCTGGCGACTCGCTCTGGCGTCTCCGCCTCGTCGGCTTTCCGGGCTTTAGGTTCGGGTGTGTGCAGAGAGTGCTAGGAGGGCAGGGCTCGAGGTGGATGGGGCCCGGGTGTCCTGGTCCCAGACTCCTGGGGAATCTGTGGCAGGTGAGGTGCGTGAAGAGAAGGTATGGTGGGGGGGACAGGAGGTCGTCAGGTCCTACGAGGACTCCTTTTGGGAGGGATGCGGAGCAGTGGTCAATGGGGATTTGAGCGGCAGGCCAGGGCGGCGTGCCGAGAGGACAGAGCCGAGGGAAGCGGCGTAAGATACCCCCGACCTCACCTCCCGACTCCGCACCCTGTCTCGCGCCTCTCGGAAACTAAGGAAGTCTGCTACCTGCAGGCCTCGGACCTCCTCTTCGAACCTGAAGAACAGGCATTCGCGGGATGAAGAGGGGTGTGCGCCTTCACAATTGGAGCATTTGGGTGTGTTGGGGCACGGGGAGAGTAAGAAGCCGGGTTTTGAAGGCAAGTCTTGGGCAGAACCTGACTTGCCCGAATGCGGCTGAGGTGGGTAGGGGCGAGAACCCTGCTCCAGAGGGTGTATGTCCAAGGGCATGTTTAAGGTACAGGCTGGGGTCGGTAACGGAAGAGGAGAGTGCAAGTGTTCCGATGCTGGAGGAGGGGCGACCTCCTCAAGACGTGGTCTTCCAGTGGTAGAGGACTCGGGGGCCTGGTTGCTCACCACCCGAGTTCTAGGACAAGTAAGTTTCCATACGTTATTCATTTTGTAGAACACGGACCCAGGGGACGCGAGAAACTGCCTACCGGTGAGAAAGGGAGGCCGAGCGCAAACCGCAGGGGGCGGGGCACCTCGTCCCCAGGGGGGCACACCGTCGGTTTAAAAACGGGGCCCCATGATGCGAAATTTTGCCCCCAAACGGCGCAAAGACCACAACCCCCCAATCCCACCGGCCCGGACACCCAACCGTCCAACAGTGACGCCCTAAGGGCGTCACCTCAGGAGGACAGCACTGGAGACCCGTACTGGGTGCCAGACTTTAGTGGCACTTAGCCCGTCCGGCCACACACACACATATATATATATACAGGGTGTCCGAGAATTATCTGTACAATTTTTGGCTGTTATTAAAAGTCAACCATGAAGTGTAGAAATCCCAGTGTTGTCGCATTTTACACAGAATCTCATTATGTTTTTTCTGATACCAAGTTTTGACAAGTTTTTTAGAAATTCCAGTGTGTCCGAACATTATCTGTACAATTTCATCTTTTAATAAAATTCTTGATAACACACGTAAAATTCTTAAACAAGATTATTTAGAATCTGTATTTTCAAAAGTTTCTTTTATTAAAGTAACGTTGTTACAAACATTCGATATGTGCACCATTAGTGATTCGCAAAACATCCACTCGATACTCCAAATGTTGCCATGTACGCTGCAGCATATCCACATCAATTCGCTCAATAGCAACTGTGATTCTTGCTTTTAAATCATCAATGTCTGTCACCCGCATACATTTCTAAAAAACTTGTCAAAATGTGGTATCAGAAAAAACTTAATGAGATTCTCTGTAAAATGGGACAACACTGGAATTTCTACACTTCATGGTTGACTTTTAATAACAGCCAAAAATTGTACAGATAATTCTCGGACACCCTGTATATATATATATTAGTGATGTAGCGGATGTCATTTTTTTCGCATCCGCGGATGCGGATGAGGATGTTTGATTTCAACATCCGCGGATGCGGATGTCTAAATTTTCGTTATTTTTTAGGATATATTCGAGATTTGTTGTGTTTAACGTATATAATAAGTTATTATATAGAGAGAGCTGTAGCTATAATGTAGTATAATTGATTAATTGTACAATAATTGCTGTACTTTTCTCTGAACATATAAAATAATATCAAGCATCTAACTAATATAGAAATCAATTAGTGAATTCGTCTGCAAATAAATTCGTTATATTTTGTTGAGTTTCTGCCACAATTAGAAACCATAATTGTGTTACCAGGATGCGGGACGTGAACCCAACTCAAATGCACCCCACCGACCTCTTTCCCCAACCTCCACCCTTATAGAAAGAGATCTTTAATTAGCTTGATAACTATTTATATTAAGTTTAAAGTTTTATTAGGCATATTTATAAATGAGTAATTAAAATAAAGTAAACTAAGATGTTCATCGTTTAATGTTCAAACTTAATTATAGGAAGGTTATGCTTAAGGAACATTAATTTTTCTGCCTTTTCTGCTGCCAGTCTGTTTCTCTTTTCATCATATATTAATCCAGCACTGCTAAATAATCTCTCGCTTGGTACGTTTGTTGGAGGACAGGCTAAATGTTTCCTTGCAAGTTTACTCAAGTATGGATAGATATTCTGCGTATTTTTCCACCAACTAATAGGATTGTCACATGCAGCCAGGCGTTTTTCTTGGTGATAGCTCTCGATCATTTTTACTACATCTTTTGACATCGCGTAGGTCTCGTCATTGCTGCTTGACTCAAGAAACTGAGACACAGATTCTGTGATAGATTTGCTTGTTGAAGGTGTTGGTTCTGTCACTGAAACTTTTATTCTTTTGGTGGGTGGCGAAGCGACAGATTCAAGAGATTGAAGCTCTTCAACTGCTTTGCCAAGTGATGATTTAACTCGTTCTAATGTACTAGGTGAAAATAACTTAGCTTTGTAACGTGGATCTAAGTAGGTTGCAAGAGAGTAACTTCATACAAGAACAGCCTCTCGTCTTGTCGCTTGCATCACTTTTGCGCACAATGAACTAGTTCTATTAATATAGTAGAATTTGATAATTTCCGCTTATTAATGACATTTTATCTCAACGGTCCACATCCGCACGACATCCGCAGTCCAAAGTGCGGATGCGAGAAAATGTGCGGATGTTCCGCGGATGCGGATGCGACCTACATCACTAATATATATATATATATATATACATATATATATATATATATATATATATATATATATATACAGGGTGGGCCGTAAGTTTCCATACATAGGAAAAATAAACATTTTTTTATGGACAACCATTTTTATTTATATAATATGCTCTACATCAGTGGTTCCCAAACCCGGGGTCGCAAGCCTCATCACAAAGGGTCGCAGGGAGCCAATGGGGTCGATGGGGTCGCAAGTGTCTTTGCAAGGGTCACAGCCATTGTAAATAGGCCAGGTGTCATGAGAAAACATCTGTCTGGCATTATATATCCGGTCAGGTCAGGGGACTAGCGCGGTCATTTTTTCTGCGGTCAGTAAAGTGGGAGAGGCATGTGAGGTCGGGTTAGGTCACCGGATTAACAGCAGGTACCTAGTGTTAAGCCTTTTCTGACCCAAGACTCAGCCACACGTCACTGACAACCCACAGTCCCACACTGAAGGTTCAGCTGCACTGATCAACTCATTTTACTCCTGATCATCGACCAAAGAGGACGTCCAGTTGTCATCGATACTGACGACAATATCAGGTATTTATATTTCCAACGCTATCCAGTAGTAATTGGTGCTACGTATGTGGGTTTTATTTGCACACAATTACAATTGCATTCTGAGTGTTAGATTTATTGCCATACAATTATAATTACGGCATTCGAATTTTGTGTTTTATAATTCGATAATGATATCTGCTTCCAACTATTTTTATTAAAATTATCATTATTTCAAATTCATAATTACTGCTTTCAATTGCAATCTGTGCTACCACATATTATGATCTTGTGTTTTATCATGCACTACTAAATGTTAATTATTGGTTTGTGATTCTAATTATTATATTATCGTGCAATTTAATCATTGGATTGGAATTTTGTGTGCTCTTAGAACGCACTTATAATAATTAATGGTTGGTGGTTTTGTTTAATAATTTTATTGGTATGCAATTGTAATTCTGTATGTGTTTGGATTATTAATGTTTTGTGATTTTGTTTTATTGATAACTGATGTTTTGTGACTATGTTTAATAATTCTGTGTGCTTACATGTTGATAACTGATGTTTTCTGACTATGTTTAATAATTTTGTGTGCTTACAACATCTTGATAACTGATGTTTTCTGACTATGTTTAATAATTCTGTGTTTACAACATGTTGATAACTGATGTTTTGTGAAATTGTGACTATGTTTAATAATTCTGTGTGCTTACAACTTGATATAACATTATAACTGATGTTTTCTGACTATGTTTAATAATTCTGTGTTCTTTACAACATATTTATAACTGATGTTTTGTGACTGTTTTATAATTCAGTGATCTTACAATGTATTTATAACTGATGCTTTACGATTTTATTACTGATTTGTAATTTTTTTCTCTCTCTCAGTATACTGAAAATCAATGTTTTGTTATTTGTTTTATTGTCATGAACAGTCTTATAATTTTGAGTTTTCTTAAAGCATGTGGATAATTGTTTAGTAATTCTGTGTTTAATATGTATCTTTATATTACAGGCGTAATGGACAAGTTTTTGCAAAAGTCATCAGAGCCGCCCAACAAGAAGAGAAAACGCTCAGTCAATTCATCATTTCTGGACAAATATGGAATAGCTGACGTCGCTGGTAGAGGGATTTGTGTTGTGTGTTCGAAGGAAATCGCTGCCGAATCCTTGAAACCAAATAAGCTGCAGAGACACTTGGATACTCATGCCAACATTGCTTTACTGCCAGAAGAGGCTCGAAGACGAATTTTTCAACAGCGTTACAACCATTTGACAAATCTCAGTCTGTTCTTACCAAAGCTCTTACTCAGAAAGAGAAGATGGAAATCTTCTCATACAAGACGGCTTTCCTCATTGCTCGGGAAAAACGTCCATTCGTGGAGGGTGAAACGGTTATAAAACCGTCGTTAAGAATTTTTAGTGAAATATTTGAAGGAGAACCATTTGCCAAGAAAATTAGTCAAGCTGCTGATGATGTTACTTTGAGCAACAACACAATGACACGACGCATCCAGTGTATTGCAGTGGACCTGAAGGAGCAAATTTTAGAAGACTTCAGAAATTCCCCATGGACAGCATTGGCAGTGGATGAGTCAACGGATATCACATCACAGCCCCAGCTTCTGGCCTTCGGTAGGTTTCTCAAGGAATTCGTGGTAGCTGAAGAGCTGCTTGCGTGCATTTCACTTGAAACCACCACAAGAGGCGAAGATATTTTTAATGCTATAAACAAGTTCTTCACAGAAAACAACTTGAACTGGAGTAAAGTATGCGAATGTAGCATGGATGGTGCCCCATCAATGATGGGAAAGAATATAGGATTGCGTGGAATACTATCAAGAATGCATCCTCACATCAAAATAAATCACTGCATCATCCATCGACAGAGCTTGTCATCAAAAGACATGTCTCTGAGCTTCTCTGACGTGATGCAAGTAGTCATTACAACTGTCAACCACGTCAAGGCGAGAGATCTGAATTCCCGCATGTTCAAGCAGTTGTGCATTGCTGAAAATAGTGAACATCAGACACTGCTAATGCATACTGCTGTCAGATGGCTTTCTCGGGGGAAAACCCTGAAAAGAGTTTTCCTTCTTCGCAGTGAACTGGCATCGTTCCTACAAGATCAGGGTCATAAGAATGCTCATTATTTCCATGACCCCCACTTCCTTGCTCGTCTTGCACTTCTTACAGACATATTTGAGCATGTTAATAAACTTAATGCTGAACTTCAGGGGAAAGGTAAATGGGTGTTTGATCTCCAGTCTGCTATAAAGGCTTTTGTCAGCAAGTTGCAGATACTTAGAGAACAAGCTGAAGCTGACAGTTTCTGTCTTTTCCCTCACTACTTGGAATTTACAGCTACGATGGATTTGGACTTTGATGAAACACTGGACCTCACGAGGAGAAACAGGATTTACTGGAATATTTGCAGAAACTGGCAGCAAATTTCCATGATAGATTCCCTGAGTTGCTTACTGAGTCGTATGATTTTGTTCAGTTTCCGTTGAAGACAGATGCAAAACAGTGTGGCTCTTTTGCACTAGAAATAGCAGAATTACAGGCTGACAATGAGGCAAGGGTGAATTTTGATATCTATGATGACGTAGAAAAGTTCTGGATTACTTTAGCAGAGAGACATTCGACTGTTAAAAATCGAGCTATCAAAGTTCTGGTACAATTTGGAACCACCTATATCTGTGAGGCAGCTTTCTCGTCAATGGTATTTATGAAAAATGAGTACCGTAACCGTATTTCAAACATCAACTTAGAAAATTGTATGCTATGTTCCTTAACCTCATATACCGCCAGGTACAAAAAATTAATCAAATCATAATGTACACATGTCAGATATGAAATATGCCACTGTTATAGCATATCAGACATATGATAGAGTAGGAACTTAGAATATTGATTGATATGTTGTTTTATATTACATATTAAACATGAGAGAGTTGTAAATAGTTTCTGACAATGTTTACTTTTACACTCTTGAGTTATGTAATACATTTCCTTATTTGTTTTTACAGTTAAATAAATACGTATAAAAATATGTCTATTTATTTTAAGATTCTTCCTCACTAGATAAAATTATATATATATATATATATATATTATATATATATATATATACTTGTTCTTCGTAATGACTTGGGGTCGCACTGGATAGGCAACAGCACTAGAAGGGGTCGCACTGGAAAATGCTTGGGAACCCCTGCTCTACATGGTTGCCATTGTTTTGAAAACACATTTCAATACGTGTTCCCCACTGTTGATGAACACGCATTAGCACAGTTGACGTTATGCTTGTAATGGCGTTGGTGATACGTTCCTTTAGATGATTTATGTCTCGTATCTTTTCCTGATACACCATGACCTTCAAGTGCCCCCAAAGATAGAAATCAAGGGGGTGAGATCTGGGGATCTGGGAGGCCACTCCACAGGACCACGCCGACCAATCCAAGCATCCGGAAACTGCTGATCCAAATACCGACGCACGTGAAGACCATAATGAGGTGGAGCTCCATCTTGCTGGAAGTAAACTGGGAAGTTACCTTCCTCGTTTAGCAGGGATGGGAAAATCTCTTCTTGCAACATGTTAAGATACCTTTCGGCATTAAGATTTCCACTGACAAAAATTGGTCCAATAATTCTGTCACCCCATATCCCGGCCCACACCATCACTTTACCGGCACCTTGCATCTTCGTCGGACTCAGCCAGTTAGGGTTAGCATTACTCCAATAACGTATGTTTTGCCGATTAACCTCTCCATTGACGTAAAAATTTGCTTCATCAGTAAACAAGATCTTACGTCAAACGCATATTCTTAGGGTATCTGAAACATAAAAACAAACGTTTAATTTTTCCTATGTATGGAAACTTACGGCCCACCCTGTATATATATATATATATATATATATACAAGCATTAGATTAAAAATTAAGTCGTTTGGTTGTTCCTAAGGAAAGTGGGACATTAAGCTCTTCTTGGATCAACCTCCTCAATGGACTGAGCTGTTGAAAGCGTATAACTATAAACCGACAGAGCATAAATTATTTCAGCTCAGGAATTTCACATACCCGATTCCTAACATCAGTGGCTCAGTCATTCAGCATTGCTTGATCTGGATCTTTTAATCTTTGAAATAAGTCTGATTTCGAAAAGGTTTTTATATTTCAGAAGATAATTTATCCTTTGCTTAAACCTATTTCCCTAATCCCGAAGGTTGATGACGTGGGAAGTAAGCTAACCAATTTTCGGGTTTGATTCCATTTGGTTAGGTCAGTGGTACTCATTGCGCTGCTCGCGATGGCCTAAGTGGCGGTTCTCGATGCATGGAATATGAGAGAAAAATTTGGATATATTCAATTTGTATAGGATCGTCATCACAAAAGAACGATTACCGGAAAATTCACCGAAAGCAATTCACCGATGGAAAATTCACCGACCATCAAATTCACCGACGGAAAAATCATCGACCCTCAAATTCACCCCCAGAAAATTCACCGACCTTTAAATTCACCGACAAACCAACCAACTTAATTAATTAGTTTAAAAACAAACTTGACAAATATTTCAAACCGCGACAAACCAACCATCTAAACTAAACACTCATTAGTACCAGTTGAGTTGGATAGGTTACTACTCCTTTTGACTCATTCGTTCCCCAACACCCTTAAGAAATGGCGCTTCGTTTTGTAGAGTCCGAGAAAGGAAAAAAAAAAGCTTTGTGTTGAAGGTCACCTGTACTACAAAGAAAAGCAAAATCACGATACAATTCATTGGAAGTGTGACCAATACCAGAAAACTAAATGTCGTGCTCGAGTATCTACAGTTGGTGACAATATAATTAAGCATTCAAATGAGCACAATCACCATGCAGATGCAGCAAGCGTCGAAGCAGCAAGTGTTAGTGAAATGATTCGCAAGAAGGCTACAGATACAACCGATTCTCCGCATTCAATATTATCTGATGCCTTTGCTGCATGTAGTCAAGCAGCAATTGGAAAGCTTCCTAGTACAGAAAACATCAAAAGAACAATGAGAAACATGCGAAGCAAGAAGCACGCAGGACCGGTCATACCAACCCTTTGCAAAGACATTGTTTTTCCTCAAGACTACACAAAACTGCCGAATGGCGAAGAGTTTTTATATTTTGACACGGGAAATTATGAAAATCGCATTATAGTCTTTGCCACTGTGCAAAATCTTCAAATGTTAATGAAAAGCAAACACTGGTATGCCGATGGCACATTCAAAGCAGCGCCGTTGCTATTCAAGCAATTATACACACTGCATGGTTTAGAAGATAACGTTTCAATTCCACTAGTGTATGCTTTGCTACCCGACAAATCCGAAGAAACCTATAAGATTTTTTTGGAAAGCATCAGAAGATTTGATCCCTCTTCAACCTCGTTAACAATAACTACTGATTATGAAAAAGCCATGATTAAAGCTTCTAAGCAAGTGTTCCCAAACACGAAACAAAGAGGATGCTTTTTTCATTTTTCTCAATGCATCATGCGAGCCATTCAAGCACATGGTCTGAAACAACGACATGAAATGGATGCAGATTTTGCCCTAAACCTTCGTATGCTATCTGCATTAGCATTTGTCCCTCCGCATAATGTAGTTGAGGCTTTTGAAATTTTGTGCGACAGCGATATTTGGCCTCCTGAAGCTCAACAAGTCGATTATTTTGAGGATACTTGGATTGGTCGTCCAGATCGAAGGCAACGGCGTCGACCACCACAGTTTCCACATGAGATGTGGAACGTTCACGATGCTATCGTAAATGATTTGCCAAAAACGAATAATAATGTCGAAGGTTGGCATAGGGGATTTGAAGAGCAGCTAACTTCCTGCCATCCCAATATTTGGAAATTCGTGGAGTACATAAAAAAAGAACAAACTTTAAGCGAAGCCAAAATTGAACAATATATTGCAGGTCAAGAGCCACCGAGAAAGAAGAAAATACCGGGACTATGCAAAAAGAATAAGAAGAATTGTACTAAAATATGAACCTGACCAGTGTGTCAAAGCCTTTGCAAGAGGCATAGCTCATAATATATCGTTTTAATTTTTAATGATTGTTAAAGTACCTTGCATAAAGCTTTTAATTTCTTTTAATAAACTATGAATCTTAATGAATTATGAAGTATCCTTTAATAAAGCTTTTAATTTTGCGTATATTCTTTTAATAAATTATGAAATATTTGTACAGATTGGTAAATTAATAAATTACAAGTATTTGGCGGTAAATTTGCTCGTCGGTGAATTTTCCAGCGACAAATTGTTCGTCGGTGAATTTACCACACACCCAAAACAACAGCTGATGAGCTATATATATATATATATATATATATATATATATATATATATATATCTCTCTCTGTGTATGTTCTGAAGAAGTGGCTCCCTTAAAAAACTTAGTGAAAAACACTGGGTTAGGTGGTTGTTATAGGTTAATTATTTCTTACGTTATCAACTTTCGGCCAAGCAAAGGTAAAAAAAACCTGGTCTCACACACACACACACACACACACACAGGGTGTCCCAGAAGTCCTCTCTCCTCCCCCAAAGGTTAATATGTTGTACATTATGGGGCAGGACTCGGTGGTCTAGTGGTTAGCGTCGCTGACTACGAATCCATCGGCCCCGGGTTCGAGACCCGACGGCAGCCGGCGCGCAGCAAAACCCAGTTGTTCATCCTTCCACACAATAAGACGCTGGGCTGCTGATGGGGCGTGGTTCGGATTCCACGTTAAACTGTAGGTCTAAGGTGGAGTGAAAAGCTTGACCTTCGTCAGAATTAATAATTTGGGCGGAAGCTAACCAGAGGTATATAAAATCTGAAAACTTGCATATGACCTATTTGGAAACCTTATGTTTGTAATGTAGCAAAGATTATATATACATTATACACATTAAGTTGTGTTATAAGATTGTATTTGTATGTACTTTTATGTTAGGTTAAGTGGCTATGTTGGCCTTAATTTTGTATTACGTTCAGTGTATAATACATAAGATTGTACTTGTATGTAGGTTAAGTGGCTATGGATTGTGAATGATCCGCAACAAAGATGTTTTGTTTGTTGTATAATTAATAATTTAAAATAGTTCCCACAAAATCATATCCAAACTCAGCTTCCCATAATTCATCAGCATTTTTATTAAACTTTTTATTTTCATAATGTCTGATTTTTTTTCATTAAGCTACAATTATTTTCTTCTACGTATACAAATGATTTTTTTTCAGTTACTGATGTCTCGTGTAATAATAATATACATAAAATTGTCAGATAATTAATCAAACAGTATGCTAGGTTAAGTGGCTGTGTTGGCCCTATTTTTGTATTAAGTTCAGTGAATAATATGTAAGATTGTACGGTACTTACGCATTAACGGGGGGCCACCACATATCGATGATTGGTTAGGTTAAGTTGTAATATTTTCGTTAGTTGAAAATTTCTAATACACCATACTTTTTAAATAGCAATATTTTTAAAAATATTTACAATGACCGCATCATCTTCACTTTTTGGTAGATCCCAAATTTTCATCATGAATAAGCCTAAAAAAATTTTTTTTCAGAAAATTGTATAAAAAAATATTTTAAAAAATATGGATCTTTTCCGTTCTACCCCAGCAACAATTCCTAGTGTAGTTTTACTTGCTGAATTCAATAATATATATATATTTTATTTTGGAGAAAGTATTCATCCTTTAATTAGTTATGGTTATAATTATTAATTTTTTTCTCTCTTTTGTAGATATTGTTATGGATGATAAATGGAATTTCATAAACATACTTAAGGAAATAACGTTCTACCCTAGCCTTCTTTAGTTAACCTTATAAGGCTAAGTAACGAAAATATCACGACCTAACCTAATCAATCGTCAAGGGCGAACAGTTGATTTAGCTAAACAAAGACACATTGGGGAACATCTACAAATATGATAGATTCTTATTTATGTGAATTTCTGTGGAGAAGACAAAAAGGAAAGGACATTTTTATTGAAATCTTAAATGCAATCTCTACTTTTAAATAAAATAAACTGACTATAACTCTTTTGTTATTAATTTCTCCAAAATAAGATATATATTATTGAATTCAGCAAGTAAAACTACATTAGAAAATAATATATAATTTCATTTTTTGTTGCTGGGGTAGAACGGAAGAGCCAAAAAGATGATGTATTAGAAATTTTCAACTAACGAAAATATTACAACTTAACCTAACCAATCATCAATATGTGGTGGCTCCCCGTTAATACGTAAGTACCGATTGTACTTTTATGTAGGTTAAGTGGCTATGGATTGTGAATGATCTGCAATAAAGATTTTGGTGGTTTCCTGTTAACGGGAATACCCAACCGCCCGCCATCATCTGGACTCATATCTTGCGGAATTCATGTGGCGACAACGTACCGAAAGCAGCGACGTTTTTTCTGCGATTTTAGATGACAGACATTTTGGCCCCCTACTAACTGATTATCGCTTACATATTAACTAATTTCATTTAAATGATTAATAAATTCGGTACTTACGTATTATCGGGACTACCAAACTGTTCATGGTGTATTTTTGCTCTCGTCATTTTCGTTTAACCTGACGAAAATATCACAACTTAACCTAACCAATTATCAAAGGCGTACAGTTGACCTAACCGGGCATTTTCCGTTATATTAACCTGTTAGACTAATTCAATGCCCGGTTAGGTCAACTGTACGCCCTTGATGATTGGTTAGGTTAAGTTGTGATATTTTCGTTGGTTTAAACGAAAATGACGAGAGCAAAAATACAAAACAGTTTGGTGGCGGGCGGTTGGGTATTCCCGTTAACGGGAAAGCACCGATTTTTTTTTTTTTTTTTGTTTTGTTGTTAATGACGTTTAACAAATTCTAAACATTTTATATTTATAAGAAAGCATTACTGAAGTTTTAATTAAATGATTGTAATTTAAAGCATCTGGTTACTTCTCACTTTGCGTCATTCCCGTTCCCAGTACGAAAGTAGGAATTTCAGATTTCGGAGTTTATTAATATGAAATGGGATAAAGACGCAAGTGCGGAACCGAAGGTATTTTCTATGAAAAATCTAAATTAAAGTGAGAAATCCTGAAATAGGAATGGAGGTAATTATGTCGCAAATGACATGGCCTGAAGTTGAAATACATTTTTCTAGTGTATTTTGGTGTCCTCTGTTCAAATATAACCATTTCTTGTGCAAATGAACAGAAATACGTGTTTGGGCCATGCAATGACAACTGTATTTCTGTTCATTTGCGCAAGAAATGAAAGTTATATTCGAACAAAGCACACCAAAGTACACTTGAAAAATGCATTTTTTACTACATTTTTTACAATAAAGCATAACCTAACATGTTATGTTACGAGATCTCGTAAACGACGCATTACCACAGGAAACATGCAAAACACCAAAATTAACCAGAAAAGTTTGCTCTCGTCATTTTCGTTTGAACTAACGAAAATATCACGACTGAACCTAACCAATCATCGAGGGCGTACAGTTGACCTAACCGGGCATTCAATTAATCATTTAATTAATCATCTAGGGCACATGACAAATAAAGTTCTCAAAGTCGAAACCACACGACACGTCATAATTCCATCACAAACACCACCAAACTGAATCCAATTAGAAAAAAAAATAGCCGGAACAGAAACCAACAAACTAAGTTGCAGAGTAACATGACGTCATACCACCCCCGACTACAAATACCCTAAATATATATATATATTATTATTATTATTTTCTACAATAGTTTGCACTAAAAGTGAGTGACAAATTTGAATAAAGGGACTAAAATTACCTCATAAAAAGTTATTTTGATTTACAGGTCCAGCCCATGTCATTTAAAACATATTAACCAGAATGGAAACGGATTGATTCCAGAATTGCTTCCTTCGAGACTTCTACTTTAGAAGTCTGAAGACATTGGCACGCACACACACACACTATATACGCCTACATGACAAATTATTAATTTAAACTATTTCAGATTAACCTTAAACACAAATTTTGGTATGGGTATTTTAGCTCTTAATTGGTGTTTAGCTTTCAAAAACTAAAACCTAAACTCGTTCAGTTCAAGCGACTGTTTGACAACAAATCAAAGTTTATTTAAATTGTACCGTTTACAAATGTTATACCCAACATTAAGAATTACTCATACGTATACAAATTCTTATAACTAAGATATATATTCCTAATGTACACAGCCTATGCTGCTTACATTCATATATCTTGCATTTTCAAAGTATTTCTTACCTTTCACTACAAAATTTGTACGCCAACGCAAACTGAAGTGCCTTATAGGAACTGCCTCACAAAAGACGCGCGTCCACCCTACCTCACGGTTCAACGTATACTGAACCGTTTTTTCATTGATAAGGAACTAAGGAGGGTCATGAATCTCATGATAAACAACATAATATAAGAGAAAGGCATTATAGAATTTGAATGAGTTTGGATAATTAGTAGTTCCATTTTATGTCCTGCGTGCACAGGTCAATGAGAAAAGAAAAAATTATACATACACGAGTTACGGTCATGTTAGCCAAAGAAATTACGATAGCGGGTTCATCATATCACTGTCCTCGCACTCCCTAATTTTCATCCTTGGTTTGAGATGGGGTTGAACTAATTACATGAAGTGACATGCAGAGCTAGGCCTATGGGAACTACTTCAAACTACAACTGGATTTCAACATTTTTTCGGCTCCTCAAAGATTACAACCGTGCCGACCACGCTTAAACAAGTCTATCTAAAATAAGTTCGGTTACAGATTATGAAATTATCCAATCTAAGACTATGTTCAATTTCAGAGGCTGACCAATCGTAATGGAAATATTTTTACATCCGAAATCCGATAATATCAAGGCCTACCTATATTCAGTCAGACCACGTTTGTACAAAGTTTCATACTTCTTTGCGAACTCAACGAAAAGCCAGTCCAAAAATTTACAATACCACGACCATCAAAATTTTGAGCTTCGCATTCGAAGCTAGGGCATCAAATATAGCAAAGCTGCACTCAAAATCTTAGTTCGAGAGCTTACAGTAAATGTTTGGGTTTCACTAGTTTAAAATGGTATATTTAAAATTCTTTGTACGAAATTATTTACCTATTACAATGCGAGCAGGTCAACTTTTGTAGATACTAGAAAAAGTGGGCCCTATGGGCCCATTTAGCTAGACCTGCCGTGCTAGGGTCTTTGCCCTCAGTACTGGGAAGTCAATAGTTTTCGGTCAATAAAACTATAGAAAAGAACACAGCAATGAAAATCTTAAGCCTCCCATTTGAACCAAATGGGAGGCAGATACAACTTCACTTCTCGTCCTTAGAGCTCTTGAGGTTTGGTTTCTCAAACTTACAATGGTAATGATGTTACGGTATAAAATTTAAGTTTTTTACACTATACTTGATGAAAAGTACCCCAATGCTTGTTTTATAAGTTATTTACAAAATTACTTTTTCACATTTTTATTCACTACCTACCTGAATCGTGCTAACTTTTAAGTGTTCTATCAAAGGACTGCGGTGCTGGTCCCAGTCGGTCAAAATAAATGAATCCTGTATTTCAGGAAAACCAATTTATATCAGCAAAAAGCCATTGGAAAGAATGAATGAATTTGATTGGGACGATTCTTAACTAATTCAGATATAAAGGCTTAAATTTCTCGTTATTTTGACGAATCATTTTTTTCTTGGCAACAAGAACTATACCAATATCGTTTTTTTGTCAATCGAAGAATGGTGTTTCGTGCATTTATTTAAGTAAAATCCGAAGTAGACCCATTTACAGTACGTGATTTTACGTAATCGGAAGCATTGCCTCCGCCAGTGCTTCCCGATTTATAGAATGGATCACTTACTAGTATTTTAACGATATATTCTTCTATTAACTAATTAACTAACTGTTAACTAATCTCCGCCTGGGAGTGGGCAAGCCAGCCCAAGTCTCAGCCGGTCCCAAGCCCGGAGAAAGGAGGGTTGGCGGCAGGAAGGGCATCCGGCCGTAAAACTTTTGCCAAAACCTTATGAATGCAGATCCATTATAACAAGAGGAACAACAAAAGTAATGGAAATCTCCAAGAAGGCACAGGAAGAGAGATTGAGATTGTATGGGCATTGGGCAATGGGCATGTCCAGAGGAGGGAGGAGTATGTGGGACGACGGATGCTGAGGATGGAAATTCCAGACACGAAGAAGAGGAGGTAGACCTAAGATGAGGTGGCGGGATAAACTGAAGAAAGATAGTGATAAGGGACTGGAGGAAGAGGTGGCTCAAGACAGAAGTGAATGAAGAAGAAGGATCTGCAACAGCGACCCCACATAGAAGTGGGCTAATAAGGCTGCGGAAGAAGATTCTTCTGTTAACTAACTCGCCAAATCTAGTGATAAATCTATATATAAAATCATTGACTACAGTATTAGGGGCACAATTTTTAAACCTGAAGGTGTTTTTCTTAACATGAGCATATGGTCATATATGTTTCTCAAGAAATGTCGTTTAATTGAACTTTACCTTATCATCCTTGTGACAATATTTGTATCTGGATGCGTATTTCCGAATTAAAAGAATCAAAATATTTACAAAATTCCAGAAGTGAAGGTCGTCTCCCATCACCGGTTTTAATATCAACTTCAGCGTTCCCCAAACTAATTTTTTTTTTTAATCAACGCCCCCTTCTAACTTAAGTGAACCTTTCGCGCCCTCTTCTTCTTATTTCACTTGTAAATGATATTCAGTGGAGTGTAACCTATTGGTGCATAATCAGGGTGAAGTAGCACTAACAGAGTTTTCCCTTTGTTAATGATATAACGTTTTCTAAGCAATTTTCAATATCTTCCTTCGGGTATAGTGATTATACATACATTTCCTTTGCTAACCACCTCGCCTGCACGCCCTACAATTTGGGAAACGGTTCTAGCAAAAATTGAAGGTACGTTGAGCCATCGTACATTTATATATAGGGTGGCCGAAGATAGAGTAGCTCCATTGAGGCTTGTTAAAAGAAATAATGGGGCTACTTTGTTGGGGCCACCTGTATGGTACCAAAGCTTACTTATAAAAAGGCAGTCCTGTCTGTGCTTCTGCAGACACCATGTATTTACTATTACGCGATTCTGAACATAGAAATAAATACGCTTTGCTTTGTTTCAACTTTTTACTCTAGTGCGTTAAGATTTTCATTGCTTGAAAATGAAGTCTTATTTGGGCTTCTCTGAGCCGAAAAACGTCCGCCTCTCTTCCACCGAGAAATGCATTGTACTGTAAGATGTGACAGGTTGCACTCTTCTCGCAACGCATGGGTGTTGAACCGATGTTTCCTTGATGGAACATGGACAAAGATAGTTCTCAAAGATAGATACCCATTTTCCGAAATTCAAACGTCTCTCGATGAAAACCATGTCTTTATGCTATATATTGACACACATTTCGCGCATTCATTTTTATTCCTGCTGAACTCCATAATTAAAAATCGAATTGCTCTCGAAAAAAGAAAATTTCAGTTACTAAATTCACTACTAAAAAATTTCTAAGACACGCTGAACACAGTATCTGCGAACTATAAGAAATTACTTCAGTGAAGTGGAATGAAGAAAGAAAAACAATAAATGCAAATTTATTTATAAATGTAAATGCTAATACTAAATGGTTTAAGAGAAAATAATCATAATCAGGATCAGTAACAAGTCCTTTGGTAGTTTTACACTTATTCCAGGTAACGACCATATGCCTTTTTCCGTTTCTAAGCCTATATCGTAATCAAGTCGCAACACCGCTTCCCATTAAATCGGCGGAGTTAAACGACGTTGAGTCTTTTCAGTAGCTGAATGGGTGGCAGTCCTCTGACATTTGGAAGAGATAACTCGTGCTCTCCCAACTCCAGCCCACCAAATGCTTCTTCGTTTTCATTATTCCCACAACAGATTCTAAAGGGGAAATACGGGGCTTTTTTTTTTTTTTTTCAGTAATTGCACTTGGGATGGGGTCTGCTGATAACGGTACACTGACGTCAAAAACAAAACAGTGTTTAAAAATAAATAAATAAATAAATAAATATAATGTAAAGAACGACGCTTGTGAAGAGCGCTCCGCACAAGATGAGGAGGGAGAACGAGCAAATGAAAAATGAGGCACCTCCCAGGAGTCGAACCCGGGATCATCCAATTGCCGGTCGGATATGCTAACCACTACACCAAGGACTCTGATTAGTCAGTATTCGTAATTCTCCTACACACGAGCGGAATCAAATGATATGATCCCGGGTTCGATTCCTGGGAGGTACCTCATTTTTCATTTGCTCGTTCTCCCTCCTCATCTTGTGCGGAACGCTCTTCTATACAAGCGTCGTTCTTTACATTAATTATACTGTGTGTTGTTTGGAGTTAAAATGTATATATGTACGGCAAGCGAAGGTGCCCCCTCAGGGGATTTGATTCCGCTCGTATGTAGGAGAATTACGAGTACTGACTAATCGGGGTCTTTGGTGTAGTGGTTAACATATCCGGCCGGCAATTAGATGATCCCGGGTTCGATTCCTGGGAGGTACCTATTTCATTTGTTTGTTCTCCCTCCTCATTTTGTGCGGAACGCTCTTCTACACAAGCGTTGTTCTTTACATTAATTATACTATGTGTTGTTTGCAGTTAAAAAAAAATATATATATATATCGTAAAGAACGACGCTTGTATAGGAGAACATTCGGCGCAATATGAGGAGGGAGAACGAACAAATGAAAAAATGAGGTAACCACCC
Organism: Bathynomus jamesi; assembly: GCA_023014485.1. Lineage (NCBI taxonomy): Eukaryota > Metazoa > Arthropoda > Malacostraca > Isopoda > Cirolanidae > Bathynomus > Bathynomus jamesi. The sequence goes on from JAJOZX010001115.1 coordinate 369,077, forward strand.
GGGATCTTCCGATTGCCGGTCAGATATGATAACCACTACACCATGGTCCTCACTCGATCAGAAGTCGTAATTCTCCTACATACGCGCAGAAACCAATGCCCCGAGGGGGGCACCTCCCGCATGCCGCACCTATATATACATTTCAACTGCAAAGAAAACACAGTTCTTTACGTTAATTATACCGCGTGTTCTTTGCAGTTGAAATGTGTGTGTATATATGTATATATATATATATATATATATATATATATATATATATAAATATAATATATAAAACATAACTATATTAGTATTAAATTTATATAACTATTTACACTTAAAATAATTATTTAATTTAATAAAATTAATTAAGCAAAATATTTAATATATTTTTATATGAAGAAAGAAAACCTTAATATTTAATCTTGAAAAAATAAAATTACATAAAAACGCTACAAAAATAAAAACGCATGACAAGTTATATAGTTGCTGACAGGAATCCATAACCGTGTTCACCTTGAAAGGGGAGAGGAAGCCAGGCTCATGATAATACAGGTATACTGTATTTGAATATACATACAGTAGCTCAATGTATGCAAGTCTATGATATGGATCTGAATATTTCACTTTTCCCTTTGTTCTCTTTGCCTTTTTCATTATTTGCCAAAAAGGGGGTTTGGGGGATTGCCCCCAAGCCTTATGAAAAAAAAGCCCTGAAGTCCTTTTCTCATTGTTACAATGAAACCAATGAACACCTCACTCCAAAGCTGCTTTTCAATAATGAAATGCCAACGGTTATTTCTAAATCTTTAACTGTAACGAATTCCTTTTTGTCGAGTCTTATGAATCTCTTCACGTATCGAAATGCCTCCTCGACAGTCATAATAAAACTGATCACAACTGAGGCGGACCTGGAGACACTAGCGTTGCAATGCACGAGAACACGTCCACTGCGTGAATGAATTGACAACACTCGTCAAAGATCTCTATCAAAAGGACTCCGGGATGTCGAGAGTCCTCGCACTTATACACGTAAACCAACACTTGAACAAGTTCGGAAGGCCCGTTGACACATTCACACGAACCACATTATTCGATGTGAAGATGTCTCAGTCATATGCAATCCCGATAGTATTTGGTTAAAAGTGAAGGAGCAACACGAGTTGGGCTTTGTGTTGACGACGGAAAAATGTCTGACATTTTTTCTTGGCCTTCTAATCGATCATGGGAAGAAGTCACCTTTTTTTTACCCAGAGCTTCGCTGGCCAAACAAATTTTGCCAACCTTCAATGCAAGTTCAGTTTTTGTTAACTAAACTAACCGTTTAACTGTACACACTCTGAAGAAAGAACTATTTTTGTACCAATTTGGCGGCTTCCTCTGTATTCTGCTCGTCAGTTTCTTCTGAGAAGGCTTCTGGAGGGTACTCAACATTGAGAAGATAAAGACCATCCGGTTCAGCAATTTTAATTTTCGAATACATGGATGAATCCGATATTATGGCTTCTACATCCCTCAGGTGAATCTTTCCTTTTCCTACACCAATCAGCAGACCAATCATATAATGAACCTGTAAACAAAATTTGAGATTGCGAGTTACGCAAATAAGGTATACAACTCAATGAATGAAGTCGATAAACTTGAGAGAAGGGGAAAAAATAATAATTTGAAAACACTATCATCGTAAAGTCTGATACAGTTTCATTCTTCACCATCCCAATATACTGAAGAAATTCTAAGTTCATAGATCTGAAATACAGTTCAATTCTCAGAAAATGAAAAACCTAAAATAGTGCTCCAATAATTATTAAACTTTTGTTATAATGTTTACGACGACGAAAACGTTAAAGTGGCGCATTTCGGCCATTTCGACCTTCAGTCGATTCATTGCTACGTACGTTACTTTTTTTTTAATTTGGCCCTTAAGTTTTACTGGGCTCGCATAACAATGGCCAGATGAAGTTCAAATAAAAAAAATTGAGCTAAACTTTCCCAGGGGATACGGGGTTGAGAATTTATTTCCCGCCTTCCTCGTATGTGTCGCAACAGGAGTCACATCTCTGACATTTTTGCGAACCCATATATGTCGAAGTTCAAACGTCGTGCCCACCCTATGGAGAATGAGAAATGCGTTCTTGGATAATGCGAGATAAATGTGACACTCTTCCGACCATTAGTAAAGAGACTTACCGAACAGCGTAGGAAAGGTGTGACCGATACAAACACATCCCAAAATTTCAAATTTTCATACTGCTTATCATACCCAGGATGAAAGCGTGGATGACCAGGAACAATTTTAAGCTAAAACAAGAGAAAGAGAATATGTCAATTATTGTCTTAAAGATGTAACGCAATCCGTCAGTTAAAATAAATTACAGTCGTGATTTATTTGCGTTTGCCATTTTCCTCGTTAGCATTTTCCCATTTACATTAACAAACTTTCAGAAGAAATTTCAGCTTCAAATAACTACGATGCTAAGATTCACTCTATGCTACCCCATGAAAGCAAACAGTACATGACAAAGTTTTTGCAGCAGTGATTATATTAAAATTTAATAAAGAATGATCGATCACTCCAAAGTGAAACCCAGGAATCAAGTTTTTCATACCAACAGAGCTACTGCTAGAATGATGTTAATCTACCTATTTGTAAAAGTAAGTACCGTAAGTTAGAAACTGGCTACAACCCCCAAAATCTTTCATTAAATGTAAAAATTTGAATGGTAAAATTTAAAATCCATATACCCAAATTTTTTTTTATTGGCATTAGTGGTGGAGCGAAGTATCAAAATCTGATTAAAAAAACTGCTTCAACTTAAAGTCATCAACGACTTTTAAAATAATTTTCTATGCATTGCATAATATTTCAGAAAATGTTAAACACTAGAAAGAATGGTAAACTAATTGTTTTGGCTCATTTAACCTCCTTCCTAACTAGGAAGGTCACGCGATGGAGGGGAACTACAGCTTTATGGAATCTGAACCATTTAAAGGTCACTAACATCGTATGAATGCAGTGGATGGTCACTAGGGTGTTTCACGGCAGTGTGGTTGATGGATGAAGTGGAAGGAAGTTCAATCCACATTGATGCCCCTGTTCCTTTTGCCGAGGAAACTCGTCTGAACAGTTTTCAACCAGATCAGAACACGTTTAAGGGTCCCGAGATTTGACGCTTCAGATTGCTTAGGTATTTCTAATTTCAGCTGTTCTAGTGTTAGTCGACTGCCTTGCTTCCTGACGGAAGGGTGCACTGCTCTCTGTCCTTCGTGTCAGTTGTCGAGTTTTGTCCTCGTTGTGTCTACCATTGCGTATTTGTACTCTTTTCTAATTCGTATATTTCCTCATTGCAGATAAACATGGCAACTCGAAGCAAGAAAGAGGCTTGGCTCATCGGACACCCGAATAAGGAGATCCTGGGTAGCCGCCTGCCGACGAAGTTGCGAGTCTTGCAAAAGTGCTTCTTCCATCAAAAACAGGAAAACCTAGGACGGAGAAAATGTCTGAACCTCTGTTTGGATGCTGTGATGGTGTTCTGGAAAAGAGCAAGGATCCCTACTATGAGGCGGGACAGCGCCCTTCGGAAAATGGAAGCTCTGCTCCAGCGTTACGACAAGTTGGTGAAAAGCAGGAACAGATCCGAGGAGAGCTGTCGTGTTGCGGAGGACATGTTCAAGGCGGAACTCAAGAACGAAATCCTCGATATTGGTCATTCCAATGCCCTTTCTATGATGATAAACGAGGAAGACAAGCTCTTCTACAAGAGTCAGCAGGAAGACCCAACAGAGAGCAGTATGGGATCGGCAGACATGAAGCTGGGCCAAATGGAGAGTAGGAAAAGGCGTCGAGAGGAATAGCAGGAGGAGAGACGACACCGGGAATTCGAGCGGGCCAAGACAGTTACAGAAGCTGCTACTCTTGAAGACAGCTCCTCGTCCTCGGCGTCGCCATCTGCGGAAGATGATCCCTCCTTGGCAGCCTCCACGTCTGCTTCATGTCCTTCTCCGAGGAAGCGGTCGAGGAACCTCATCACTCAGGATGTGGCTGTCGCGTACGACCGGATGAACATTTCTTATCGTGATGCAGCGATGTCCTACGCCGTCGTCGCGCAATCCTTCGGCACGATTTGAACGAGGTATCCATCTCCTCTTCCACAATGTATCGTGCTCGCCAGTCGCTTCGGAAGCAAGCAGCAGAGGTGTATCAAGAGGGAGAATTCTGTCCTGAGGAGCTCTTGGTGTTGCACTGGGACGGGAAAATGCTGCCTGAAATCACAGGTGACGGATCTGTGGACCGGATTGCTGTGCTGGTCACCGGGAACGGCCAGGAGAAGCTGCTTGGAGTTCTGAAAGTTCCAGCTGGCACGGGAGCGGAGACGGCACGCGTCTGTATTGATCTTGTGCGGGAACACGACCTGTCCGAACGAATCAAGGGGTTATCATTCGACACAACGGCATCGAACACCGGAACTCACGTGGGGGCCTGCGTCAAGATTGAGGAGGGTCTCGGGAAGCAACTTCTTTACCTAGCATGCAGGCACCATATGTACGAAATCGTCCTGGCCCAAGTCTTCCGGTCTTCGATGGGCCCCACCTCTGGGCCCGAGACTGGGATCTTCAAAAGATTCCAAGAGCAGTGGGGTTTCATCGACCGATCTCTTATCACCACTGATATTGATTCAGATAGCTGCAGCATCGCTGGACCTCTTCAGGGTCTCAAGGACCGAACTGTCCTTGTCGTGAGGGAAGCTCTGGCTTCTGGTCAGCCGCGGGATGACTACCAAGAACTTCAACTGGTTATCCTCTTTCTCGGGGAAGACTGTCGCCAATGTGCCACTGCGGAAGCCAGGAGCATACCACCATGCGCGGTGGATGGCGAAAACCATTTACGGATTGAAGCTGTACCTCCTTCAGGACCAGTTCAGGATAACCGGGCGGGAGCTGAAAGGAGTCACAGAAATCTGCCTGTTCGTCGTCCTGGCCTACGCAAAGGCTTGGAGTCGTGCGACGAGAGCAGAGCAGGCCCCACGTGTGGATCTGGAGTTCTTGCTGGACCTGGAAATACTGCAGGAAGATGCCGTGATCGTCGACGTCGCCAAGCAAGCGCAAGCGGCCATGAAACGACACCTCTGGTACTTCTCCGAGACGCTGGTCGGCTTGGCATTCTTCGATCAAGGGGTTCCTTAGGAAGAGAAACAAAGGATGCGAGAGAACCTCGCCAAGCCGGCATCGAGGAAAGTGTTGAAGCGTCTGGAGGGGAAGACCGTCCTCGGCTCCTTCAAAGGAAAGATGATTTCGGATTTCGTTACCTCGAGGACGAAGGATCTCTTCACCGCAGTCGGGATCAACGGCGCCTTCGTCGAAAATCCCGCTTCGTCTTGGGAAAGCGACCCACACTACAAAGCAGGCCTAGCTAGGGTCCGCGTCCTGGCTGTGGTGAACGACTCGGCTGAACGGGGGATCGCTCTCATCGAGAAATTCAATACTACCCTAACAACGAAGGAAGAAGACAAACAGTACCTGCTGAAAGCAGTTTTCAAGAACAGGAAGGATTTTCCGAAGAAGCAGAAGGGGGAAATAATGAAGAAGTGATGAGTCTGTGCTCTCTGACGTAAGGCGTGATTTCTCGGGACCCCTTATTGTTGTCGAAGGAGTCTCATTTTTGGCCAGGAGTGATAAATATGTAAAACGAACACGGGCATCTATGTGGATTAAAAATATAATGTGGTTCTCATTTATGAAACACCCTAAATTGGTCACCCATCCAGCTACTGAAGAGACCTGACGTTGCTTAACCTCGCTGATCTAACGGAAAGTAGTGTTCGACTTCGCGATTGAATATTTATTACATTACATTTTATTACATTTTAATGATCAGTACCGTAGTTCAATGGGTAATCATCCTCCGCATCCAAATAATGTAGTAACCTGTGCACTATGATTCAGACTCCACATAAAGCTGTAGGTCCCTTCCATCACATGACCTTTTCTGTTGAGGAGGAATTAAATCAATCCCAAAGCATCATCATCAGTCACCTCACAAAAACCTGAAAATTATGTAAAATTTAAACAAAAGCAATATCTACCTCATTCACCATTCTTCGAGTTAAGATTTCATCTTTATCATTTCTGGCAAACTTCTCAAAACTCCCAAAACCATGTTTTCTTTTTAAAATTTCACAAGCAGACTGAATGGCTTTGATATTAAAATCTCCACTGAAAAAAATTAAAACAGTTTTACAATCATTATGACTAACACATTACATGGGCAAGAACTAATCCTACTCAATAACTAGCATAATGGCTTATTAGCATATAACATCCAGTATGAATATATTTCTTAGAATCTTAATAGTACCTGTAAGTTGGGACTGCTAGGTCAGTTTTTTTTTTTATTAAAATCAAAACAGTACTACATAGGCACATGTTTATAACCTTACAAATAGGCTCTATATTTGTATTAGCTTCAAAGTATTTTCATGATAACTACAATATCTTGCAGACTTGCCTGATTAACTGGCAACTTTTCACTTCAGGAATGGGCAATTGCTTTTGAGCATTAACATTACTCATATATGATGATAATGGGAAATGGGCCAATCTATGCAAATACATCCTCTGAACTGCCAATAATCTGCAATCAAAATGGGATGGCACAACCCGTGTTTTGTGAATTCTGGGGAGAAAGGAAAATATATATATATATATACTGTATGTATATTAGGGTTATGACATTTTTATAACCTCATGTTCCTGTATCATAAATTGATGAACTTTTGCCCCCTGACAATGAAAATAACAGTTTTTTCGATATTTTGAAAAAACTTCACCCCAAAATAAAAAATAAAAAAATAAAATAAAATAAATAGAAATTTGCATGTTTATTTCACAATTATTATACATAAACATATATTATATTATACAACATTATACCTATACAATACATATTAATTATACAAATACAATACAGTATTATACATTTACTCTATTATTGTTTTAATTGTTTTACTTATTGCTTAAAATAAACCTGTGATTAAGGTTGTCTTTATTTTTACAGTTTACGTAAAGTTCTTGCATCACCTTAATGGCACGTTCCGCACATTGGTTGCTCCTTGGTATAGCTATTGCAGATGGGTCTCTGTTCCAGTGATTTTCCAGAGTATTTAGTGCTTTTCGGTATATTCCGGAATATTCAAGAAAATACTAGGTAACCAATCTAGAATGGTGCAATGCAGCTGTCTCGAATATACTAATATACTATATTGCTTTCGGGGTGACATTTTTTTTAATTCTGAAGAATTAGGCCCTTTTTTATTGTTTTCAAGCAAAAGTTCATCGATTGATGATACAGGAAACAATATTTATGACAAAAAATTAAAAAGTCATAACCCTAATATATATTATATATTATAATATATATATATATATATATACAGGGTGGGCCGTAAGTTTCCATACATAGGAAAATTTAAACGTTTGTTTTTATGTTTCAGATACCCTAAGAATATGCGTTTGTAAGATCTTGTTTACTGATGAAGCAAATTTTTACGTCAATGGAGAGGTTAATCGGCAAAACATACATTATTGGAGTAATGCTAACCCTAACTGGCTGAGTCCGACGAAGATGCAAGGTGCCGGTAAAGTGATGGTGTGGGCCGGGATATGGGGTGACAGAATTATTGGACCAATTTTTGTCAGTGGAAATCTTAATGCCGAAAGGTATCTTAACATGTTGCAAGAAGAGATTTTCCCATCCCTGCTAAACGAGGAAGGTAACTTCCCAGTTTACTTCCAGCAAGATGGAGCTCCACCTCATTATGGTCTTCACGTGCGTCGGTATTTGGATCAGCAGTTTCCGGATGCTTGGATTGGTCGGCGTGGTCCTGTGGAGTGGCCTCCCAGATCCCCAGATCTCACCCCCCTTGATTTCTATCTTTGGGGGCACTTGAAGGTCATGGTGTATCAGGAAAAGATACGAGACATAAATCATCTAAAGGAACGTATCACCAACGCCATTACAAGCATAACGTCAACTGTGCTAATGCGTGTTCATCAACAGTGGGGAACACGTATTGAAATGTGTTTTCAAAACAATGGCAACCATGTAGAGCATATTATATAAATAAAAATGGTTGTCCATAAAAAAATGTTTATTTTTCCTATGTATGGAAACTTACGGCCCACCCTGTATATATATATATATATATATTAGGGTGTGACTGTTGCCCTCCAAAAATCAAAAAATGGTCCTACAATGCTGTTCAAAGTTTTAGTGTTGTGTATTTATCTAGGAAACACCCCTGTAAATTTTCTTGGAGATCGGTGCATGTTTGAGCTAGCACCATCGTACCAGCAAGCAGGGTTTCGGAGCCGGTAAAAAAACTTCTGGCTCCGACTCCGGCTCCGGAGCAGAAATTTTTTACAGTCTGGCTCCGGCTCTGGCTCCGGCTCTTTTATAGTAAATTCTGTTAATTATAAAATAAATATCTAGATTTATATAACTAATTGTCCAATTTAAAATATTGCACAAAAATATTTTATTATTAAATCACTTTAATACTCAAAATTTAAATTTCTTATGATTTTAAATTAGGCAAATATAATGATAGAATGAAGTTATTTAAATAACTAAAGGAAAATGATGAAAACTAAATGATATTAAATATTTATTAACAATGGTAGCTTATATAAATTAGAGAAACTTGCCTCCTAATTAGTTCAAAGTTCAAACTTAAGAATTCTCGTATGGAAAATAGTAACAATCAAACTTTCTGAGATAATATATGCATCTTTTTTTAAGTGTTGAAACTTGAAAGCTTCATGAAAGCCAACTTGGCTTGAAAAAGAGCTGAATATTTCAAAAAATTCAGTTTTTAAATTTTTAATAGGTTTTATTATTTACTTAAAAAGAGATTTTCTTTTAGTCAAAAAGTTTGTAATTTAATTAACAAAAGCAATTCAACTAAAAGTCAAAAGTTCAAACTACTAATACATATTATAAAGAAAATTTACAAAATCATTTACCCTACGCTTATAAAATCAATACTACTCCTTGGATTAACAAATGAAAACTAATGCAAAATTTTTTTTATTCTAGCTAAGGTATAATCAAACTAATTTTAAACATAAAATCATTATATTCTTCTTGTAAATCTGTTTCCTCCCACACCTCCATAAAATCCAAGAATCCTATGGTACCATTTTTCGTAATATATTACAAGAATTATAATTTGCAACTAAACCTATATTTAACAAATAACAATTTAGGTAGCAATATATCGCCCGGAGCCAGACCATGGAGCCGTATTTTCAAGGTTTCTGGCTCTGGCTCCGGCTCCAGGTAAGCAAAATTCACTGGCTCCACCGCTCCGGCTCCGGCTCCGAAACCCTGCCAGCAAGTATTGCTATTTCAGCTTATGAACTTCATAAATAAGTGTGAAAATAGCACATTTTATCAGATTTTCATTTCCGGGTCTGGAATGCTGACCCACAAATTTTCCACGTATTATTTTATTGCATTTAATTTTAATGATGCTCTTTTCTTTTCCCTTGACAGTGATTTGATGTTGTGAATAGAGAATTTAATCATGGATACATGGCAAGATGATGAGTATGTCAGAATGTTATTGGGCACCGTACCCCGAGAAGAAAAGGAAATAAAGGGCTGCAAACTGCCAACTAATAGGCAGGTCTTACTATGTCTGTTAGCAAACCTTCGGGATATGCATTGGGATCAGGCTTTATCTGCCACCATTGACAATGTACTTTTGCATTACCAGAAGGCGAATGTCCCGACCATTACAGGCAGGAACAATATTGGCCAGTGATTAAAACTTACTATGACAAAGACTACATGATGCTTATGAAAAAGAATGAGGATAGAAGACGGGCTGATGATCCTGGAATTATGAAGTTTAAATCAGAATTGAGCCTGACGATGAAATTTTATAAGAACACAGTGTTGAAAGACATGGCAGCTGCGAAAAAGGGGAAAACTCAGGCCGAACAAGATGCCATCGATACTGACATACTCTTTATGAAAAGCATGCTAAGTGACAGAGTAGCTACCTACTCTGGGGTAAACAAAGTACTCACAGAAAAGGTTCAGAAGCGACAGAAAAGGCAGATGCGAGAAGAGAAGCGACAAGAGAGAGAGCAATGTGATCATGCTGAGAATGTACAGGCTGATATTGATTCACCTATTAGCTCTGATGAGGACGATGACATTGATGAGGCCAGCACTGCTGAACCAAAGAGAAAACATCGGAGAACAGTGAAAGAGGGAGTTTCAATTTTTGTGCCCCATGATATTCTGAAGTCGGCAGAACTTGTTTCATGCAGTGTTCAAAACAACATCTCGCCGACCCAGCTGAGTGCAATTGTGTACTCCCTTGTATCTGCATGTGGTGGAGATACATCAAAGCTGAGTCTAAATGCAAGGACGGCCCACCGATACCGAGCTTCCATCGTGTCAGAAATAAGTTTAAAAATCATGGATGAATGGCAACCATCAGACAAAATACTGGTGCACTGGGATGGTAAACTTATGGACACGCTGGATTCCAAAGGCACTGATGACCGCCTGCCCATTCTTGTGTCTGGTGTTGTGGGGGTCCGAGAGATCCCTATAATTTCACCCTCAACTAACTGAGGTCCTAGCCTTTTGCTTAGTTTTTATCTATCTTTTCAGGAAGCATATTTTTCAGCAGCATGTTGAGATAAATACCTAGCCACTGGGGGCATCCCCTCCTCTGGTGGTGGCTCGAAGGGAAATATGTGTGTCGAGAGGACCTGGCAGGTGAGGGTCCCTGTTTTTGTAGCCCAAAGGGCGAATTTAATTATATCAGAAAATGAAATATATTTAAGCCAAACAACATAACGTAAGTGTTAAAATTTATATTATTTATCCTTCTGGCAGGGTTATTTCTTCAGTCATAGCACCTCAAGAAGTCATGTTAGGTGCTCATCTAGTTTGATTGATTAAAGAACCAAACAAAAAAAAAAAGGAAAAACTATACAGGCTTGATGTAGATGGATTTAGTCCACCAGTTTGTAAGAGGGGCCCCTAAGGGTGACTCCTCAAGATACTGGCAGGATAGGCCTAGGTGGTCAGGAGACCATTACCTACTATTGTAAAGGGCCCCGTAAGGGAGACCTCCTGAGTAGGTCCAGAACACCTGGAATTAGAATAATTTAAGAGTAGCCACCATAGGATGTATCCTAAAAGGCCTAGGAAGGATAGGAAGGATTTCCCTTGCAAGGAAAATTGTGTGGAAGGTTCTGTGGGTGAATGAGCGTGTATGAAGGTGAGAGAGACATATAATATATGTAAATAGCATTTTTTTTAAACCCAATTTTTTCCTGTGACTTTCACATTCCCACTTCGCTATTCATTTTCTGGATCCTGGATGGAATTGATTTCGCAGGGTCCCTAACTTTGTACAGTTTTGCCCTGTTATCGTCTTGAGCCACTGAAGAGGGGGTTAATGTTCCCATAGGCGTTTCCGTGAAAAGTAATTATATTAGCAATTCTTCGAGGCTGCTTTGGTGTTAATACGGATTAATCAATAGCGATTAAAGTAAAGCAGTTAATTGTGAGTAGAGGGAAAAAGTCGAAGGGAGAGATCAGTGTGTCCATCTTGGGGGTTCAACACATTCACGCAAATTGAGACCAGCTGCAAACGTGAAGTAGTTGCGGGTCGAGTCACCCGCGACATATTTATTGGCGCCCGAACAGGGACCCAAGTGGGTCTCTACGAACGGGAACAGCCAAGATGGAGAAGGAGATAGCAAAGTTGAAGGAGAAGGCGGAGAAAGCAGAAAGGATGTTTGCGGAGGAGAGAAAGAGATTGGAGGAAGAAAAGAAAAGACTGGTGAAAGAAAAGGAGGAATTAATGAAAGAAAATAGCCATTTAGAGAATCTACTGGAGAACATGCAGGAGCGGATGAAACAGCAGGAGGAGGAACATCGAGAGAGATTGGAGAGGATGGAGCAAAAGACCGAATCAGCCTTGGCTGAGGTCTTGGAACGTTTAGGAAGGGTGGAAATGAAGAGGCAGATACATGAAGAGGGTGCAGTAGGAAGGCAGGTAGAACCTGAAATCCAGGTAGGGGACGGTGAGGATGTACGAGAAGAAAAGTGAGAAAGTGCTTCATTCAACTCCGAAAGAGAAGATAAGAGAAAAGGTAGAACCAGAGGAGAGTGAGGGTGATAGTGAGAGCGATTCAGATTGGATTCCAGTAAAGAAACGGAAAAAGAGTAGAAAGCATAGGAAGCCCCAGAAGAAGGGCTCACAGAGAGTTCACATGCATGTCAGTGCGGATGACTCTCTGTACAGCAGTGTGGAAGATAAGGGGGTAGAGAGTGACACTGACGAACGGGAAGGGACTACCAGTGGGTCTGGGGAAGACGAGATCAAGGTCCATAAAGGAATCTTGATTCGGGAGGTGCCAAAGGCACCAAAATTTAATGTGTATAGTACAAGGGATGTGAATGGATTCTTCAAGGAGTACGAAAGGTACTGTAAGACGAAGTATCCTGATCATCCTGAGTACTGGGTGAAAGAACTGGGAGAGTTCCTAGAGGGTAGGATGCATGACTTTTATAAAGCCGTGGTCAGCTCTGGGAAACCTCGCTATGAGGTGGTGAAGGAGAGGGTTATCCAGCAGGTGAAAAGAATTAGGGGTAGTATCAGGTATAAACGAAAAGATGACTTCGAGAGGGCGCGTATGTATCAGGATGAGAATCTAGATATGTATGCATACAGATTGGAGACATTGGCTCGTCGAAAGTTCGGCAATGACGGAATTGACAATTCCAAAGCACTAGTCCGGAAGTTTCTAGAAACTATCCCAGAGGCTGTGGCGGAATTTATCAACATTAAGAGGAAAGAGGCCATTCGGTTAGGTGGTAAGAGATTGAGGTGGTCGGAGATACTCGAGTTTCTTGAGGATCGACCATTTGATGAGGAGGGGAGATATTACCCCAAATCAAATATTAAGAAGGATAGGGAGAGAGCCAGAGCTAAGGAGGTTTTTATGGGCCATTCTGGAACTGGTGGTACTGGGTATGTAGAGCCATCTCCTGTTTTTAATTCATATCGAGATGCGCTCATGCATAATTCTATAGAGGTTATGGCTAAGTTTATGGAAGATTTTTATTCTAGACAAGGCCATGATTCTGGGAATTGTGGGTGGAATGGGCAGGGATCAGGTTCGGTAGGCACTGGATCGGGGCAACAGCAATTTGGGCAAGGCAGGGGACCAATGGGAGGTGGTTCGGGACAGCAAGGGACATCCAGATCAGATTGCTCTTATTGTGGGAGGCCTGGTCATGGTGTTGATAATTGTAGGAGGCGATTAGGGGTGTTATGCTTGTGGGGAAAGGAACCACTTTGCACGAGATTGCCGAAAGAGGGGGAGTGAATGTAGGCATTGTCAGGAGCATGGCCATTTGGCTAGATTCTGTCCAAATGTCCAGTGCGGACCCCAGCCAGGCCTAAGTGTTGGGGAGGGGTCCATAAGACCTGGAACATCAGGAGAGGGGCGAATGCGACCCAGTAATCAGGGGAATGGAGCTGAGGGCAGTTCCCCTTCTGGGGCGGGAAACGTGTAGAGCAGGGGTCCTCCCCTGGTGGGGCCTCTGGAATACATGAAGTAAATCAGGGTGAATGGGAATTGTTTGCAGGGTTTTCAAAAGTAAGTGTGAATCTGGTAGAGGAAGAGGGTATAACTGAGTGTATGAAAGTGAAGGTGAATGCCAGGAATCAAGAGATGGTAGGATTGGTGGACACTGGTTGCCCGACAAATTTGATTAGTAAGAAAGTGTTGGAAAGAATGACAAGAAGAGATAGGGTGAGATGAAGATGCAAAGATGTGCGGGAGAGATCAAGGGTGTGGGTAACCTGGGAGTGCCGATTGTGGGTGTGTGATATAGCAGTGCAAATGGAGGGAATAGAAATGGATGAATGCAAGTTTTATGTAGTCGAGCGAGAAGAGGAGTCCTACCAGGTTATCCTGGGAAAGGATTTCCTGAAGAAGAATGGGTTGGTGTTACATCCGAGTAGAATGATGATTGAAAGGAGAGGAAAAGGGAAAGGAGGCTGGGAGTTGTACTTGGGAATGAATGGTCAAGGTGGAAGGTTGTATCTGAGGGATTGTGTTGTGAGAGCAGCTGAGGATGTACAGTTGAATGGAGAAACGCCAGTTAAAGTTAGGATAGAGTGGGATAAGCAGGACACCCTCATTGTAGATCAGGAAACTGATCAAATGTTGTATGTTGAGGGAAGGGGGGTTCATTATAAGGTGAAGCGAGTGGCATGTGTATATGATGGGGTTATAAATGAGGAAGATCCATTTGTGTGTGTGCAGGGTAAGCCGGGTAGTGAGGGTAAAGCGCGAGGGATTAAGAGGGGCGATATCTTGGGTAGACTGAATACTGTTGTGAATGATAGAGACCTTGTGGGTAGTTCAGAGGGTGAGCAGTCAGTGGTGGTAAATGCGATGAGTGGGGAGAAGGAAGAGTGGACAAGAGAGAGAATAAAGAATGAGTTGGACATTGGGGAGAATTTGAGGGATAACGAGAAGGAAATGGTGTATGATGTTCTAGAGCAACGTAGGCATGCCTTGAGTCGGAGCGACGATGATCTGGGTCCGACTAGTTTGCCACCATTTAGAATAATTCTAAAGGATGAGACCCCGATCTATTCTAGACCAAGGCATTTTCCTCAGCCACTAGTTCAAGAGATAGAGGCGCAATGTGAGGAGTTGGTACGAGCGGGTGTTCTAGAGGAGTGTGAAAGCCCCTGGAATAGTCCGATAGTACCAATTAGGAAACCAGATGGGAAGCTCAGGCTGTGCGTTGACTATCGACGGTTAAACGCACAGACCATCAAGGATCGTTTCCCAATGTGTATAGTTAACGAGAGCGTGTACTCTATGCATGGCATGAAATATTTCACAAAGATGGATTTGGTTCGAGGATACTACCAGATGCCCCTGGAAGAGTCCTCAAGACCAATGACAGCCTTCTCAACTGCTCATAAGCATTATGCCTGGAAAGCCTTATCATTTGGTTTGGCGAATGCTCCAGCTGCTTTCCAGCGAGCTATGGCTGGTGTTTTGAGCAAGTTCAGGAAAAAGAATGTGATGGTCTTTATTGACGATATTCTAGTGGTCAGTGAGACGTTCGATGAACATGTTAGGTTGGTGAATGAAGTCTTGCTGATGCTGGAAGGGGTAGGTGTCAAGGTGAAACCATCCAAGTGTGCTTGGTTTGGGGACCAGGTGGCATTTTTAGGACATGTAGTAGGGAGATCTGGAATCCAGAAATCTCCTGACTACATAAATAAAGTAAGGGAATTTCCCAGACCAGAGACAGTGAGGCAATTGAAGTCTTTCCTGGGTTTGATAGAATTCCAGAGGAAGTTTGTGGAAGAGTGTTCAGGTATAGCAAAGCCATTGAATGAGTTAACTGGGATGAAGGGGAAAACGGTGTTAAAGTGGAATGAAATGATGATGGAGGCGTTTGAGAAGTTAAAGGAGAGAATGGCTCGGGATGTCGAGTTGGCTTACCCGGACTATGAATTAGGAGCAAGTCCGTTAGAATTATATACGGATGCAAGTGGTTATTGCATGGGTGGGTGTTTATGTCAAGAGCAAATGTTGAATGGGGAGAAAGTGCGACGAGTGATTGGATATGTGTCAAAAGCGTTTAATAGTGCAGAACGAAAGTATTCAACGATTGAGAGAGAGCTTGCTGCCATAAGGTATTGTTTGAAAGCCTTTAAGTCCTTCTTGTATGGTGTGCATTTTGTTGTGAAAACGGATCACCAACCCTTGGTGTATCTGGAGCGGATGAGGATGGTTGATAGTAGGATTGCGAGAACGATTGAAGATTTGAGTGATTTTGATTACCAGATTGAATATGTGCCAGGTAAAAGTAATTATTTAGCTGATTTGATGTCGAGAATGCCTGGTATGAGTGAAAGTGAGAGCGCATCTGTGATTGATCCTGAGTATTTGCCAAAGGGCTTAAAGAGATTGAAAGAAAGTAAGGGTGGAGGTGACTCTATGTTTGAAAGTGTATGGCATGGTTTGAAAGATTTAGAAAGTGAAGGCTTGGATGTAGTTGTGCCTGAGGGAATAAATGAATTGAGAATGAGGGTTATGAATGAGGTAGTGAAGAAGCCTGAGAGTATTGGTTTGATGAAAGGGAGGAGGCAGATAAGAGAGTTGCGTGTGATGTGTGAACCGGGGAGATTGCCATTTCAAGAAGTGTTAATGATGGTGAGTAGAATGTATGGGATTGTGCTGATGGTGCATTATGGTTTGGAGAGACCGATAGTATATAAGGATAAAAAGTTGGCTATGAGTGAGGATGGACTAGTATTGCACCTTCAGTGTTTGAGTGGTGTCCACTATAATTTAGTAGTAGAGACTAAGAGGTACGTGCGTCAGGAGAGTCAGGATGAGAACGAGAATGTAGATCCAGGCGCATGTGTGGAAGAGGAAGACGAAAGTATTGGAGTGGAGGTGAAATGTGGAAAACAGTGTATAGGTGCAATGGTTGTTGACGTGGAAGTTGATGGAAAGAAATTCTGTGGTCTGGTGGATACTGGAGCACAGATTTGTTTAGTGAGTGAAAGGGTTGTCACTGAGTTAGAAAGGGGAGGTTTGGACGTGTGTAGGAGGCCTACAAGAGTTTTGATGAAGGGATTGGGTGAAGGGCGTGTTCGAGCACATGAAGCAGTGACGATCAGAGTTTCATTGGGAGAGGGGTGTGAGAATGTCGAGCAGGTGTTTGTGATCATTCACCAGGAGACGATGCCTTACTGTTTTCTACTGGGTATAAATTTCCTGAAACGACAAGTTGAGTGTCGATGTGGGTGAGGGAAAGATTCTCTATATGGGAAGGGAATTGACGGTGGTACGGGATCCAGTCGCCGCTTTGGGACTGGAGAATATAGGAATGGTTGGGACAATTGAGTGGGAACTTGATGATAAGGAGGTCCTGGATGATGAGGATATCCTGGAAATGCAGGAGACTGATCCTGTAATTTCCGAATTGCGGGGAAATTATGGGTCAGGTGCTTGTAAAAGAGTGGGGAGACAGAACACGAGATTTTAAAAGATTTGCGAGGAATCTGTCTATTAGCAAGGGATAGTGTATTTCTCCCGTGTAAACAATTATGGGGAGCGGACACTGGTTCCAGTTTTAACTCTAGTTGGTATGGTTGGTCTGGTTATCCTGATTCATCATGTATATGGGCACTTGGGAAAGGGTAAACTTTGGGGAGTCATGAAAACCCTTATCTTCCACCCGTACTTGGGTCAGGTGTGTGCTGATGTTGCAACTTCCTGTGAGCGGTGCCAGAAAAGGAAGGGGCAACCTCAGGTGGTGAGACCTCCATTACGGAAGGTGGAGGCTCAAGAAATTGGGGAGATGGTGGTCACTGACTGTGTGAATTTACCACGAACAAGGAGGGGACATGTCGCGATGGTGATTGTAGTAGACCATAAGTCCAAGTTCGCATATGCTGTGCCACTCAGGAATAAGACGAGTAAGGTAGTGGCAGAGGTGGTTCGAGACATCATCTTCCCGATGATGTTGCTGAAACCATCAAGATGTCTCAGTGACAATGGCCCCGAGTTTTCGGGGGAACCATTTGCCAGTATGTTGAGGGAGTGTGGTGTCCAGCAAGTTCTGGTGACACCATATATGCCGTCTTCGAACGGGTTGGCAGAACGAACGGTCAAGACATTGACCGAAATGTTAAGGATGGTGAGTCGAGAGTTAAATGACTGGGACGAGCATTTAAGTAGAGTTCTCTGGAGCTATAATGCCACGTTTCATGCAGCTCTGAATACTTCCCCTAGCCAATATATATTAAACTATGAACGAAATGTAAGACCAAATATCCGGCTAGGAGAGAACGAGAAAAGAATGTGGAGAGAGGCCCATTCTAGATATACTCCCTTCAAGGAAGGAGATTTAGTGCTTCGAGAGATCCAGAAGATCGGGCGGAGAGTGGAGTATAAGGTACAAGATCAGTTTGAGGGGCCATATAAGATCATCAAAGCTTGGCCGAATGAAGTCACATATGTGGCAGAAAGGGTGAATGAGCATGGTGAGACGGAGGAGATTCGAGTCCACCAGAAGCAACTTAGGAGGTGGAGAGAGGTTCCAGAGTACTTGACTAGTCATCCCATTTATCAGATGTGTAAAGATGAGGAGCAGAGGAGAATGGATCAAGAGGAACAGAAAGAGGAGACTTCCCTTGATCTAGAGGGGAAAGAGATAGTATTCATGATGGGGAAGAAAGGAAGGAAAAAGAGACCGGTAAAGGTTCTGGAAAAGGAACCAGTATGTAGTTTAGATCAGGAAGGGAAAGGAAAATCTGAAGTAAATGATTTTGAGGGATTCGAATGGGATTTCAGTTTTAGTGGTTTTCCAGAAGAAAATCTGGGGAGAGCGTCTAATTGGTCCAATTGGTGGGAAATTGGAGATTGGACTGAATTGCGAGAGGAATGGGAGACGAAAGATGAAGGATCAGGGCTGGGTCCAGGGCAGGATGGAAAAAAAAAGGGAGACTAACAAGTCCATTACACAAGGGAGTGTGATTTTCCTGTTGGAGAGCATACTACAGGAGTATAGAATTCTTCAGGAAGGGTCTGGTCCAGAAGATGAAAAGTTAGAGCGAAGGGACCATCTAGAGGAGTTTTGTGGGGAAGTTCAGGGTAAGGTTACAGAGATGGAGAAATGGTTAGGAAGAGAAAGGGGTGAAGAAGAGAAGGTTGAGCCGGAGAGCCGATTAACTAGGCAGAGAGGAAGAGTCATCGAGGTACCATGGGTGCAACCGCAGGTACTAGAGCGGAAACAGCGGGGAAAGGAGGAGTAATGTAGATATAAATTGTACATAACAAAAGAGGTAATGGGTTTGGTGATGGGTAGTAAGAAAGAAATTAAAGAAAAAGAACCCTGCCAGGTCCAGAAAGGGAACCACTGGGAGATGAATTTCAGAAGGGTTTTTGGGGGTGAGTGGCGAGTGGGGTGTGGGGTGTGTTGGACAGAATTTTGTTTGTATGTATATTGTATGGAAGTATATATATTTTCATATATGTATATGTACTGTATATATATATATCTATGTATGTACGTACCATATATGTATGTTTATTAAGAAAGAAAACTTAAGAAATGTAAGGAACTCGCTTGCCAGAGCCTGATGTTGAGAAGGTAGAGAGAAGTTGAGCGAATCTGGTGGGGTCTTGTGGAGTTGAGGGTGAGGGGAGAGATGTGGGGGTCCGAGAGATCCCTATAATTTCACCCTCAACTAACTGAGGTCCTAGCCTTTTGCTTAGTTTTTATCTATCTTTTCAGGAAGCATATTTTTCAGCAGCATGTTGAGATAAATACCTAGCCACTGGGGGCATCCCCTCCTCTGGTGGTGGCTCGAAGGGAAATATGTGTGTCGAGAGGACCTGGCAGGTGAGGGTCCCTGTTTTTGTAGCCCAAAGGGCGAATTTAATGATATCAGAAAATGAAATATATATTTAAGTCAAACAACATAACGTAAGTGTTAAAATTTATATTATTTATCCTTCTGGCAGGGTTATTTCTTCAATCATAGCACCTCAAGAAGTCATGTTAGGTGATCATCTAGTTTGATTGATTAAAGAACAAACAAAAAAAAGGGAAAAACTATACAGGCTTGATGTAGATGGATTTAGTCCACCAGTTTGTAAGAGGGGCCCCTAAGGGTGACTCCTCATGATACTGGCAGGATAGGCCTAGGTGGTCAGGAGACCATTACCTACTATTGTAAAGGGCCCCGTAAGGGAGACCTCCTGAGTAGGTCCAGAACACCTGGAATTAGAATAATTTAAGAGTGGCCACCGTAGGATGTATCCTAAAAGGCCTAGGAAGGATAGGAAGGATTTCCTTTGCAAGGAAATGACTTTCCAGAGTCCAGTTAAGGACTAGATAGGGGTCTCAAGAGGGACTCAAGTATTAGAAATAGTAAAATATGATATTGTAAAGAATAAGTATTAATGAAATTTATAAGAAAATTCAAGTGTAAAGCATTCCATTAAAATATCTTGATCTGTATGGTGAATGAAAATTGTGTGGAAGGTTCTGTGGGTGAATGAGCGTGTATGAAGGTGAGAGAGACATAATATATGTAAATAGCATTTTTTTTACAAATAAACCCAATTTTTTCCTGTGACTTTCGCATTCCCACTTCGCTATTCATTCTCTGGATCCTGGATGGAATTGATTTCGCAGGGTCCCTAACTTTGTACAGTTTTGCCCTGTTATCATCTTGAGCCACTGAAGAGGGGTTAATGTTCCCATAGGCGTTTCCGTTAAAAGTAATTATATTAGCAATTCTTCGAGGCTGCTTTGGTGTTAATACGGATTAATCAATAGCGATTAAAGTAAAGCAGTTAATTGTGAGTAGAGGGAAAAAGTCGAAGGAGAGATCAGTGTGTCCATCTTGGGGGTTCAACACATTCACGCAAATTGAGACCAGCTGCAAACGTGAAGTAGTTGCGGGTCGAGTCACCCGCGACAGTGTCAATGGCACAAAGCTTCTTGGAGTCCCACCTCTTCCGCATTTGACTCAAAAAGCTGGCCTGGTTCAAGGAGACTTGATATCAACAGCAACCAAACAACTTCTGGTCGATTGGGAGTGTGAACAGAATGTCTTTGGTATGGTTTTCGACACAACTTCATCCAATACAGGTAAACCTATTTCAAACATCAGCGTGAATTTATCACGACATTAATACCAAAATACAGTGAATGATTTAACAGAAATTTGCAAAAAGCACGTGCCTGAAATGGTGGCCTTAAACTACAATTACATTTTTTTTTCAGGACAAAAAACAGCTGCTTGCATCTCCCTCCAAAAGGAATTAGAGCATGCCGTATTCTGGTGCGCCTGTTGCAGGCATGTGGGCGAAGTCATCCTAGGTGTTTGCTGGGATTGCTTGAAAGTGGAGGGCTCTTCAAGTCCAAACATAATGGTTTTCCAGAAGTGAGTCATAAACTTTACAAAATAACAAGGAATATTATTATCTAATGAACAAATTTAGTGGAATTTCTTTTATTACACTTATAAGATATACTAACATCAAGCAAATGATCGATCATATCAATCTTAATACCCCTAAAACAATATTATAGATTAGTACGAAATACAATAATCCCAATAATTGCATTTCTAGGTTCAAGAACCATTTCTCTCAACTGGCGTACAATGAAAAAAAGAAATACTACTACCCAGCAATGCTGGAGTGTTTGAGGAGCGCCAGCAGGAGATGGCTGACTCTTCCGTGAATCTCTAGCCCAACATTTCACGTGGCGACTACAAGGAGCTGTAGAGCTTTGTATGCTGCTTGTAACTAAAGGATCCGAGCCAGTGAACTTCACAATGGTCTACCCCGGCGCACTTCACAATGGTCTACCCCGGCGCACTTCACAAAGTAAGGTGGATGGCTAAACTGCTCATAGTATACCCTCAAGATTGTTCTTTTGTCAGGCCAGATCAAAGAGCAGTTTCCCAAAGCCAAGGTTGTGACTAAAAGTCAAATCAGCAAGTTAGAATGGTTTGCTGTGTTCACAGTCGCTGTTTATGTCCCATGGTGGATTGTTTTGCCCCGTTCCAGCAAGTGCGCCACTGAATGACTTGAATTTGGTCGAAACCTTGGCTGAATTTGACCCATATGATGCCACAATAGTTGACAAAGCACGTGTGGCACTCGGTAGAACACACTTGGTACCTAACTGAGAAGTTGGCCCCACTGGCTTTGTTCTCTCCCAAGTACAAGAAAGGACAAAAGAGAGATGAGGAAGGCCCTTCTTTGCCATGAAGCACTGAAGTTACTAAGAGAGTGGGGCTCAATCATGGGGGCTATGGAAGCCATATCTTCCCCCTGTCCCAGAAAGTGGCACTGCCCTGGTGGACCTAATTGGGCCTGACTCAAGCCAGTTCTTCACCATTTTAGGCATGCCCTATCAGTTTCTCCACAGTCCAGCCAGTGAATGGGCAGATCATGACGACTACCTGAACATGAAACGGGTTGTGGACAAGCTTCAGGTCGTCAATGAGGCTGCAGAGCGTGGTGTAAAACTTTCATGACTTTCTTAATGTTCCAGGGATGAGGGCGCTTTCAAGAAGTCCTTCAGTAGTTGAAATGACAGACTCCGCGTTCCTAATCAGCGCAAACGATCATCTGTTTCCGAACAGAAATCATGGTTTTCTTGCTCTAGAGAAATAATACCTTGTGATATATGATAAAACCCTTAATGTACCATGAGAAATAAGAATGATTAACTTTTTTGTGTTAGTGATAACAGCTTTTAATTAAGACAGCAAATGATTTGTGTTATTATATCGCTTATGATGGTTGTGTAATCTCATATATAGGCACGTATGCCCGTATAAGCAAATCGCTATTTTTCAAATTGCTGGTGCTCACTCGAATATGCATGAATCTTCAAAAAATTGCACGTGGTATATTTTTATGTCAATATGCAAGCAACCAAAATTTTGACAGCATTGTAGGACAAAGTTGGGGGCAACTGTCACACCCTAATATATATACCAGGGGCGGCTTCTTAATGAATGCAATGCATGCATGCTGCGTAAATAAAATACTCAATGATTTAAATTTTATTAAGTTAAAAAATAAGTTTAAAATTATTATTTATTTATTTAATCTCTTGATGGCAATTATTATTTAGTTCATCATTTAAATGTGTTCTAGTCGATTTTTTTATAAATATTCAGTTTTAGGTTTCATTAAAAATAGCTTAAAGATTTTTTTTATGAATTTATTTACTGAAAATCTAAACCGAATACAATATTTATTTTCCACAGGAGTAAAAATCACCGATTCGAAATAGAAAACAAAGGCGTAACCGAGCCAAAGGACGAGCAATATTGACCTTTATGTACAAGTAGTTGAAATAACAATTACTTTCTCCGTTATTTTTCACATTTTTTGAATGCATTTATTAAATTGTATTTATGAATGTAAAAGTGCATTAATATTAGTAATATTCTACATGAAAATGAATAATTAACATGTTTAATGATATCACATTCTGACGGCGTAATCAATCTGAGTAGTGATTTCACGAATAATAAAACAATGGAAAAAGAATCTTATGCTTTTATTTATAAGAACTATAATTGCATGGTGACTGTAGTTTGAAAATCAATCTGCAAAAAGTGGCATCATTTCGATTGTAAAGTTACCAATTAGCGCATTGTTTAATTTCCCAACTTAGTTTTACTTCAGACTTAATGATAAGTTGTGAATTTGTGATTAATCTTTGTTGATAGCGTATTAACTTTTTATCTTTTACGTACAGTGATGCAAATATTTGTGTAAGTGACTAATTGTATAAATTATTTATTTAGATGATAAATTACCCCTTTAGCAATGGCTGACGATCCAGATTTTGATATAATTCATGAACTGAAAACGAAACCATTTCAAACGCTCACTTTTGATGAAAAAAAGCTTCTAATACGTAATGGAAAGCCTACCCCAAAAATAAATTTGACCAAAGTGAACAAAGGATTTATAAGAAAATTTAACTACCAACTTTATGATAGTGTCCGTTGGTTGTGTGGTAGTAATATAACAAACAAACTCTACTGTTGGCCATGTATATTATTTTCAAGAGAAAATTCTGTGTGGAGCGAAGTGAATAGAGGCTACGAAGATTTAAATAACATACATACGGCAATTTCACGTCACGAAAAGCAGTAAGTCATATTCAAGCACATTTTGATTTGAAACAATTTGGAATAAGTCGAATTGACTTGGCACTTGACAAACAAAAGGAAGTTGCTATTAGTAAACACAATGAAGAGGTATTGAAAAAGAGAGAAATTTTAAAGAGACTAATCAGAATAACGTGTTTATTAGGAACACAAGAACTTGCATTTCGTGGTCATGATGAAAGTGAGTTATCTGAAAATAGAGGAAACTTCATCGAGTTTGCCCATTGTTTAGCTGAGTATGATGAAAAACTGGAAACGCATTTAAAGGGTGCTACAGTTTTAAAGGACTATCTAAAACAATACAAAATGATATAATAGACTCAGTAAGTTCTGTACTTTTACATGAAATAAAAAATGAGCTTGCAAAATGCAAGCATGTTGCAGTTCTTTTGGATGAAACTTCCGATGTTAGTTGTTGTTCACAACTTTCTACCGTTGTGCGTTACGTCAATGCGAATGGAAACATTTGTGAACGATTCTTAGGATTTACTAATGTAAGTGAGGTAGAAGTGCTAACGATATATCCGCGTTGGTGTTGAAGGAATTAAATGAGTTGGGTTGTTTAAAAAAGTTAGTCGCGCAATCATACGATGGTGCTGCAGTTATGGCAAGCGAACTTAATGGTGTTCAAAAAAAGGTAAAGGATTCTGCCCCAGAAGCTCTTTTCATACATTGTTACGCTCATAAGCTTAACCTTGTATTAAGCCAAGCAGTTTCACACATTTCTAAATGTAACTCATTCTTTTCAATGTTAGCCAGTTTATCATCATTTTTTAGCAGCTCTACAAAGCGAACAAACTTGCTTGATAGTATAGTTGGCAAACGCTTTCCTAAGCTTGCTCCGACAAGGTGGAATTACTCTTCTAGATTAGTTGAAACTGTCAAAGAGTAGACAAAGTTTAAAGAGTCTTTTCGATTATATTCAGAAAATCCAAAGATGTTTGATGATAAAACAAAGAATGAAGCAAGAGGTTTATCTGTAGCGTTGGACTCTTTTGATTTCAATTTTTTTATTGAGTGTGTTTTCTAAAATTTTTCCATTAACTGAGTATTTGTTTAAAATTTTGCAAAACAAATCTATGAACATCATTTTTGGCTCGAATACGGTTGAAATCACAATATCCAAAATTCAAGAAATTAGAGATTCGATGTTCGATGAAATATGGAAAACCGTTGTTGAAGATTTTGGTTTTCCTTCCTCAAGAAAAAAAGTAGCACCCCAATAGAGACGAGCTACCGACAAGTCTACTTTGAACTTTGTGATAATATCATTGAGCAAATGAAAGAGCGATTTAAGTCCCTTAAAATATGGAATTCTTAGAGCTTTTGGCTCCCAATAAAGTAAAGCCCTATGAACTATATTTTCCGGAAAAGGCTTATCAATCTTTGAAAAGTAACTACAGTTCCTTTTTCGATTTTGTTCTCCTGAAATCAGAATTAACTGTCTTATTCTCTCACAAATTTTTTGGTCAAAATGATATTCATGAACTTCACAAATATTTACTGAACAATGAAATGATTGAAGTATTTCCGGAGATACATTCATTTATAAATTTAATCTTAACTTTGCCAATTACAACTTCGTCCGTTGAAAGATCTTTTTCGGCGCTAAAAAGAATAAAAACTTACTTAAGAAATACGCAAGAGCAGGCAAGGTTATCGAATTTAGCCTTAATTTCAATTGAAAAGTCTTTCCTCAAAAAACAAATGGAAAAAAGAGAAGACTTTATAACAAAGTCATTGAACAATTTTGCAGAAAAACAAGAAGAGCCGAATTTCAGTTTAAATAATTTTAGGAATTGAACAAGGTAAGTAATAAATAAATGCTTTAAACCAATAATATACAATTTAATACTGTATATTCCAGTGCTTCATGTTTTTAATAAACTGGTGGTATCTTGTAAGTCATAATTGTCAATGTTTTATGGTTGGGATATGGGCATAAATTTCTCAAACATTATTTGTTCATAA
Organism: Bathynomus jamesi; assembly: GCA_023014485.1. NCBI lineage: Eukaryota > Metazoa > Arthropoda > Malacostraca > Isopoda > Cirolanidae > Bathynomus > Bathynomus jamesi. Next base: position 394,825 of record JAJOZX010001115.1, read on the forward strand.
TAATTATTCCTATGCTTTGTACTGAAGTCATAGCATTAATATAATATTGGTTCTATCCTCGGTTACTACATAACTCATAAGAATACCATAAAAGACAAAATACAGCTTATCTAATATGTACTACACTGTAATGCATGTGACTGCATGCATAAGTAAAATTACCACGAGCCGCCACTGATATATACATATATATATATATATATATATATATTATATATATATATATATATATATATATATATAAACCCCTCGATTAGGTACTCCGGCTTGCCGGGCCGAGGGGGCTCATACACCTCGTGGTTTGTTGGGGTTTCCTCAACTCCTCGCGGGGTGGGCGAAGAGTTACCTAGTTGCGTTCCCCACCCACCTTCCTTTTCTTTTGGCTCCCCTTTTTTTCTGTATCCCAGAATTTCTTTTGTCTTGACTCGGTCTTGGGCCTCTGTCAATTGTAGTATCCCCCCCTCCATCTGTTTGTATTTTGCAGTCTTGGGTTCATCGGGTGCACCCGCCGGGGGGCATCGCTCCATGGCTGAGCCATGCTCTGTGGATGGTACGGGCACCCGGACCGCTGCTGCGTCTGGATTGGGTCTTTGCTAGGCCCTTAACAGACAAATCTCCATAGAGCCAATCTGCTGTTTTTAAAACGACAGTCAGGTTGGGGGGCGGGCTACCCGGGACGTTGGGCCTGCGCCTTGAAGGATGCAGCGGCGGATGGTGCATTGCCTTGGGTCCGAGGCTGTCTTTTTTGTAATGCCAATTGTTTATGGGTTCAATTTCAAAACTTCAATGCCCTCCTGTTGATGACTCTGGCCCACCCTTGGATAAGACTTCTACTTCTGGTCGTTCAGCAGCCTCTGCCTCCGCTGGATTGACCTTAAAGCCGTATGGCTCCCTCTCGTCCTCTGCGGCGTCTGGCTCTCGTGGCCGGACTCGTGGTGGCCGTAGGGTGGGGTCTTCGCGGCCCTCGTTCTCTCGCCCACTCTCGGTTACCGTCACACATGGACCTGTCCCTGCTGTCAATTTCTGTCCGGTGGACAGGTTCCTTGTTCTCCGCCCTTCCGCTGGCTCCCTTCCGGGCAACTCGGGACGGGTGTTTCAGCGTCTTAAGACGGTGGGGTTCCCTGTCATTATGATATCCGCCCTCTGTCAGGGCACCATCTTCGCTTCCCGTCTGCTGTCAATCCCGGTTGGCGAGTTGCAGGAGGATCTTGCCCCCCAGGGGGTAACGAAGGTCTTCCGCTTTTCGTCGCGCCGGGATGGCGCTCTTACCCCGTCCGCTCGTCTGCTCCTGACCTTTGACTCCCTTGTGCCTCCGGCCCAGGTGTTCTGGGGCGTGGGCGATCGCCGGTCGTGTGAGTTTTCGGTGCGACCGTATGTCAGGGGCGGATCCAGGAATTTAAGCAGAGGGTGATCCAGTCTTGGTGGGGCTCGTTACTGATATGTCCTCGGCCGAAGGCCGAGGACGCGCGAGCGAAGCGAGCGCCAGGGGGGGTGCCCGAGGTGGGGTGTCCCCCCCTCGGTAGGAAATTTTCATATTTGAAGATAGCTTTAGATGGACTTGAAGTATATTCCCGTTATCAAAATCCTGCTTGTTCACACACCCAGGCCAGGTCTGAAATGTCTCAGGATCGGACATAAAACTTTTTTCTTTATTCTTTTTAAGGAAATTAATTTTGTGGCAACCGGGATACATGTACCTTAAGCCATTTTAAGTCTTCAGGTCTTATTTTTCATATATAGGAGCAAACAAACGCAATCGAAAAATCGTTGGTCACCGTGAGCAGGGGGGGGTCCGGACCACCTCGACCCCCCCCCCCCTGGATCCGCGCCTGGTATGTGCCTGATCCAGTTCGCTGCTTTGGCTGCAACCGGTTCGGCCATGTTAGCTCTGCGTGCCGCCGTGAGGGTAAGCTGTGTGTCCTTAAGGACTACCGAATTCCTTAGTGCGCGGGAGGCACGCGATAGGGTCCGTGACCGGGAGCCGCGGCGGGGGTTGTCCTATGCTGCGGCTCTTGGCCCTGGCGGGTCCTCGGGCCCCTCCCGTGCTACCCCGGCGCCTACCGGAGTGGTGCCCCCCCTCGAAGTTCCGGGAGTTGGTGGTCCTCCTGGCGCCGCGGGACCTTCTTGTCCCTCTGCCTCACTTTCAGACATCCCATCTGATTCCCTGCCTACAAGTGCCCCTCCTCCCTCTCCGGCCTTGGGGTCTGGATCCTTGCCTACTCGTCTCTCGGGTGGGGAAGGTGATGCCCCGAAGGGGAGGAGGAAGCGTCGCGGTGGTCGGAGCCCTCCAGACCCGATCATGACCACTGCTCGCCCTGCATCCCCTTCTTCACCGGAGGAGAAGCGGCGCGCTGCTCCTGATCCGCTCGGGACTCCCCCCCCCTATACGGAGGGCTGGTGAGGCGTCACCTCCCGGTGTCCCAACTAATGTCCGGGTGTCGGTTGAGGTACACCGCCCCATGACACCCTCGATTACTGACTCGGTTCCCATGGTGGACCCGGTCGAGAGGAGCGTGGCCCTTCTTCATGGAGTCTCTCTCCCTTCGGCTCCTGCTGAGAGTGGTCGGGTCTCTCTCCTGGATCTACTTTTCCCACCTGTGGTGGACCTTTCCTCCCCACCCCCGTCAGCACTTGTCTGGTGTGACGAGCCCTCGAACATCTGGTTCTCCCTGGCACCCCTCTGGTGGGGAGTCGGGGTTTCGGCTGGGCCCATCTCGTCGTCTCTCCCCCCTTGAACTCCTTGTTCCACTTTCCACCTCTCGTTCTACTACGGGTGAAGCAGCTGCGGGGTCGGTGCCCCCCCCCCCGTTCGGGGTGAGTCGGGGAAGCCGATTCCGTCCCTGGTTACAGACCGTTGAGTTTGCTGCTCAGCTTGGTCCGTGGCTATTTCTCTGCTTTCTCTGCTTCTTATAATGCCACTTCCCCTTACAGTTCCATTTTGCATTGGAACTGTAGGGGGCTTTTAGCTAACTGGGAGAACCTTGCCTCCCTGCTGGAGAGCGAGCGGCCTTCCTGTGTCTCCAGGAGACTATCCTGGCTGCGCAGGGGCTCCCTCGTCTCTCTGGCTATGTTGGTTTCCCTTGCACCCCAGATGACCCTCCTTCTCACGACGCGGTTCGCGAGTTGGTGTTGCAACTGCCTCGACCGTTTCTCCTCCTCGGGGACTTTAACAGCCACGACCCGGCTTGGGGAGATGTCCGGTCGACTAATGTTGCTGGTATGTTACTCTCCTTAATGGAGGAACTTCCCTTCGCGTGCCTCAATTCCGGTGAACCTACCTACTTCCACGAACCCACGGGTTCAGCTACCTGTATTGATCTCTCCTTGGTGTCCCTCGATGCCTTACTCGATTTTTCGTGGAAGGTGTTGGGGAACTCTTATGGCAGTGATCATTACCCAGTCTGTCTTGAGCCGGTCGGACCGCAGCCGGGTGTCTCGTCTCGACCGAGGTGGTGCCTGGCGCGGGCTGACTGGCCATCCTTCAGAGCTCGTTCCGTCATTGCCCGTTCGGTGTTGAGCTTTGGCTCTGTGGATGAGAGCTTGGAGTTCTTCGAGCAGGTGGTGATGGGCGTCGCGGAGGACTATATTCCTCGATCTTCCGGTCCCGTGGTGGACTCCAGCATGTCACCAGGCGGTGTGAGAGAGGAAGAGGGCAATGCGCCGCTTCCACCGCACCTGGCGCGCTGACCACTTAATTGAGATGCGGCAGGCGAAGGCTTTCCCCCGCCGGACTCTCAAGTTGGCCCATCGGGCCTCTTGGCGTGCTTTTGTGTCCGGCATTTCCTCGTCTACGCCTTCTGCTGCTGTGTGGCAGAAGGTACGTAGTATCGAGGGGAAGCCGGTCCCTGCTAGTCGCCCTGTCCTTCGGGACGGGGACGGCTTCCTTTCGGATCCTACTGCTGTAGCCGATCGGCTGGCTGGGGCTTTTGCTGCGGTTTCCCGTTCGCCTTCAGCTGCGGATCGTCCTTTGTCGGATGTTACGTTCCCGCCGCCTGGGAACGAGGAGCCCTATAACCGTCTCTTTACGATGCGGGAACTTCGGGCTACCTTGGCAACCCGTCGTTCTTCCGCCCCTGGCCCTGATGACATTCCGTATGACTTTATTTGGAACCTGCACCCGATGGCCCTACACTTCTTGCTGGATCTTTTCAACCGGGTGAGGGTTGAAGGGTCGTTCCCTTCCCGTTGGAGGGAGGCGATTGTGGTCCTGATACCTAAGCCGGGGAAGGATCCGGGGAAGGATTCGGGGGAGGTGGCGGGCTATCGGCCTATTGCCTTGACGAGCAGCTTATGCAAGCTCTTTGAAAAGATGGTGGCCATCCGAATTTCCTTTACACGAGTCGCTTGGGTTATACCCCCCGACCCAGTATAGCTTTCGTCGATTTCAGGGTACTCTGGACCCCCTTCTCCTCCTTGGTCATGATGTACGGGAGGCCTTTTCCCGACGGAATCTTGTTCTGGACGTCTTTTTCGATGTCCAAAAGGCCTATGACACGACCCATCGGGGAGCTGTCATGGACCGTTTGAAGTCTCTTGGTTTTGCGGGCTTTTGGCCAACATTTCTTCGTAGCTTCCTCTGCCGTCGCACTTTCCGCGTCCGTAATGGGGCGGCCCTATCTAACCTGTATGTTCAGGGGGAGGGGGTTCCCCAGGGGTGTCTTGAGCGTCTCCTGCTTCAATCTGGTCATGTCTGCGCTACCGGGAGCCCTTCGCCCTCGGTGCGCTGTTCCATCTACGCCGACGATCTGGCTGTCTATGCCGCGGGGACGAGTCCCCCCCCCTCGTGGAGAGGCAAGTCCAACTCGCGGTCAATCGGTTGAACGCTGGGCGTCGTCGGTGGGCCTTACGCTCTCTTCCCCGAAGACTTCGTGTGTGGCCTTCCTTCCGTCGAGACGGGGATCCGGCGCCGTCCCGGCCTTTAATCTTACACTCGGGGGTCAGCCTCTGGCCCTCGTTCAATCAGTACGTTTCCTGGGCATGGTTTTCGACAGCCGTTTGAGCTGGGTTCCCCACCTTCGCCGGCTGCGCGAGTCTACAAGACGTACCCTGGATTTGCTGGGACATCTGTCGCATACTACATGGGGCGCAGATAGGCAGACACTCCTCCGTTTGTACGTGTCCCTGGTACAGTCAAAATTAGACTATGGGAGTGTGGTGTATGGCTCCGCCTCCCATACGGCCCTTCGGATACTGGATCCAGTCCTCTCTAGAGGACTGCGCATGTCATCTGGCGCCTTCCGCTCCTCTCCGGTTGATAGTCTGCAGGTTGAGTGCGACATCCCTCCCTTGGAGGATCGGAGGTCATTCCTCATTGCCAAGCACTATCTCCTGATTCTCCATCTTCCCAACTCTCCTCTGTTCCAGGTGGTTGAGAGGGCGTTCTGCCGGGATGGGGGTTGGTATTTCACCAACACGGTGACCTCCCTCCTCGATGGTATGGGCACTCCTCCTCCATCCGTTATACCGGTCTTTTTCAAGGGCGTTGCACCTTGGGAGAGCACCCCTGTTGCGTGCTGAAGGGCGTTGCGCCCCATTCGCAGGGCCGATTCTGACTCTGCCTTGCTTCGGTCTCTGTTCCTTCAGCATGCAGCGTGTCACTCTGCATGTGTTGCGGTCTTCACAGATGGCTCGAGGTCGTCCGGGGGCATTGGGGCCGTGGCTGTTCCCCAGTCGTCTGCCCTTGCTCCCCAATGTACCCGTCTCCCTGATGAGGCTTCCGTTTTCACAGCGGAGCTCTATGCCATTCTGAGCGGTCTGGAGGTGGTGCAGGAGCATCCGGATGGGTCGTTTGTCATCTATTCGGATTCCCGCAGTGCCCTGGATGGCCTGGAGTGTTTCGACCCTGTCCACCCACTGGTCCGACGAATCCAGCTACTGTGCCATATCCTTGTCACTTTTGGTGGCAAGGTGGTGGTATTTTGCTGGGTCCCTGCACATGTTAACGTGGCTGGAAATGAGGCCGCCGATCGAGCTGCCCATTCCGCATGCCGACTACAGGTTTCACCCGTGTCCCTCCCCTTTTCCTATTATATCCCTCCGTATTGGCCACACCCACCTGACCCATGGCTATTTGATGGCCGGAGATCAGGTGCCCTGATGTCCCAATTGTAACGTTTCACTTACAGTTGCCCACCTCCTGGTGGAGTGTCCGCTTTGCTCTGCGCAGAGTATTTTCCCTTTTTGGTGAGCGTCGAGCCTTGTGATAGGCTTGGCGCTATTCTATCTGAAGGTCCCTACTTTTTGGTAACCGGGTTGTTCTCCTTCCTCTTTCGCTCCCGACTTCTTTACTGGCTGTGACTCCGCTATGATTTTTCTGTATTTTTTTTTCTCCCCTCCTCCTCCCTGTCTGTTGTTCATTTCCGTTAGCTGTTCCATAGCCTTCGTCTTATGTTCACTCTGCTATCCACCTTTCTTTTGGTGGCCAATGAGCGGTCATACTTTGAAACTAAAAAAAATTTATATATATATATATATATTATATATCAGGTCATCCCATAAGTAATGTCGTTTTTTACGATAGATTAAGTTTAAACTAGTCCTACTCGGTTTAAGCATAAATTTTCCGAAAGTTATATCTAAGAGGAGATCTATCGGGTTTCGCTACATACTTTACAGACCTTGATCAGTGAAGACGTGTGTTTTACTTTATGTGAACCCCTCATAAACATGGCAGTATCAGAAGAGCATATCAGGCATATAATGTTTTATGAGTTCAAAAAAGGGAATAGTGCGACTGAAGCAACGCGAAACATTCAGGAAGTTTATGGCAACGATATTCTCCATGTGAGGAAATGTCAAAGATGGTTTCAAAAGTTTAGGAATGGTGACTGCTGTTTAACAGATGCAGCATGCTCTGGATGCCCTGCTGAGTTTGATGATGACCTGCTGTTAGCCACACTTGAAGAAGACTGTTCAACAACTGTCGAAGAATTGGCCCAGAAATTCAATTCATCCCCGTCCACCATCCATCGACATTTGCAACAACTCGGGGAAGTGCCTAAGTTAGGAAAATGGGTGCCACATGAATTGTCGGTCAACAATCTGAGGGTGCGGGTAAACATTAGCACAGCTCTTCATTCCCATGAACTCCAAGATCCGTTTTTGCACCGTTTAGTGACTGGTGATGAAAAGTGGATACTGTACCAGAATCTTAAGCACCATCGACAGTGGGTTTGTGCCAGAGAACCAGCAACACCACAGCCAAAACCAAATCTTCACCCTCGGAAGGTGTTGCTTAGTGTTTGGTGAAATAAAGGTGGTGTAATACACTTTGAAACCTTACCACACAACCAAACAATCACCGCACAAGTCTACTGTCAACAACTGGATCGATCGAACACTGCACTAAAAGAAGAGACACATTCTTTGGTTAATCAGAAAGGAATCGTGTTCCACCACAACAACGCACATCCTCATACCACTCGGATCACTTCTGCAAAAATTGAGGAGCTTGGGTGGGAAAAACTTCCACATCCTCCAGACCTTGTGCCTTCAGATTATCATCTCTTCAGGAGTCTGCAAAACTATCTTGACAAGAAACAGTATACTTCTTTAGATGACCTGCACACCAGTCTTTGTACGTTTTTTGCCTCAAAACCACCTGAATTTTATAAACATGGCATTGAAAAGCTTGTAGGACATTGGCAGAGTGTCATTGATTCCGATGGAAAATATATACTACCGTAGATTAAAAAGTTTGTCAAGTTTTTTTTTGTCCTTCAAATTCCAATCTAAAAAACAACATTACTTAAGTGATGACCTGATATATATATATATATATATATATATATATATATATATATATATATATATATACAGGGTGGGCCGTAAGTTTCCATACATAGGAAAAATAAACATTTTTTTATGGACAACCATTTTTATTTATAAAATATACTCTACATGGTTGCCATTGTTTTGAAAACACATTTCAATAGGTGTTCCCCACTGTTGATGAACACGCATTAGCACAGTTGACGTTATGCTTGTAATGGCATTGGTGATACATTCCTTTAGATGATTTATGTCTCGTATCTTTTCCTGATACACCATGGCCTTCAAGTGCCCCCAAAGATAGAAATCAAGGGGGGTGAGATCTGGGGATCTGGGAGGCCACTCCACAGGACCACGCCGACCAATCCAAGCATCCGGAAACTGCTGATCCAAATACCAACGCACGTGAAGACCATAATGAGGTGGAGCTCCATCTTGCTGGAAGTAAACTGGGAAGTTACCTTCCTCGTTTAGCAGGGATGGGAAAATCTCTTCTTGCAACATGTTAAGATACCTTTCGGCATTAAGATTTCCACTGACAAAAATTGGTCCAATAATTCTGTCACCCCATATCCCGGCCCACACCATCACTTTACCGGCACCTTGCATCTTCATCGGACTCAGCCAGTTAGGGTTAGCATTACTCCAATAACATATGTTTTGCCAATTAACCTCTCCATTGACGTAAAAATTTGCTTCATCAGTAAACAAGATCTTACGTCAAACGCATATTCTTAGGGTATCTGAAACATAAAAACAAACGTTTAATTTTTCCTATGTATGGAAACTTACGGCCCACCCTGTATATATATATATATATATATATATATATATATATATATATATATATATATATATATATATATATTAGGGATGCACCAGAACTTTTTAAAAATAGCTGGAACTTATGAATTTGAAATATGTTTAGGCCTATCATAAAGGACATTTCTTTATGAATTTATTACAAAGTAATCCATTTTTCAGACCTTAATATTTCATATATATATATATATATATATTAGGGTGGTTCTTATTTTTCTGAATTGCAAATTTTACCATCTCACCCCCTCAATATATTCCATTTGACAAAAAAACAAAATATGCAAAATCTCAAGTAATTATAAATGATCTTATTGGTGCTGCAAAAGGACTCAAATTTAGTTAATTATTGAACCATAAATACACAAATTTTTTATTAGCATTCCACTATAAGGGCAAATAACAGCAGTTAAAGAACAGCATAAACTAAAATAGACATTGACTACTGGGGCATTCCAGGAGAGATTACCCGATGCATGTCACCACTCCAACTCAAATTTTGATGAAAATTTACATATGGGGTTCTTCCAGGTGCTGATTTCACTGGTCAAAATAAAAAAGTTCTATGACTCATAGTTTTTGAGATATGGGCCCCCACTTTACCACCTAACTTTAATGGGCAATAACTCCCAAACAGCTTACCGTAGACCTATAAAACTATACATTTTTAGAATCAGCATGAAGAGATCTATTAAATGATACCACATTCAAATGTGTAGAGCAATAATGAAAATTTTCCCTTTTTTATTTTTGACCCCCACCCTCCCTAGGCAGTGAAATCCAAACAAAAAAAAAATTTTCATTTATTAAACTTCCATTAATTGTTAAAAGATACAAACAATAAAAAACGTGGGTATCAAGTTGCAAGATATTTTAAAAATTATTGAAAAAATATGTACATTGCGAAATTTTTACATTTTTACATTTTTACGCCTGCAGACTAAAATAGAGAACTACAAATGATATATTCACATGGATGAAAATAAATAGCAAAAATACAAATTGAACACACATTACATCAAGTTGATTTATAATTACAGGAGTTTTTTCAACTCATTTTCTGGGAAAACATATTGAATATGCATTGTTCCTGGCTTTAAAGTTGGTGTGCTTAATAAACCTAAAAAATTTTCTCTTGATATGTGGCATGTATCTCTAATTTGTGGAAAGTAATAGTGAACACTATATCCTGATGGGTGCAAAAAGCTAACCTCAAAATCATCAAATTCCTCATTATAGGAATGTACAAATCAGGGCTGTGGAGTCGGTGATAAAATTTGCCGACTCCAACTCTGACTCCAAAAATTTTAACATTCCGACTCCGACTCCAGAAATCTGACTTGTATAATTACGACTCTGATGGAATGTTAAGGCCAAATTGATTACGATTGGCTTTATTAGGCCAATGGAGATTCATAAACAAGGCATTTCATCACCACCACATGACTCATCAGTTACTTAGTGGCTGTAACTATGCCTTAATAGCTTTTTTTCTCTTTATTCAAAAATTACAATAAATCCCAAAATACAAACTGATTGAAGCTTAAACAAAATAAGATTATTATTGGTTTAGCAAATTAATAAGATGTTTTTGTATTATTATAAACATCCATAATACGTAATATTTTCCATCAGCAGTGAGTGAAAAATATTCAAAAACAGCACATTTATACTTTTGATGTGACATTACACTGTTATCATTACTTATCAAATTGAAATCTAAAAATCTGAAAAAGATTTAGGGTTGCTAGTACAAAATTTTTAAATTTCCTTTTATTAATTATATTAATTAATTAATTATAATCCTTATTAATTATAAGCAACTGTATTTATATATTATTTATATACAGTATTATATATTATTTATATATTATATTATATATTAAAACATTAGGTTAAATCTATTTTATTCATAAAAATGAGCTAGGCTGCTATGGTTAAAGTTGAAGGATTTGCACCGACTCCGACTCCATCCAACTACGCACTTCCGACTCCAACTCCACTCAAAATTGACCGACTCCACAGCCCTGGTACAAATCCCAAACATTTCTGATCATTGTAAGAACAAACTATGTACTCTCCTATTTTCGGATTAACTTCAACATTATCTTCACCCAGAAAAGCTTTGCTTATAATCCTCACCTCACCAACTTCATCAGATGATAATTCAAATGTTTTTATGTTATTTGCATTAATAGATACAAATCTGTGGAATTTTTGTGTTCCTGTTAGCTGCATACTTTTTTCATATCTGTCACTTAAAAATTTTTCCATAGCTTCAATTTCTTCAGAATTTATTAAAAAAAAAATTTATGCTGTCACTTATATTGTTTGAACAAAATTCAAACATGTCTTCTGGTGTTAATATTTGATTTGCAAATGTTCTCTGCATACTCGCTCTGGCTTTTCACTGTACCCCCAATCCCATCACAAGCACTCTTACCATGGCTTGTGGCAAAGAAATGCCACTCATATTCCAGCCCAAAATCTTCATGTTTACAAATGTTAACAAAGTTGAGACAATTTTTATATTGTCCTGCACATCCATCAGTAAAATAATGTAATTTTTTTATATGAAGGTGGGATTTTCTAATAATAGGTATGAGTATTTAAAAAAGTGTAAACCATTGTAGTGTTATGTTTTGTATTTGGAGATAAAAAACAATAACTTTAATGTTTTGTTTCATTACTTTCTGGGTCCTTATAACACAAAGGGATGCACTGTGCATTGGGTATTTTCCCAATGAAAACCTTGGGCTGCATCCTGTACTACAAATGAGTAGTTTTCTGAAAAGTCACCAAGAAGTACAGCTGTATGGCTATTTAAATTATCCTTCAAGTTTTTTAGAAATGCACTCTGATTCTTTGCTATAAAGTGATGACGTGTCAATTTGACAATTTTTGTGCTTAATGAATTTATAAAATCATCTACAGATTCTGTTTTTTCAACCATATTGCATCAATCTGTAGTAACCCATTGTTTATATTTTATTTCCTCACATTCAGGATCATTAACACTTTGAAAAGTGAGCAAAAAATTCTTAATACCTTGTCCTTTTGGACAGAGATTACATATTTGCATCATGCAATTCTTGTTGTTGACATCTCACACTGCTTTCTCCATAAGAGTTGTGTATTCCAACCCTTTGACACCCAAAGCTGAGAATTGTATTTTGGCATTCTGGTGGTATGTACAGTGCTCACAAGAAGTCTCACACCTCTGTCTCGTCCCAAGCTAGTCTGTTAGGTATAAAATGGGTGGTCCTTATGGCAGTGGAGGTGTGTTCTGATTGGTGCACATAATTGCTCTAACCCCATCAATGACGTCCACATTATCATTGTGTTGATCACTATCTATTTATATATAGAGACATACTGTATGTAGATATATATATAGTATGCAGGGGATAATGTGTCACAGTCCCAGCTATGGTAGTTGTCTTACAATTAACAGTCTCAAGTGCAAATTACATTAACACCTCCACATAAACTACCCTGGACTAAAATAACATACGTGAAGCCCTTACCCACAAACCATTTAAAAGGTGTGATTTAACATCTCTCTCTCTCTCTCTCTCTCTGTAGTAAACTTTATACTTGGGGTGTGACAGCCCTCCAGTCCCGAGTCGTGGGATTCTAGAGAAATTGGCTGCCAATTCCTTTAGGTTCTTTCAGGAGGGTGGGTGAAGTCTGTTGTACAAACCTGTCCCATGGGTTACTAGGACCCTTTCCCATCCCTGTTCTCCTCTGACTGCAGAAAAAAAAAAAAAAACTTTTAGTATTAACTCTTTTTCTCTACTCTTACGATTAGGACCTAACTGCTACTAGTGTTGAAAACCAGTTTGTAAAAACCGGTTTGTAAAATTCCCCTAAAAATCGAAAACCGAAAGAAAAAACCAGTTTTATCGATTGATTTTTATTTGGCTCAAACTTGCGCGAACGTGCAGCTACGCGCTACAGCGCACAAAAAATAACTTTGAATATATTACCTATTAAGTTAAATTGTGACAAACTGCCAACTGCTCTTCAGTATAATTTTTGCCTATCTGGCAACTCTATCTTCAGTTTGTCTCATCATGTAGGCTGTAGTGTAGAGTCAGTCAACTAAAGCCCTATTCGCAGTATAAGACCCTTAATGCCCTTTGTTTCTTAAGATGTCATTTCCAAAATAGGGATAAAATCTAAATTAATTTATATATTTTTTCTTACACAGAGTCAATTTTCTGTTTTCTAGGTAAAGTTTTTTTTTATTAAAAAATTTTATTTCAATGTTTTTTCCAAAATAGAGAAATTTTATTTTTATTCTTTATAATTTTTTTTACAAAAAGAAGTTTATTTCTTTCTAAGTATAGATGTTTTATTTTAAAAAATTATTTCAAATCTAAATTGTTTGAATAATGTATTATTTTGGCTAAAATAAAATATGTCAAAGTTGTCATTTTCTTATTCATATGCATACATATGATACTGCATTTTTGCATTCTTTTGACCAAAAAATAGGCGATAAGCTATGCTTGTTAAGAGTTAAAGTCAGTACTTTTCAATTGTGGCTTTTAAAAATTACTATACTTTTCAGTCATAACCGGTTAAAACCGGTTTTCAAAAAACAGATCGATTAAAAACCAGTTTGTAAAGTTTCGATTATTTTTCAACACTAACTGCTACCTCATGCGTGGGAAGAGAGGCTTTGGAACCTCTATAAATAACACCATTTCACTTCAGTTGTAGGTAAATAATTAGAGGGGATAATAGCGGGTAGGATTGTTGACCATTTGGATTCCTACAAGCTACTTGGGGACTCCAACATGGGTTTAGATGGCATAGGTCGTGTCTCACCAACATGCTCGAGTTTTTCCATGTCATGTTGAGTGAGTATGATAAGAGTATGGCGGTTGATTAGAAAGCCTTTGATAAGGTACCTCACTGCCAGCTAAAGTGCGCATGCTGGGTATTGGTGGGGAAGTAGGTAGGTGGATTGAAAACCGGCTGAAGAATGCCACAAAGTTAATCCCTTCCATTAGGCATATGTGCTATAATTAGGGTTGCCAGATTTAAGGACACTCAAAACGTTTTCAAGCTGCCACTCCCAGATTCTCAAATTTATATATATATATATATATATATATATAGAGAGAGAGAGAGAGAGAGAGAGAGAGAGAGAGAGAGAGAATGATGCTCCCAAAAAAATTTAAATGTTATATGGATAAATATTTATTATTAAAGGACAAGGACAAGCAGATCGAAATAAAGGACGTCTGGCAACCCTCGGCCTATAATTGACGCTTACGTGACGCGGGTTCAAAGATGTCAATTTTAGAAGCATGTTTAGTTTAAATGATAACCCAACTCGCAACAATGGTTGGAAATTGGATTTGAAACGGTTTAGGACTAGTATGTGTGGGAATTACTTTACGTATAAGATCTGTGACACGTGGAACAGGTTACCTTCAGAAGTTGTGAACAGTTCCTCTGTGGATCAGTTCAAGAAAAGGTTAGACCAAATCTTGCACACTATTTGAGGGTGTAGAAAATTTTCCGTGGCACCCATTGCCATTGGTACCTCCTCGGTATGGGCCGCAAGGCCTTTTGAGGTACTTCTTTTCCTTGTAACTCCTTGTAACTCCTCTCTCTCTCATCACACCACATGGCAATGTATCCATATAACGTTAATAATAACCAAAACTCGAGAAAATATACTCTCTGCCTTCCGCTCTACTCCAAATCATTTTCTCTTAGTGACCTCTTAATACAAACTAATCTATCATATTTTGCGACTTTTTAACTCTGGTAGGATTCAATTCCATTCCTATAGTATAAGAGATACTTAAATTCATGTGTGTATTATGCCATATGATGTACGTAATAAACAGTGGTGGGCACCATTAACCAAAAAGTTAACTTTGATAATGATAATCCGTTAACCCCAATTTTTAACTCCGATAATGATAATCCAATAATTTTACTACAAAGTTAATGGAAGTTAACGATAATCCGTTAACGATAACTCTTTACTAACATTTTAAAAAATCAAGGAAAAAAGCTTTAAAACCCATAAAAAATGTACTAATTACATGTTTTGAAACCCTTGTAACCACTAACCATTAACTAAATTTTAATTTACCAGAGAATTATTATGGCGGGAACTGAAAGGTAAAATTAAATTTTAGGCACATTTATTAAAGACTATGACACAATGTGCTGGTTGCCCTTCAGAAAGACCAACTTCTCAAAGTTAGGCCCAACTGCCAGTCTTGACCTCTTGGGCCTCAGGATGTCCTTGCCGAGAGAGAAGAGCCGTTCCACTGCGGTAGAGGACGGAATTGGCAGACTGAAGTTATGGCGGTTTGAATTCATTCGCGGAGCGGTGATCTTCCGTGAATGACTCCTCAAAGTCCGTTAACACGTTAACTGCAACAGACTAAATATCGAGTTATCGGAAGTTAACTGGTCCGATAATGATAAATGGAAATTAACTTCCATTAATAGTCCGTTAAAAAAGTTAACTTCATTAATTAACTGTTATCGGATTAACGCTTTAGTGCCCAACACTGGTAATAAATAATCATTTTTAAATAGTTGGAGAGTTCAAGGTCATCTGTAATAATCTATAGACTACCCCTCAAGCCCACTCTCAACACTTAGATTCCCCTAAGACAGGCGTCTTCAAGTAACATGAATGCGTAGAGATCTAAGGTGTTATATTCCATATTATATAATTTATGTGCTAGGTTTAAGAATGCTGGCATTGAAGGATGGAAGGAAGGGACAGTAAAAGCGATAATAGGTTTAATGAAGGAAGTGGAATGAGGATGGAGGTAAGCGTTGCTATGTTGAAGGAAACGAGGTTGGGTGGGGAATTATGAAGGGAGGAGGAAATGCTAAACACAAACTCAAATATTTATTTTAATGCCCTAGACCTAGAAAGACAAAGAGCAAAATACCTTAAACTAACAATGAATTGACAGAAACAGAAGAGTCTGGTCTTAGACGCACTGATAGGTTTAACATATGCGGCTAGAGGCCGCCACTCAGAATTACCACTACTACCTAAGTCATAATAAGGTTATTTACTATGACAGCATAGTCATGAGTAGTTATGGAAATAAAATATGATTATACTGTTGATGGCTGACTATATTCAGTTGGGATATAAACTATTGCTGACAATCTTTGGATCCTTGGCTTTTAAGATGAATTTTTATGCATATGTTCAACAAAATAGGAAATTGGCTGATTATTATTATCATTCGAAGGGTTGGTACCCTTCACAACCGAAATCAATTTCAGAAGGGGTGCATAGTATTCTCATTTCCTTTATCGTCCCAACACGCTTCACATAAGCCATTTACACAAAGATGGAAAGGCCATCTGTGCACCACGAGACAACCCAGGCAATGCGGGGAGCAATGGTGACATTGCATGAATATGGTGTGCCAATAAGAGAAATATCAAGATGACTAGACGTTCATCGAAGCACTGTGGAATGGTGGATTCATCGGTATGAAGCAGAAAACTCAATCGCTACTTTGCCGAGGTCTGGTCCTCCGCATTCAACATCTCAAGAGGAAGATGCTGCGATTGTTAATCATGCCAGAGAGCATCCGTTTGTTCCAGCGATACATATTTACAGACACCTGAACCTTCGTTGTAGCGTAAATACAGTGAACAACAGACTTCACGAGGCAGGGTATTTTTCTCGCTGTCCAGCTATAAAACCTGCATTGATGATTGAGCATAAAAAGGCACGGATGGGATTTGCCTTGCAATACTTGCCACAGGAGGAAGAATTCTGGAGAAAAGTTGTGTACTGTGACGAAAAAACATTTTCAACAGATAGTCATGGTTCCCTGCATTGTTGGAGGCAGCGCGGAAAACGCTATGAAGAAGGAAATGTTTTCCCGAGCAAACGTAGTGGTCATATCAATCTCGGTGTGTGGGGCTGGATGTCTGGCTATGGTGTTGGAGAATTGACTCAAGTAGATGGATGCTTTACTGGACAGCAATATTGCCAGATACTGGAAGAGGTGCTGCTACCCAGTGTTCGTGCGTATCTGGTTCCAGCACCGGAACCATTTTACTTAATGGAAGATAACAGTCCCATTCATAGGAGTAACGTTGTGAGAGCGTGGTACGAAGATCACCCAGAGATTATTAATCTAATTCTGCCACCACATTCTCCTGATTTGAATATGATTGAAAACCTTTGGGCAATAATGATTAACGAATGGGAGCAACGCAATGAAAGAACATTTGAAGCACTTTTAGCTCACACGAGGTATAGTTGGGAGAGCTTACGCCAAACACCAAACATTCCCTACAATCTGGCCTCTTCTATGCCGCAATGATTGCAAGAAATTATTGGTGCTGGAGGAAGCTATACGAAATACTGATGTTAAAGCCATGACGTAAATGTGTATCGAATATATTTTATGTTAATATAGAATTTTATTATACTTTTATGTTTGACATCTATAAAAGTATATATTGTGACCATGAAAGAACTTTACTTATCCTTAGTTAGAATCTTTTCTTGCAATGTCTACGCTCGTGGAGATGATAATATATGCATTGTTGAAACAAACTATGAGAAGGTAATAGTTTCAGGAAAAAAATAAAAACTGGCAACATCGAGGTCATCACATGTTTATGGGAATTGTCATATGATATGCTACCAATAAACTCTTATATACTACTATATACAGTAGTGTGTCCCAATTTCTTTTGTTCCTGAAGTTTGTCATGCACACCCCCCTAATTTCTTCCACTCGTGAAAACATGCCAGCAAGATGAATTTCATTCGTGTTCTTTAATTTTAAGGGTCCCCTCAAACCATGTGTTACTACTGCTGAACGGCTACTCTCTACCTTATACTAATTGTAGCATATTTCTTTTCAGGTTATGGATACAAGAAAGCAGGAGACTGTGTGGTTGGTGGGGGTGTTGCGAAATGAACCCCTGGAAACGCTGTGTCAACTCCCGACAGTGGGAGATGTTCTTCGACGTCTGTTGTTCTTCACTCGGAAGAAAAAACATCCACGGCGGAAGCTGCCAATGTGGTAGCTGATGAGGTTATGGCGGTGTGGGCTCGGGCATCTATTCCGACCTCCCACAAGCCCAAGTGCGTCGAGAGGATCAAGGCCCTCTCCATGGACTACGAGAAGGTTGCCAGAAACCGAAACCGTGGGGGAGAGAAGCAACTGGAGCGGGAAAAGGGATTCCAAGCCAACCTGAATACACTGTTCGAAACAGCTCATGCCAACGCCATGAAACTCATCAAAGTCCCCGAAGATCGAGACTTTCTGAATGACCAGCGAACCGTGCGGAAGATGTACATCGGAGGAGAGGACCTGAAGTTTGCTCGCAGGGCAGCGGAGCGGGAGAAACGCCGAGCAGCTGAAGAGAAGAGGAAGACGAAAAGCCGCGAAGAGATGGACTCACTGCAAGCAAAAGGAACGGTGAAAAGTGGGTCTGCTTCTTCTTCGGAGTCCATGGCCGAAGCATCCAATGATGATGTCCAATATTCCTCTCCTGGTCCTTTGGCTCCTCGACCCGCTCCCAAGGATTGCCAAGTGTCGGCAAGGAGGATCACCCAATATCCCAATTTTGCTGCAGCCCTGGATCGAACTGGAACCTCAGTACGCCAAGCGATGCACATTGTGGCTCCAGCACTCGCTGCCGCGGGAGTTGAGTTTTCCTCGGTCACCTTGTCCAAATCAAGTCTTCATCGTTCACGGCAGAAGTCCAGGAAGAACTTGGCAGCCGGAATCAAGACCGAGTTCAATCCTGATACGCCGCTTGTCGTCCACTTTGATGGCAAACTCCTCCCTGATTCGGACGGAGGGAAATCGGATCGCATACCAGTGCTGGTCAGCGGGAAGAATCTTGAGAAGTTGTTGGCGATCCCAAAAATCCCTGACAGCACGGGACAGCGGATGGCTGGAGCTGTTCTGAAGGTGCTGGACGATTGGCCGCAAGTTCAACCATGGATTGCCGGTCTCTGCTTCGACACAACAGCGGCGAATACCAGTATTCACAGCGGCACTTGTACGATTATCCAGGACCAAATGGACCGCCGCGTTCTTTTCCTGGCTTGCAGACACCACATGATGGAATTGGTAATCACCTCAGTCTTTGACCTGTTCTTCAGGTCTTCTGGCCCCGAAATTGCGCTGTTCGCTCGCTTCAAATCCCATGGGAGTTCATCGACCAGAAGCAGGCTTCTCCGTTCAACAGCAATGGCCCAAGCGACATCCTTTCGGAATGGGTGGCGTTCAAAAAAGAGCAGATTGTCCACTTCATTGAAGACCAGCTTGAAGTTGGCCACCCAAGAGACGATTACCGGAGTTCCTGATCCTCGCTCTGGTCTTCCTCGATGGTCATGGCAAACGAGATCTCCGGTACAATCGTCCTGGAGCATACCACCGGGACAGGTGGATGGCCAAAGGCATTTACTGTCTTAAGATGTTCATCTTCCGAAACCAATTCCACCTGACCGCTCACGAGGTCCGGTCACTACGCAGGATAACGTCTTTGCCATCACCATCTACCTCCAGAGGTGGTTCGAGGCTCCATTGACGGCGGACGCGCCCGTCAATGACCTGGAGCTGTTGGAGGACCTAGAGCGGTACAAGGCGGTGGATCATGATGTAGGTACTGCCGCATTGACGAAATTCCGGGGCCACCTCTGGTACCTAAGCGAAGATTTAGCCGGACTCGCTATGTTCTCCTCCAAAACCACCGATGCAGAGAAGACGGCCATGCTCCAAAACCTGCACAAGAAGACCGAAAACCCAAAAGATCTGCGTCGGCTGGAGGGAAAGAGTGTCTTGACCGTGAGACGTCGGATTTGAGCACCTTGGTCACGAAAAGGACTCAAAACCTTTTTCATTACCTGAAGCTGCCGGTTCCAAAAACCCCCAAAGATCTCGAAGGATGTGCACCATCGTTGAAGTCTGTGAACGACGCGGCAGAACAGGCGGTGAAACTGGCGGAAGATTTCAACGAGGGCCTGACAAAAAACGAGGAGGAATGGCAGCTCGTGTACCAAGTCGTCGAATACCACCGCCAGCAGTTCCCCTCAGCAGACAAAAAGATCCTCTGTCCCCCGAAATGAAATGTGCCATTAGGAAGAATTTCCATTTCCTTTAATTTAGTCATTAGAAAGAATTTACATTTCATTCTTCCATTCTAGAATGATTAATGCTGAGCATTTACGTTTGTTCATATAGGGTCGAATAAACAAGGTCAATGAGGGGCCCCTTCCCCTCCTAATAGGCCAATGAAATTTCGCCCATGTTTTCCTTTCTTCAAGTGTAATTAATTAAAGGGGTGTGCGATTTGACTCTTGCAGATTATTATTTTCACATGTGAGGCTGGGACACCCTAATATACAGTATACTATATTACGTAATAATTACGATGAACAAATCAAATGCAAATTTCTCTGATTCATGGCCCACCAGTCTTGCTTTAGACTAATGGCTTTCATAAGATGGAATAGGTTTAACATAGTTCGTTTAATAGGTTACCACTTAAAACAATGGATAAACTATCTATTAGTGAGACAACCGTGACTTCCTCGAAATGCATGCGCGTTGTGGGGGTCCAAGAGATCCCTATAATTTCACCCTCAACTAACTGAGGTCCTAACCTTTTGCTTAATTTTTTATCAATCTTTTCAGGAAGCATATTTTTCAGCATCATGTCGAGATAGACATAGCCACTGGGGGCATCCCCTCCTCTGGTGGTGGCTCAAAGGGAAATATGTGTGTCGAGAGGACCTGGCAGGTGAGGGTCCCTGTTTTTATAGCCCAAAGGGCGAATTTAATTATATCAGAAAATGAAATATATCAAAGTCAAACAACATAACGTAAGTGTTAAAATTTATATTATTTATCTTTTTTGGCAGGGTTATTTCTTCAGTCATAACACCTTAAGAAGTCATGTTAGGTGCTCATCTAGTTTGATTAAAGAACCAAACTAAAAAACTATAAAGGCTTCATGTAGATGGATTTAGTCCACCAGTTTGTAAGAGGGGCCCCAAAGGGTGACTCCTCAAGATACTGGCAGGATAGGCCTAGGTGGTCAGGAGACCATCACCTACTCTTGTAAAGGGCCCCATAAGGGAGACCTCCCAAATAGGTCCAGAACACCTGGAATTAAAATAACTTAAGAGTGGCCACCGTAGGATGTATCCTGAAAGGCCTAGGAAGGATTTCCTTTGCAAGGAAATGACCTTCCAGAGTCCAGTTAAGGACTAGATAGGGGTCTCAAGAGGGACTCAAGTATTGTAAATAGTAGAATATGGTATTGCAAAGCATAAGTATTAATTAAATTTACAAGAAAATTCAAGTTTAAAGCATTCCATTAAAATATATTGATCTGTATGGTGAATGAAAATTGTGTGGAAGGTTCTGTGGGTGAATGAGCATGTATTAAGGTGAGAGAAACATGTAACATATGTAAATAGCATTTTTTTACGAATAAACCCAATTTTTTTTTCCCTGTGACTTTCGCATTCCCACTTCGCTGTTCATTCTCTGGGTCCTGGATGAAATTGATTTTGCAGGGTCCCTAACTTTGTACAGTTTTGTCATGTTTTCATCTTGAGCCACTGGGGAGGGGGTTAATGTTCCCATAAGCGTTTCCAGTAAAAGTTAAAAGTAATTATATCAGCAATTCTTCGAGGCTGCTTTGGTGTTAATACGGATCGATCAATAGCGATTAAAGTAAAGCAGTTTAATTGTGAGGAGAGGGAAAAAGTCGAAGGGAGAGATCAGTGTATCCATCTTGGGGTTTCAACACGTTCACATAAATTGAGACCAGCCACAAACATGAAGTAGTTGTGGGTCGAGTCACCTGTGAGAGGTTCACTGAGGAATTTGGTCATTAGATTCTTCACGTAGGATATATATCACAAACAACAATATTGACAATAATTCCCAACAATTACTTAATATCAATAATTGCATTTGAGCAAATAATTTAGACCTGCGTCAAAATAACTTAGGTATCATGCCATGATTTGGGATATTTGCCGAATTAGTCGTTCTCTATAGTCTACAGTATATATTGAGATGGTATAATGTAATGCCCAGCTAATATTATGATGACTAGGATTGCTCCATAACCATCCCAACATCCCGAAACTTGCTCCATTCTACTTCTTAATCATTTGTATTTTAAACACTAAAATGTAGCAGAAGTGATGTAATAATGGACGTCATTGATTGTGTTAGAGCAGTTATGTGCATCAATCCAAACACACCTCCACTGCCATAAGGACCGTCCATTTTATACCTAACAGACTAGCTTGGGACGAGACAGAAGCATGAGACTTCTTGTAAGCACTGTACATACACACACAGAATGGGTACCAGCAGCTCCAGCTAAAACACAATGTCTGGGGCAAAGGCTGGCAAAACTAGAGAAGCCAATTTGGGGACTACCTGGATTATTTTTAGAGAGACTAAAAGCTTCTTTCAGATTCATTAACACCAGTCTTTTCTGCACAGATTCTTTATACCCACTTTCATTTCTGATATTCAGGCAGTCTTTTGTACCTGGGCACAAACGACTAATTTCATGTGATTCAAAAAATTTCTGAACAGAATCTTTAGTACCTTTAGTTATTACTTTTCCTTTTGACATGGGTTCAATTTCAGGAATAATTCCGTGTCTTTGTTTTATATTTCTGCTTTTCTTAACTAAATATTCAGTTGTCTGAAATAGATTTATAGTTTTTGATATGGTAAATGGAGATAATGTCAATATTTTGAGTTTCCTCTCATAACTCAGTAAAATGGAAAGCTTCAACCAGTTCATTCATGAGATGAATCATTGATCTGAAACAAATTCATGAATGTATAAGAGCTATAAACAAAACATTACATGTGCATATTAAATTTTTTCAATTATAATATTGATTTCAAGTGTAACAAAATGAGCATTCTTTGAGATAGTCAAATTAAACCAAAAATTATTTTGTGACCAAATGAATTCCAAATGATTTAATGGGCCCATTGATCTCCAATCTTTAGGGAGTTGTGCTTCTAGTTTCTACTATCAAAGGTGAATACCTACATTTTGTTTTTATGCCTCAGTTTTAGTTTAGGTATGTTCCTACTTAATAATAGCATATCATTTTAAAATTCATACCTTCGAGTTTCATGATCCAACTTTGTAGCTTTTGATGGGCTTGGGATCTCAATTTCTAAACTTGTTTCTAGCTTTCATTTTAAAGAATGATGTGCTTTTTCTATTGTTTGAATAGCTTTTGCTTCTTTTCTTGAGGAACCCAAACCACCTGAAATTTTTGAATTAATAAATATTTGACTCCATTTGATATATATGGACAATAATAATTAATATGTCAACATATTAATTTCATTAAGTTTATCAGCAACTGCTGAAAAACTGTCTTAAAAGTAAATGCATTATAAATAAATAATATAAATAAAAAAATTATAAATATAAAAAGTACATATCATTAAATACTTACGCTTCTTCACTGAAGTTACAGCAAGACTTTCTAGAACTTGAGAAACCTCTTCTTTGGCATTACTTGATATACTTGGATCATATTCATTGCTTTCTGAAATAACATCATTCTCAGAAGACTGATTGTGATCACTCTTCACTTTGTGATATTGATAGCAACTCTGGTCTCTGGGTCAATAATTTTCTACAGTTGCTACATAGTACAGTATTCCTTTGTAGTTTCCATTTACATCAATCATAAAGTGATTGGCTGATGGTTCTTATATCCTTATGTATCTTTTTCTTATGTTTTTGTAAAGGATCATCACAGTATCTAACCATTTTTCATTACTAAAAATACACAATTGTAAATCTCAAAAATAAGATATAATTTGACTCAAAATAAGCACATCTGTAATAAAAATAAGCATAATTAACAAACATTTGAGAGAGAGAGTGCGTGAATATGAGTTATACATAGGATGTAAATATATCATTTGTAGTTCTCTATTTCAGTCTGCATAAAAATGTCAAAATTTCAATGTACAATGTACAATGTACAAATGTCAATGCACATATTTTTTCAATAATTTTTTAAATATCTTGCCACTTGATACCCACATTTTTTATTGTTTGTATCTTTTAACAATTAATGGAAGTTTAATAAATGAAAATTTTTTGGGGGGATTTCACTGTCTAGAGGGGGTGGGGGTCAAAAATAAAAATTAAAAAGGGTGGGAAAATTTTCATTATTGTTCTACACATTTGAATGTGGTATCATTTAATAGATCTCTTCATGCTGATTCTAAAAATGTATAGTTTTATAGGTCTACAACAAGATGTCGGGAGTTATTGCCCATTAAAATTAGGTGGTAAAGTGGGGCCCCGAAGATTTTGGGGGCCCATATCTCAAAAACTATGGGTCATAGAACTTTTTTATTTAAACCAGAAGAACCCCATATGTCAATTTTCATTAAAATCCAGGTCGGAGTGGTGACAAATTTTTTAAGTTTTGGGTAATTTGCCCTGGAATGCCACTACTGATTAATTAGAAACTGAATTGAACTAAACATTTTAAGTCTGAAAGCATAGTAGATTTGGCCTACTAGGGATGGCTGCTTATGAGGCACCCTTAAATATTAAATGATTTATTAAAACCTCTATGGTACATGTTTTATATTAATAAGAAAAATGCAGGGGTGAAACCCTGAAATTTTATATATTTAATTTTTCCTATACATATAAGAACTACCCAATCAACCAAAATTTGGGGGTGTCACCCCCGCATTTTTTTCCTATTAATATAAAACGTGCACCAAAGAAGTTTTATTAAAATCAATGAATATTTAAGGGTGCCTCATAAACAACCATCCCTTAGGACTTAGTTATGGGTGACTTTAATTGTGCCAACGTGAATTACAATACAATGAGACACGGAAAGTAATCATTTAGTTAATTTTCTCGAGGATAGCTTTCTTATTCAAAAGGTTGAGGAACTTATGAGGTTGGACAGTATTTTAGATTTAGTAATAACTATGGACGATAGGCTAATCACTGATCTTCAAGTAATAGAACCATTAAGCAATAGTGATCACAATATGGTAGAGTTTGTCCTCTCAGTAAGTCACTCGAAACCAGCAAACTCAACTAAAATTCCTAACTTCCAGCATGCAGACTTTTGTAAATTTCGAAATGAATTGTCACACGTCAATTGGGAAAACGTAATGGGGATCTCCAACACAAAACTAATGTGGGAATCGTTTGAAACAGTATTTAGGACTATAAATGAGGAGTGTGTACCATACAAAATTAAGCGTGCAAAAGTAAACAACAAGCCCTTGTGGTTTACTTCTAGAGTAGGAGACATTATAAAGAGTAGAGATAGGGCTTATAGGCCACATAAGTGCGATAAAGACAATTTGTGGTTACGAAACTACATATCTCTAAGGCGTGAAGCGAAAAGTGTAATAAAAAAGTCCAAGCGCGAATTTGAAATCTCCATAGCTCGTGACGGTAAAGAAAACCCCAAGCGATTCTTTCAATATGTCAACAATAGAAATCCAGTAAAAAGTGTCTTGGGGCCATTAAAAAATGTTAACAGAGAGCTAGTTTCTGAAAACAAAGAAATGGTTACCTTGCTAAATGAATTTTTTACGTCAGTTTTAACTATAGAAGATATAACGAATATCCCTACAGTCATAGACATAATACCATTTGATAATGGTAATATTTTGGATAATATTGTGGTAAGTGAAGGGGAGGTAATGCGCTATATTGGTAAAATTAAAATGCATAAATCACCAGGACCGGATTCCATATATCCCATACAACTACAAGAATTAAAAGAAAGCATTGTTGTGCCGCTAACAAAGATTTTTAATGCATCTATTTCTGAGGGGTGCGTACCAGATAATTTCAAGTTAGCAAACATAACACCTATCTTTAAGGAAAGTGATAAAAGTGCAGTGGGAAATTATAGGCCAATCAGTTTAACGTCTGTTGTAGGTAAGCTACTGGAATCAATAATTAGGGATCATATAGTCGAACACTTAGAATTGCATAACTTCGTTAGAAATGTGCAGTACGGTTTTAGGCGAAACAAATCTTGCTTAACTAATCTTTTAGAATTTTTTTCAAAGTGTGGTTGACATTTATGATAGTCATCGGGTGGTTGATGTAGAGTATCTAGATTTTCAAAAAGCATTTCACACCATACCACACAAAAGACTCATTGAAAAAAACTAAGGCTCATGGAATCAGGGGTGTAGTAATAAATTGGAAAGAAGAGTGGTTGCGAGGTAGGAAACAGAGGGTGGTCATTGATGGAGTGGAGTCATGTTGGGCTAATGTTATAATGTTTCAGACCAACAAAGACCCTAGGATCCACTCATGGCTGGTCTACCTAACTGTGTTCGTAATTGTGTATTGTGTATGTCCTCCGTGGTGGCAGAGGGGACCTACAATTTTACGTGGGTTCCGAACCACAAGAACATAAGAAATTTATGCAAAAACTGCCTGTACATTGGCAATGACCAATTTTTACAAAACTAAATAATTATCAATTTAAAACTAATTAATTATTGATTTAAAACTAAAGATAGAATGTAGCAAGCAGCGTTCCTCAGGGTTCTGTATTGGGCCCCTTGCTTTTTCTTATATATATTAATGATTTAGATGTTGGCCTAGTCAGTACAGTATCAAAGTTTGCGGATGACATGAAGATGGAGGTAAAATCCAGGAAGATCTGAATAAAATCATTGATTGGTCAGTCACATGGCAAATTAGATTTAACGTCAATAAGTGCAAAATTTTATATATAGGTTCACATAACAGTAATTTTGCGTATAGTATGTCAGGGAAGGAGTTAGCAAGCATAGAGCAGGAAAAAAATTTAGGAGTTATAATCACTGGTGATTTAAAAGTGGTGAAACAAAGTACAGCAGCAATCAATAAAGAGAACAAAGTGTTAAGTTTTATAGCTCGGAATTTTTAGTACAAATCACGCGATATTATAGTTCCTCTTTATAAATCATTAGTTAGACCCCATTTGGAGTACCTGATCCAATTTTGGAATCCACATATGCAAAAAGATATAGACAAACTCAAAAGAGTTCAAAGATGAGCAACTAAGATGATTCCATCGCTTAAGTCAAAGTCATACGAGGATAGGCTTAGAGAGTTAAAATTGACTACACTCAAGACTAGGAGGCTAAGGGGTGATCTAATCCAGGTTTTCAAAATTATGAATGGGTTCAATAACATAGACAGAGATAGCTTTTTTGGAATACCTCAATATAATAGGACTAGAAATAACGGGTGTAAGTTGACAAGTAGAAGGTTCGAGACAGCAGTTGCCAAAAACGTTTTTACGCATAGAATAGTAAATAAGTGGAATAGTTTGCCAGTAGAAGTAATTAGTAGCATGTCTATAAACATGTTTAAAAACTGATTAGACGCATATGTTGATAGATTGGGTATAATTTAAGGTAGTAAATATAAGGCCTTGTGGTTTGGAACCCACATAAAATTGTAGGTCCCCTCTGCCACCACAGAGGACATGCACAATACACAATTACAAACACAGTTAGGTAGACCAGCCATGAGTGGATCTTAGGGTCTTTGTTGGTCTGAAACATTATAACTAGGCCAAATCTACTATGCTTTCAGTCTTAAAATGTTTATGCAAAAAACTTCTTTTTCTACATGAAGGTCAAAATATGAAAATAAAAACCCACTCTAATAGACAGAGTTTATTTCCACAACAGTTTCGATGCCCACTGGCATCCTCCTCGGGTGGATACAGAAAAACTTAAAGTGTTTAGTTCAATTCAGTTTCTAATTAATCAGTAGTCAATGTCTATTTTAGTTTATGCTGTTATTTGCCCCCTATAGTGGAATGCTAATAAAAAATTCATGTATTTATGTTTCAATAATTAATTAAATTTGAGTCCTTGTGCAGCACCAATAAAATCATTTATAATTACTTGAAATTTTGCATATTTTGTTTTTTTATCAAATGGAATATATTGAGGGGGTGAGATGGTGAAATTTGCAATTTCAAAAAATAAGAACATATAATATATATATATATATATATATATATTATACAGTCATTCCTCCGTATTCCTGTGACTGACATATGCGAGTGCCTATTCGCGAGAGAATAATAGTAACCATTAAATCAGCATCTGCGAGGTTAAGAATGCCTATTCATGATTCAAACTGGCTGCCATCTGGCTGATGCGCAAAAGTGTACTAAATGCGGGTCCATCCTCGTGCAGCTGCTTCTCCCCACGTATGAGCGAGAGCCGAGAGTGAGTCAGTCACTGAGTTGCCTTCATTAGTGACGCATTGTCTGCACTGAACTTTGTTTACTTTCGTGATTTTGACGGTATTTTGCCTTATTTTTTTATTAACTATGGGTTCCAAGCGCAGTGTTAGTGGTATTGAAAGTACCCCTAAGAGAAAGAAGGCAGTACTGAGCCTTAGTGAAAAAATAAGTGTTAGATAGGCTTAAAAGTGGAATGTCCACCGTGGGCGTAGGGTGGGAATTCGGTTTGAATGAGTCAACGGTTCAGTCGATTCGCAATAAGGAATGCGAAATTTGGAAGTGTGTGAAGGAAGCTGCTCCTCAAAGTGCTAAGGTTAATCTGTGGTGCGGGATGTTTATTTAGAAAAAATGGAAAAGCAGTTGAGTATTTGGATTGATGAAATGGTAAATGAGAGAAAGAGTGTGGTCAACGGTTACGCTCTTTGGCAGCAAGCATTGCGAATCTATGAACATGTGATGAAGGACGAACTGAATCTGAAACCCTTCACCGCTAGTACTGGATGGTTGACTCGTTTCAAGCATCGGTATAACCTACATAATGTTAAACTCAGTGGGGAGGCTGGTTCTGCTGAATAAGAAGAGGCAAATGCATTTATGCCTTACATTCAAAAGCTCATTAAAGACACAGAATATAAAAGTGAGCAAGTTTTTAATTGTGATGAGACTAGCCTTTTTTATAAGCAAGTTGGGTCGCGCACATACATTGCAAAGAATGTTGCAAAGGCACCTGGATTTAAAGCCCACAAGGATTGGGCAACCCTGCTTCTTGCCACTAATGCCAAAGGTGGCTAAGTGCAAGCCACTCATGGTGTACAGCGCCGAAAATCCCAGGGCACTAAAAGAGAAAAATAAAAATAGGATGCCAGTTCATTGGTGATCGAACCAAAAAGCATGGATGACAGCCAAATTATTCTGGGACTGGTTTAATAACTGCTTTGTTCCAGAGGTTGAGAAATACCTTCAGTCCAAGAATCTTGCATTCAAGGTTTTGCTTATTATGGATAATGCGCCCATTCATTGTCAAGATGAACTAGAGAATGCTCATCCGAATATTAAAGTTGTGTTTATTCCTCCCAGCACATCATCATTGATTCAGCCCAGGTTAGACTGAGGCATAATTAAGGCTTTCAAGAGCCACTATACGTAAGCTCTCTATCGTTCCACATGCCAATCTGGAAATGACACTGCTGGAATTTTGCAAAAGTGTGACAATATGTGATGTCATTGATTTCGCTCAAATCACATGGGAGGTGGTGATGGAGATGACAATCAACAATTGCTGGAAGAAACTACGTCCCGACTGTGTAACAAATTTTTGAAGGTTTCGCTACTTGTGACAATGCTGTCAAAAATATTTTGCAATTGGCTAAAGAGATTGGAGGCGAAGGATTTGATGACATGCAGGAGGAAGATGTGCAAGAGATACTGATGCAATCAGCTGTTGAACCTTCAAATGAAGAATTGGATGCGATGGCTGCAGAGGGATTGCATGATAGTGATGATGAAGCTGACCTTGATGATCTCCCTATGCTTAAGCCTATAACCGCATCGAAGCTATCCTTAATCTTATCAGGATTTGATAACCTTTGTAAGGAACTGCAGGAATCTGATCCTATTCTTGAGAGAAGCATACAGTTTAAGCGAGCTCTTGATGCAGCCAGCCTCCCCTATGTTGAACTGTTGAAGGATTTATGAAGAAAGGCACATCAGACTACCATAACTCAGTTCTTCAAGCCCAGTCGAACTCCTTTACCTGCTTTTAGCATTTCACTGCAACCTTCTACGAGCAGGGTCATGAAGGAGGCAGCAGATGATGTCAAAGAGATGGAGGGGGCAGCTTCAGGGCAGTCTGCTCCATCCTCCCCCACCCAGTAACCACCATGCAGCCTCTCCCCTGGTGATGATGGGGGCCCATCAGGGGAGAGGGATATGAGGGAGGGAGCCTACATCATCCTCCCCCCACTGCAAGCTGCCCCCAACCAGATCATCTCACCTTCATCGGTAAGTTTTCATTACATTAACATAATATTTTTGTGTGTGTTCACTTAAAGGGTATTAAAACAACAATGAAAAAGAAGTTTTCTGTAATTTTCTTTATTACAGGTGTTAGAAATACTAATAGGCTATGTTTCTGTTAGGCTAGGATTTATTGCTGTCGGTAGTGGTAGAAAATGATTTCATACAATGTTTTTTTTGTCATTTCTTTTAATTCTATTTAGTATTAATCTATATAATTATTAACATAATTGGTGTTTTTTTCGGCATTTATGGCTAAATTAGGGGGGCAAAAAGGGATTTTCAGGGGAGCTGGGAACTTAACCCTATTTTTCCACAAGTTTATATGTTCAACATCTGCGAGATCAACACTCATGACAATTTTTAAGAACCTAACCCTGGCAAATACTGAGGAATGACTGTACTTACTTTTGTTGAGTTTGAATGATGGTTTAGGATTGACCTGCGGTCAACCCCTCTGCAGCATCCCACTTCATTTGCGGGACTTACTGAAGAAGGGAATTGCTGTCTCATCTCCTCATGCCCTCGTGGCCAGCCATGCATGGCTGGTCAGGGACTTTGCACAAGAATCTGTCCAGCTTGTTCTTGAAGTTATTCAGGTTGGTGTGCTGCAGATTCCTCACTTCTTTTGGAAGGACATTGAAAAGCTTTGGGCCCTGTATTCTGAGGGTATTTTCCATCCTCATTTTCATGACCTCTTGTCCCACTGCAGCTGGGGGCCACACAAAATCTGCCTCTTCTCTCATTCTAGTTTGTTTCTATTTCATTTCTGAGGTTAGGGACAGAGCCCTCAAGTATTTTCCATATGTATATTATTGTGTACCACTTGCACCTTCTTTCAAGAGAGTAGAGTTCCAGGGATTGTAGTTGAGACCAGTAGTCTTCACCTTCCATTTCCTCTAACTTAGACGTAAAAGTCCTTTGTATAACTTCAATGTTCACAATGTCTCTTTTTCTGTGCGGGCTTGTGAGTACTGAGCAATACTCAATTATTGGTAGGACTAGACTCTTCCATAATTTGAGCATGATGTTTGCTTTTCTGCTGCGGAAGCTCCTCCAGATGATTCCCATTATTTTTCTAGCCATTGTGATTTTGATTTTATAGTGCTCTCCGAATTCTGCATCCAACGACATTATTACTCCAAGATCCCTGACTTGTGGATTGGTGTTATCTGTTTGGCTTGCGGAGTTTTGTACCCTTTTTTTCTGTACTACCTTGTTATTACCATATCTTAGAAGTTGGGATTTTTCTTCATTGAACTTCATATTGTTGTCTTCTGCCCACTGGAATAATGTTTCAATGTCGTTTTGTAGTTTTCTTATGTCATCTTCATTCAATATTTCCTTACATATCTTTGTGTCATCTGCGAAGCATGATACAATACTGTCCTTAATATCTGCATCAATATCTATAATTATTATTATGAACAGCAAGTGAGCTAATACTGTCCCTTGTGGGACAGAGCTCACGACTTCCAAGACTTCCAATTTAACTCCGTTTACCACCATTCTTTGCGTCAAGAAATTAAATATCCACCTTCCTAGCTTTCCAGTAATTCCTGTATCCTTAAATTTGTGTGCTATGATTCCATGGTCACATTTATCAAAGGCTTTAGCAAAGTCTGTACATCAATGTTTTGTCCTTGACACAATGTTCCTAATATTTTCTCCTGGTGGTTTAGTAGCTGTGACAAGCATGATATTCCCACCCTAAAGCCATGTTGATTTGGGTTGTATGAGCTTTTTCTTGTAGGTAGTAGGTAGTTTTGCCTCTAATTATGCGTTCAAAACACTTTACAAGGTGTGATGTGAGAGCCACTGGCTGATAATTTTTGGGCATTGCTCTGTTACCACCTTTAAATAAGGGGGCAATGTTTGCATTCTTTAAGGGAAGTGAAATTTGTCCTGTGTCAAGTGATTTCCTCCAAAGTAAGTATAGCAGTTTTGCAATACTCTCTTTGCATTTCTTTAGAAATGTGGCACTCCATGTGTCTGGCCCTGGCACTGAATTGTCTCATATCTGTGATAAGGCCGTAATTACCTCTTCCATGAAAAAGTCCATTAATAGGTTTGTGCCAGGATTTGTTTTTGGTTGATCTGTATCTATGTCAAACAATTAGTCTGGGTTTTCCACTTCCTTCTCGGACTTAGGGGTGCTAAACACAGATTTAAATTGTTCCCTAAGCAGTTCACTTATTTCTTTCAGGTAATTTGTGTATTCGGCCTCCCCATCTATCAACGGACCAATACTCTCCTTACACTGCATTTTCCTTTTCGCAAATGTGTAGAAGTATTTTGGGTTGTTTTTATGTTTTCTGCTACCTTGTTTTCCTCCTCATTTGTCTTATGTATGAATGTTTGCTCTAGGTCCATTTCTATTTCACCAAGTTTCCTCTCTAGTTTGAGTCTCTTTGCATCAGTTCTGCATCTGTGGAGATGTTTTACAGTTTGTCTTCATTGCCTGAAAAGAGTCCTGATTTTCCTCTCAAGCTTGCTAAATTTTTTTTTCTGTCTCTCTGGAATATGTTTCAGTATTATAGGTTTGGTTTCAGTCTCTATTATACATAGTATTTCTTGTGGAGTCTTCTTATGAAGTAGCAATTCCCAATTTACTTCCTTTAAATCTTTATTTACATTTTCTCAATTTACTTTCTTTGAATTTATGTTTAAGCCTTCAAATATTCCATCTGCCTCTCTAGGATGTGTTTTCAGACCTCTGGGTGCTAACTTCAATTGTATATTGATGAGGTTATGGTCGGAGAACTTTGCGTGCATTACTTTTTTATTTATTATCATCTCATTATTTGACCAGATTAAATCCAAAACATTCTCCTTTCTCGTGGCTTCACCAATTTCCTGGGTAAGGGTGTAATGTTCCATAATATCTAATAGCATTGTTGCTTGGGTTCTGTCATCTTTAGTAATGTTGCCATGAAACTTCTCGACATATATAACATCATTTTTCTTCCATGATATGAATGGGAAATTAAAATGCTAACATTAAAATGTTAACACAAAAACTATTCAATGTTAAATCAAGGGAGGTTGTGATGAAGAAATAATAGTTTTTCACCAGTCCATGGGAGTAGCCATGTTCTCCTCTCTTCAAATATATTTCCAGCTTTGGAAAAAAGCCTTTCTGAATAAATCGATGAAGCAGGACAAGAAAGATATCAATGCACTAATTTCAAAATGTTTGGGTATACCACTGTAATGGGTTCATTTCTCTATCAATGGAAGGGGTGTTCATATAGTTTTCTATTTCATTTATTAGGTCTGTTATGTTTGGTCCACTTCATCTTTTATTCTGAAACTTATCAATAGTCAAGGATCTCTCTGAAGCCTCCACTTCTTTTTCATCGTCATAAGAGCTGAGGAAATCTGTGGATTTCTTCCTTTTGGACTTGACAAATTCTGTAGCTACTAGTATTTTTTCATTTTGTTCTTTGAATTTTTGTATTCCAGACATACTAGCTGCTTCAAACTCAGTCATATCACCTTCACTGTCTTCAATAGATAAACTTTCATGTTCATTTGCATTTTCTGTTAGTAAAAAATTCTTAATTTCTTCTAAAAGAAAAGCTTTAACTATTTTTTTGGTCTTTCATATACTTCAGTTTGTATCATGGATCCAGAACTGTACTTATATAAAGTTTCTCATTCAACACATTGAGACCACCTGAGCTAGAAAGAAGACGCTTGTGTAGGGCAGTACACAGTTCTATTTTTGTAGTTTTAATTCCTACATCACTACTTTGTTTGGACAGAAAATGGTCCAGAGCAATTACATGAGGGTATAACATCACCTAGAGATCAAAGCTCAGAGCTCACGATTTTGTAATCTCATAGAATGGTTGCAGCACACTTAGCATTTTCTCAAGAAGGTTCCATTCATTCACACTTACAATAGGAAGATCATGATTGGCTATGTAAATTTGAATTGGTTGTTTCAAAGTAAATAAACGTTCAAACATTAAGTGTGTGCTGTTCCAATGGGTGATAACATCTTGGACTGGAAACAGTTGTTGTTTAATGCCTTGATCAGACTAGATTTTTTAGCTCATTGTGACCCAAACTTGAGTGATTGAAGTATGTACTGATGCTACGAACTTTTCCACAAGTGTCAGTGATTGAACACTGACTAAAAATTGAATCTTTCACCACAAGATATAGTAGATGAAGGAAGCAATGAACACTTATTTTTGCCATTTGGGTACCTGAAGAAAAGAAAAGGTTACAATTTAGCTAGTTATCTAATCTATATATTCTATTGAGAATTTTTGATATTTTAGAATATTTATAGATTAATATTTTAATATAGGCCCTAAGCATAAAAATTCAAATAGTATATTTACTAGCAAAAGGTCGGCGCTACGCGCCAATTTTGCTAGATCTGCGGTGCTTCGGCTGAATTGTGGGCCTACGGCGTATTTTATTTTGAACATCAGTAGCCCTTTATCTGGATATCATTCCATTTATTTTAAAATTATAATTTATTAAATATAATTTTATAATTAGGCCTACATTTACATTTCAGAAAAATAAATATGACTTCATATACTAAAATTATTCTCATTTTAATACCATTAGCTATGAAAGATATTTTATTTATATATAACTACGGTTAATAATATTGCTAGTAATTGGTCAACAAAAGAAATGATTTTATCTTCTGATTTTTTTTTAAACAATAGTAAAATAAAAACTTGCCTTTGACCATATTAGCAGCTCCATCACGAACTAAAACATGCTGTCTTTCAGTATTAATTTCCCAGTCATCATATTATAAATCATATGCTCAATATTTTCTCTTGAATGTGTCCCAGGAAAATGTTTGGCAGAGTACTGCATTCCTCTTTGGAAAATCTTTATTGATCCAATGCCCAGTTAGGACAAATGATTCAGTTGAGTGTTGACTGGTCCAGATATCTGATGTGAAAGATATATATGGTCTTTAGTCATTAATATCTCAAATCTTTTTTTTATTAAAGCTCTCTTCCAGAGACATTTGGCATTCCATCACAGCCAGTTTCCTTTGTTTTGGGGGTGGTTGAGCATCTTCACTTTCTGGTGCTTTGGATTTTTTTTTAATTTGCCTCTTCATTCTCTCTATATTGAAGCACATGTTTTGCTTTCATATGCTTATGTAATGGTATGGTACTAAAGTTTTTAGGAAGACAACCTTTTCCACCTCTCCTTATGCCCTTTTTACATAATTTACATTCTGCAACTTCATCAGCTCGATCTTCTACAGAAAAGAAATTCCAAATAAAGGACATAATGCTTCTGTATTAGTCAATGGCTAATGTTAATATTATGATGTGATAAAAAATTGAGCTCTATATTGTGGGGGTTATGAAGTTTCTCACAACCCCCCCCTGATTTTCAAATCCTATCTGGTTCTTCAAGTTTTTCTCTCCCCACAGGAGTCTAGTTAGTAAGCCTGTTAACCGTAAAAATACTGTAACTGTGCCAGCCTGTATTTGATCTTGGAAGCCTATTAAAAGGTTATGAAACCTGAATAGATTGCCAGACAGACAGGCTGAGATTAATACAGACATGTCCTTTTGGAAGCCAAGGGAGTTTGGAAAGCCTTTAAAGGTACGATGTTAAGTGCTCTAGCTTGTAATCATTGGTCAGTGTACAATAGGAATAAAGACTTGTGCATAATTCTTATTCCTAGTTATTGTGGTGGTGTCATTTGTATTTCACCATCATTATTAGTATTATTACTATTAAAAGTAGACATATACAGGGTGTCCGAGAATTATCTGTACAATTTTTGGCTGTTATTAAAAGTCAACCATGAAGTGTAGAAATTCCAGTTTGTCCCATTTTACAGAGAATATCATTAAGTTTTTTCTGATACCACGTTTTGACAAGTTTTTTAGAAATGTACGCGGGTGACAGACATTGATGATTTAAAAGCAAGAATCACAGCTGCTATTGAGTGAATTGATGTGGATATGCTGCAGCGTACATGGCAACATTTGGAGTATCGATTGGATGTTTTGCGAATCACTAATGGTGCACATATCGAATGTTTGTAACAACGTTACTTTAATAAAAGAAACTTTTGAAAATACAGATTCTAAATAATCTTGTTTAAGAATTTTACGTGTGTTATCAAGAATTTTATTAAAAGATGAAATTATACAGATAATGTTCAGACACACTGGAATTTCTAAAAAACTTGTCAAAACTTGGTATCAGAAAAAACTTAATGAGATTCTCTGTAAAATGGGACAACACTGGAATTTCTACACTTCATGGTTGACTTTTAATAACAGCCAAAAATTGTACAGATAATTCTCAGACACCCTGTATATGGTTTTTGAAACTATGACTGAGTATAGATAGGTGTAATAAATCCAGCCAGGTTAGAATCAGACATCAGACCTTTACTTATTTCCCAGTTTGCAATGCATGCTGGAGCCTTGGAGTTTCCTTTAGCCAAATCCAGCCCTCTGTGATCCAGTCATGTAACTAGCTAGAGAACCTATTATCATTATTATAGGACACCAGTCACATTATTTCAGAGTTAGGATTTTGCCCATGCTTGTTTGGCACTGATTATAGGTTGATTAACTCATGTGAGATAGGTTTGCCATAATTGTCAATGTTTGTAGTTATTATTTTTATGTTGGTTATCTATTATTTGTGGGGTTTTATTTCATGAGTAAATTATGTTTTCCAGTGATCAATTATGAAGTCATGATTCCAGTTAATGTTTGTTGATTAATTGCCTGTTATGTTATTATTGTGATTAATGGTGCCTGGTGCATGTAACTAATAATCTTGTGTTGTCTAGGCAACCAGTTAGGACTCAACTCACATGGTACAGATTCATTAGGCTTGGATGGTGGATCCAATCCAGTGGGAGCTACACAGTCCATTGAGGTTGTGTCAACCACTGTTGGCCACTGGGATCTGCCCTGGAATCAGGCCTGTGACCCTAACACTGCTAACTAGATTACTGCCTTGTATAGAAATAAAAAAAACTCAGGTCATGAAGGGTGTCAAGTTTGGAGGGTAGCTAGGCTGGGAAAGGGGTTCACATTCTGTGCAAGTCATTTCCGCTTGTCTCCCACTTGCTTTCTATCATTTCTGCCAAATCTCACGAAGTGTTATTTGTTTTCCAGAGGTTTTGTTAATTGTGATTCATTGCCAGTCTTTGTGTTATGTTTATACTTTTATACTGAATAATTATTTTCAGATATAATAAAGAGAAAAAAAAACAGAGTAGTTTACTTCTATTAGGTTTACCTTTAAATTCCAGCCCTTTCTTGGACTGAGTGGTTGGTTCTCCCACCCATTGGAGAGTTGGATTTAGTCACCCGAACTGGGGGGAATCTTTTACAGTTAATGTGCAAGCTGCACCTGAATAGTTTCCCAGAAAGAAGGGGAGGGAGTTTGGGGAATAGAGCTTGGGAATTGCTTTGTAGTTAACATGTGAGTCAGACCTGAATAATCTCCTGGAAATAAACCACTGACAAGAGGCATTCCTAGATACCTGGGGAGACTACCTCTTTGCCCAGTCTCTTGACTATCACAAACCCAGAAACATGAAAAAGTGCTGGGTGGTTCGACGATACAGATACTTGGGAACTACAGCCTACAAAGCCACCGCAGCAATATGTATTATTTAAAAAGAACTTTACAGAAAATTTACTTTAAACTTCAAATGATATTAAAAAAAAAACTGAATTTGATTTATTAGCATTACTGTACTAAGTAACACCCAGGGCTGCCAGCTTCTTATAATATACCATATTCACTAAAAATTATCCCACAGCTACATTAATAAATGTACACCTACATAATATAACTAAGCCTATATAGAGCTATAAAAGAATAACTGGCCAGTTACTTTTTAAAGTTCTGGTCAGTTCCAGTTCTCGCTGGAACTTAAAGTGTTGGGTCCAGTGCATCCCTATTCGCTATACATTATGCATCTTCTCATAATTTTGTCTAAGTACTAATAAAAATATGAACTTCACCAGCTGAAGTAAGCTCTTCTACGCAGGACTATAATAACTAAAATAAACTGTAGTCATTTAGGGGGCTCAGTAACATTCAGTACTACCATTAAGCACGAATGTATTTTAAGTCAAAGTCCAAAGATAAAACATTAATATTTTTATATTAAAAATTATCATTATTTTTTAATAACTTCTAATAATGTATTTATGAAATTTAATACAATGCCAATATGATAATCCATTAAAACCAAAATCTTTCAACTTACATAGCTACAAATCTTACGTATATCCAAACACATTTCCTTAAAGAACTGATTCATTTTAAATGTTATACGGTGTTCTTGACTATATGGAACCTTGAAGCCACGCCATCGATATATTTTTATTTGTGGGAGACACAACTCAGTGTGAAAGGTTGAACAAATTGCATGAGCACCTTCAATACAAGAAAAAGTTGTAATTCAGAATTAACTTAATTCTAAGCCTCTTTACACAACATGATATGCAATATTGCTGAACCAAATGTAAAACAAATCTATTTTCCGGTAGTAGTGGATATTAAACTTCTTTAATTTCAAATAAGCTAGTTGTCCAATGAATATTTCATACTTACAAGGCTTTCTGCACTGATTAACTTAATGCAAATAAAAGGCAATCATGACTTCATATGCCAATTCACTATATGTTCATTAACCCTATACATTTATTTTCTTTAAAATTTCTAAGCAATTTGAACTGTATCACATTCACAAAATCCACAAATTTAACCCAGTTTAACATACAAATTCATCTGGATTAAATGAGAGGTATGGTTCCTAATAAACACAAGAACTTCATAGGGCTAGCCCATTGAAACATAAAAGTTCCCAATAAATTTACCTGCAGCAATATTACTGGAGTTGTAAATAGTAGCTGTATTATGGGGATAAAGTCCAGAGACCATCCTCTAAGTACTTTGCAACACTGTTGTCCTTGTCTCCATAATTCTTCTCTCTCTCAACACCACTAAAGAAATGATAAGAAACCTTCCACAATATGCTAAGTTTAGCCTGGCCTAAGTAGTAAATATTTTTTGCCCCAACTAACCAATCAATTATTTTCCATAATCATTTTACACAAAACCATGCCAATATATATAGGGTATACAAAGAAGAGGAAAACCAGCTTAAGCCCCCAAGTAAAAGCAGTGATATCAATAAAGGGCATTTTTAAAAGAAATAAGAATGATAAAAGAACAACTATCACTCTTAATGAGAAAAGACTGGACTTCAATGATTATGCATACCAACATTAGACTACATGCAACATCCACCCATTGCCCACATCAGGCTAACATCATGTAAAAGAAAAAACTATAGTGTTTGTCATTTACCATTACTTATTTGGACTATAGAGGATTTAATTTTCCCGGAAGAGTTCCTTGTTCCATGCATGGTCTGTGTGTATCATATACATACACTGGTCTACAAAAGTACTTACGAATTGAGAAATATTATCCAGATATTAATGGTAGCTTTATTTTTTGCGATTTATAAAATTTATTTTGTAATATATTTTTTATGGTAATTTATGTTATGCAGAACACAAATAAATTAGTATAAGATGGTAATTACTTTGCCACTTTAAAAGTCATTGTAATTAATTCCCATAGAGTTTCTTCAATATTTTGATAATTTGGCATCGCTAAATTAAAAGGACTAATTTTGAAATTAGTGGCACAGACTATGCACACTGCACAGTTTAGTGTGCTGTCAACCTCAATATGGGTAGGTTCATTTTAACACTGTTCAATGAAATTTTTACTTATATATTTCCAATTTGAGAGGATGGTTAAGACACGCGAGTTATCAAGTCAACACTTAGGAGGATTGACTGCTCTTGTTAAAATGGGTAATTATTCCAATACAAGTATTGCAAAAATGCTGAAGATACTGTAAGATGGGGTAACTGGGCACCTGCAAGGATAACTTTAAGGTAAATTTCATTATATAAAAGTATGAATTATTTCCTTAAATTGTAGGTACCTAAAATTTATGGAAAAATAACGAAATTTACCTTAAAATTAGTAGGGCCCAGATACCCCATCTTACAGTAAGTGAAAGTACAGTCAGATACCATAAGAAATGTATTTTAAACCAAGGAAGTACCTGTAAGTTAGTCTGAATTGGAAGAAAGAGGGTTTTATCAGAGCATGGTGTAAGGCCTCTAAAATTTCTGGCTCTGGAGAATAGATTTATGACAGCAAATGACTTCAGTAAAGAATTAGTGAAAGCAGGAGAAACAAAAGTTAGTGCTGATACAGTAAGGAGGAGGTTAACAAAAAATATTTGCTAGAGTGAGTAAAAAAAAACCTTTATTGTCAAAGAAGAATGTGATAGCATGATTAGAATTTGCTATTCAACACAAAGATTGGGATGCTGAGAACTGGTTGAAAATTGTATGGAGTGATGAAAGCAGATTAAAAATTTTTGGTAGTGATAAAAGGAGGAAAATTGTTAATAGACAAATTGGTGAAGAATATAAGAATGAATGCCTTATACTGGCAGTGAAAAAAGGAAGTGGGGGAATCAATGTGTGGGGCTGCTTCTCATCAAAGAGACTTGGAAAATTACACCAGATCACTGGGAATGAAAATGGATACATGGATCAATATGTATTCAAACATCTATTCACTAATATTGCAATCCCAGCTGCTAAAGAACTTCAGAGAGATTATGCAAACTTCTTATTTCAACAGGATAACAATCCTAAGCATAGTGCTAAATCACTAAAACAGCTCTCAGTAAGCTTGAAGAAGGGTTTAAAATGCTAGGATGGCCATCTCATAGTCTAAATTTAAATCCTATTGAACATCTTTGGGATAAGGCAAAAAATAAGGACTTATGGAGAGTTCTTCTTCTTCAAGCAGAGTGGTATAAACTCAGTCCTGAATCATGCATGAAGTTGGTTGAATCAATGCTTCAGCATCTTGAACTAGTTCAAAAGAACAAGGGTGGCCAATTTAGGGTGCATCAAAAATAGCAACTTTCAAAAACTGATTTGGCCCTACATTATTATGGTTACATTCCCTAAAAAAATTCACATGCAAAATTTCAGGTCAATTGATTAACATCTACTGGGTCCACCTAGCTCCTAAACTTTTACAAAAATGACAATTTTTGGGATAAATTGCCTTAAATTATTTTTTTCACATATACCTTTATTTTATTGAATTGAATGATCCTTAAGGTACTATAGGCCTAGTATGTTTAGTTTGCTTGTGTTTAAGCCATAGCTACTATTAATAAACATCATTTGCTATCATGAAATACCTATAGCTATTTTTTCTTATTTTCAGGCATGTAGACTACTTTAATATTAATCTATGTTTCTATTACAGGTCAATTTTTTATATATGTTGGTGATAATAGTTGATATATGATATAATGGATAATAGTGGTAAAGCCAGTGAAGCCACTTCTAGTGGTAAAACTTGTTCAAGTGGTGCAGATAAAGTTGATGTAAAAACACGAAAAAAACCTGTATATTTGGATTAGGTCCTGGCATCACAAATAATGATACAAAGATTGTAGGATGTCGCTTGCCAACAAGTGAACAAGTTCTTAGATGTTTCCTATTTCACCAGCAACAGGGTCTAAAAGAGAAGAACTAAGCGAGATATAGCTAAAATTGTTTTAACAGAAATTCAACCATTCTACAATAAAGCCAACATACCATGATTACTGAGAAAAAAGCATGTGAGAAAATAATTTTGTTGTCAGAAAATAATGCGAAACTGAGAAATTCCATTGAAAAGAAGAGAGCTACAAAGTAGAAAGACAAGACTAGAAGATATGGAAATGCAACTTAAAATGACTTTTCCACTGTGGATTAAAAATGCCAAAAAAATTATGAGTAATCCAGAAGATATACAATTTCTTCAATCTATGCAAAGGGATAGAATTGCTTCTTTTGGAGCTCATGATCAAACTTTAGCATCCAAAATGAAGCGCATTAATTTTCGAAAATGTGAAGAAAATGCGAGAAAAGAAAAGGAATTGAGAGACACTGAAGTTTCTTGCAGTTATGTTGAATTAGAAAGCAGTAGCACAAGCGATACAACTACCATTGAGAGTGAGTCAGAAGCTAATGATGGAGCTGAAAAAGATGGAAAATCCACACAGTCAACAGTCTGTTTAGGTACTCAAGCTATCATTCCTCATGACATTCTGAAAAGACCGAAACTTGTTTCTTTGGCATCAAGAATGAAAATGACTCCGGCACAACAGGCTGCATTCACAAAAGCTTTTGTTGAAGAATGTGGTGGTAACACTAAGGCAGTGGCAACTTCATATGCTACAGCAAGACGCGAAGTAGCCCAAAAAATTTCAAGTTCCATTAAAAAAATCCTGGAATCCTCCTAAATTGGCCTCTCTTCATTGGGATTCGAAAATAATTTCTACTCTGCAGGATAAATATGTTACAGAAGAATGATTAGCCGTATCAGTTGGAAATTCAATGGATCTCAAACTACTTGGTATTCCATCA
Source organism: Bathynomus jamesi (assembly GCA_023014485.1). Lineage (NCBI taxonomy): Eukaryota > Metazoa > Arthropoda > Malacostraca > Isopoda > Cirolanidae > Bathynomus > Bathynomus jamesi. The sequence goes on from JAJOZX010001115.1 coordinate 437,248, forward strand.
TATCATATCCTAGTGCTGGTGGCAGTGGCCAATCTGGGAAAAACTTGACTGAAGAAGTTATGAAGCTACTGAAATTGTGGAACTGCTCCGATTCAATAGTGAACTTAGTTTTCGACACTACAGCAACCAACACAGGACATGTGAGCGCTGCATGCATAACTATCCAACAAGAGATTGGACAGCCTTTATTATGGTCTGCATGCAGGCATCATGTTGGTGAAGTTATTATGAGTCATGTGTTTCAGGACATGAAAGTAGAAACTTCAAGTGGACCAGAAATTAATGTCTAACAGATTTCGAGAGAAGTTTCAGTGGATTTCCAAGGATGAAAAATTGAAAAAAATTGACTTCAATCAGTACTCCAAAGCTGTCCAGGAGATTCTTCAGGAATGGACTGATTATGCAATTCAAATAAGTAATATAGAAAAGCAACATACACGATATGACTACAAACAATTTTCTGACTTAGTTGTGTTATACTTAAATGCAGGACCTAGTGATAAGGATATAACCCTTCAGCAACCTGGTGCTATACATAGAGCCAGATGGATGAGTAAAGCAATATATGCTCTAAAAATTGCATTACTAGAAGATAATATCTCGAAACTACCTTCAATAACAATCACAAACAAGCAACAAATTCTGAAACTAAGAGACTTTGCAACCTTCATTTCACTGATTTACTACCCATGGTGGATGACCTGCTCTTCAGTTTTTGATGCACCATGGCACGATTTGCAGCTTTACAAAAAGCTTCTTAGATACGAGGAAGTAAACAAGCAAATAGCAAAAAGTGCTAACATCTTTGAAACGTCATCTCTGGTACCTTTCATCAGAGATGATTCCTCTTGTATTATTCAGTGATTTGGTTCCAAAAAATGAACTTCATGCTATAACAAACCATCTACTTTCCTATAAACCACGCAAGATTGAGATAGTGGTTCCAGAAGGTAGACATGGATCTAGTTTTGGAAAGCCTAATTTCCTTACCAATCTACGATTGGAAACCACACTAGCTGACTTGGTTGACAAAAACTCATGGTTCATATTCTCTTCACTACAGTTAGACTATGATTTTTTAATGGTTGAGATTGTTGAATGGAAAACAACAGCATCATTTATATCTTCCAAAGAAAAACTTTTGGCTATAAATGTCATAAATGATGGCTCTGAGATGGCAGTAAAACTATGCAGTGACTTTTATGAGGTTGCAAGGACTGAAGAACATCTTCAAAATGTTCTCCAAGTTGTAGAAGCTGACAGAAAAGCCACTCCTAATCTGAGAAAGAGACAAGCTTCTTTATCATCTGTTTTAAAAGAAAAAAGGACAAAGAAGAAGAATTAAGATATCAATAAGCAATAAATCAATTTTTACAAGTATTTATCATGAAATACCATTTTTAATAGGTGGAGGTGGTCAGTGGGATGCTTGGCAAGTTGGGTCCTCATCCCGCATCCTGGTAACTCACTTCATGATTCTCAGAATAATACAAAAAAAAAGTCTAAAAAGACAGATAATTTCATGAATTGAGGCTAAAACTTGCCTAAAACTAACTATATTTACAATTTTTTTTTCAAACAAAATCTACAACGCTTACACAAGATTTTCTAGTAAAACCATAAAATTCCACAATTGTCAAATTTTCATCTTCGAGGTGGACCCACTAAATATTGTCAGAACAGCTTGAAACGTGGACACTGAAGGTTTGTTGGGGATTATAACCATAATATCATAGGGCTGAATCAATATCCGAAGTTCGAAATTTCACCCCTTATAGGCTGATGCACCCTAGTGGCCATACAGGATACTAATTTTCCTAAGTTTTTATAAATAAATTTTTACAAATAAGCATGGTATTTTTCTTTTATGAACCTGTTTTATTGTCAAATATATCAAATATATTACAATTAAATCTTATTATATATACATTCTTATTCCAAATATATTACAACTTATGATTCATAAATACTTTTGCAGCCCAGTATTATATATATATATATATATATATATATATATACCTTGGTTTTGCTTCCACCCAACTGTTTCATTCTGACAAAGGTCAAGCTTATTACTCCACCTTAGACCTACAGCTTAATGTGGAATCTGAACCTAAATTGAATCCAACCATAAACTGCATAATTACCAAAAAAATATCAATTTCAAATCTGGAAATGACTCCTTAACTTTGATTAATACACTCAAACCCTGTTAATTCAACACTTTCAGGGGTCAACCTTTATTGAATAATCCTGAAGGTACAAATTAACTGGACAGTATTAAATTAGTTAGATATTTCAAACTTTTGTACGAAGTATCAAAATATTTGTATACAAAATTTGTTGGATATTTTAACATTTTATATGAATGTTGTATATTTCTTAAATCTACTGTCCAGTAACTAAACTGTACTATATAAATTAATTGCAAAGTTTTTAAACTACTACTACATAATATTAATAGTAATATTGTACAGTTTTATTACTGTAATACTGTACAGCATGTAGCTACATTATTAATGTATAGTTTAGTTATTGGTCTTACGATGCATCATAGTGATGGTAACTATCTTATTCCAAATAGCCACAAATTAATTTCAGATTCCAGGCACAAACACTAAACATCATGTGTAAGTATTTTTTTTATACGGTATGTTTATAAAGTCCCTATCTATTTCAATGAAAATGTAGCAAAAAGAGTAAAATTCAATAACAATATAATAGAAGGCACACATTTAATGAACAATTAACAGCGACGTAGGAACCGGGGGGGGGGAGGACATCCAACAACATTAATTTGCAAAAATATTACAAATAATGGAAAAATAATTAATTTCAATCCTTTATGTTTCATTTAATAAAATTTTAAATTTTATATACAGTAAACTTCCCAAATAACGGCACCCTCGGGGATTTGAGGGTGCTGTTATTGCAAATTTTCCGTTGTCTCAGAAGTTTTTTTTTAAATGTATTTAATGCGTAAATAAAGGGGGATAAATAAGAAATAGAGAGATAATGAATACTACTTTATTAACTGGTAAATGCACAGTACGTAAATAAAGCAAAAAGAACATTTTAAAATTGAAAAAAAACTATTCTAAATTCTCCACCACGATTGCTTCATCTGTAGAGGGTGCATTTTCTTCAATTGATTTCTTCAAGAATTTTCTTATGTCACCTTGTTGCGCGGATGCTTGTTTTTTTGTTAGCATCGTGTTTTTAAGCATATGTGCTTGCATTACTTCTTGCATATTGAAGCTGGGATTTTGTTCAAAAAAACTGAGAACCGTGTCCATGCACGATTGTGCAGCAGCCCAAGTTATCTTTTCAGTTGCATCATTTCCATCTTCTGTGTAGGAACAAAGTGCTGCATCTTGCTTTTCAGGATTAACTACACTGTCAATAATTTCTTGATCTGAAAATGTTTGAGTTAATTCAATATTATTATCAACTGCAATCCATTCATCAATATCTTCATCTACGAAGCTATGTAAAGGATTTTCTGTGCTGGTAGATTGAACAGTTTGCATTATGTCTTGTGTGCTCTGCCTAACATTAAAACCATCAAAATCATGTTCATCGTCTGAAAGTAAATCGGCAAACATAACACTTGGCCATAATTTCCTCCATGCTCTCAAAAGAGTGATGGGTTTCACAGCATTCCACGCTGTACGACAATTTTTAAAAGTGCTGTTATCTCGAGTATTCCATTATTTTGAGTGCCGTTATTTCGGAAGTTTACTGTATATGATTAGTTAATTTCACTAGTTATTCTGGCAACTTTAAACGTAAAATCTGAAATGTCTATCAGCTTATCAACATTGGTCTTTGCAGATGTGTGTCTCTCTGAATGGTTCATCTGGTAATTATGTAAGTTTGTGTTGTTTTAGATTATAAATTATCAATTTGAGCTATTTATATATAGGTCTTCAAAAAATTCTCCTTAGTCATAAATCGTAAGAAATAGCAACGCTATGCTATTTTAGTGCTGTTGGTACATTAAAAATCATTTATCCATTTTAGATATTTCAAGCTGGACTCAAGATGTATCATGAAAAGTGAAAAAAAATAGAAAAACAACAAACTACATTGGGGTCATTCCACGTCAAGCAGACCAATTTTGGAAAAGTGCCCCACCTCACCATGTCAGATTTTGTTCTAACTTTGCTCACAGATTCCATTAAGCCTTAAAGGAAGTTCTGCAAAGTGTTAGTTCCATATCTCTTGTGGTTCTGTCACTAGGGATCCAAGAGCATGGGCTACTTTGTCCATCACATTGAGCGCCGAATTATTTGTGCCATTTTTAGCTAGTCAGCATTCCACAGTAACAAATCCTTCTGCTCTGAAAATTTGCTCCTAGGGCCAAAATTTACTGTAGATTTCAAAACTCACATTACTAGAGCTCTAGGAAGTATAGATTTTCCATAAAATATCCCCAAAGTAGGCTTCAAATTACATTTTGATTCCTCCGAAGCCACTTTTAGAAAATTATAGCTCTGGATCTACTTGACTCTGTGAGCTTTTGTTAGAAACCAAGAGAGTACTGCCCATATGCTACAAAATGTTTCAATCCAGATCTTCCTACCTGTTCTAGTTGCTGAGTTATAAGGCATCAAAAATGGCCAAAATTAATGTATGTGACAAAAACATCCCATCTTTAACCCATTAACGCCCATTGTCCTATTAAAATAGAATTTAAAAATTGATTATTATTCTAGCCAAAATCGATAATTTCATAATCATCATCATTTATATTATTAACTAGATAAATTTACTAGTAGTTTAAATTTTAAAAAAAGGCAAAAATTGTATAATAGAAGTTATTTGAAACATTTTCTGAAAGTGCTTTTTAGGGATGAAACTTATATCACACAATGACTTGCACAAGGTCTCATTTTTGAGAATAAGGAGATAGAATTAATAACACAGTGCAATGACATAGTAATAAAGGTTTGAGCATCAATATATTGATACATTTTTACTTTCAAAGTGTTCTGCTATGTCCCATTTCATCACTGTCTTTTTAATAGGACAATGGGCAGATGACTTCCTAAAAATCAGGTCACTTATGAAGTTATGAATCATTAAGTATATATTCTAGATAAGAAATGAATTAGTTAGTCATGTCACATGCATTTTTGTTTTCTTTGTTTTCCATGGGGGACTAAAGAAAAGGATGCATGCAATTTTCATGTTTTGCTCAATGATGTAATACAGGGTTCCAAGTACTGAAAGGGTTAAATTTGGAATATATGATATTCACTACATAATCTACAATCTGCTCCTTTACATTCCTTCAGACTAAGATGATTCCAAAATGTGATGCAATAGTAGGTTTTTTATTGAATGCATTCACAACATTGTGCAATCTTAGATAAATGATGTATTCTCAGATAGATGATGTAACCAGCAAAATTCATTTTCATAACATGATGTAATTTGTTTGTATATAAAGAAGTCTCTGCTGAATATAATTTATTCTTGAATTTTGCGGCTTCCATAATATCCATACATCAAAAAGCTATTAACATTGAAGAGGCAATACGTATGATAACAGAAGATAATGATGAAGATTACGAAGAGTGTGATATTGTTATAATTCCTCCAGAAGTCGACAATTTGTCAGATGAAGATGAACCTGCAACAAGTGACATAATAGGAATTGCAAACATTAGTGATACTCCAGGATGTCTTGAAATTCAACATATAAGCAGAAACATGTCATCTGAAAAAACTAAATCCTCTTCAAAAATAAAAAAACAGACTCTGACAAATGTGAATCCTAACTGGAGACAAAAAAGCCCTACCTATGCAAATATAGGTAACAGGAAGAGCAATCATATTGAAAATTTCAGTAGAATGAAGCAGTATTGTGTTCAAAAATCAAATGTTGAATTATTTGAACTCTTTCTCTGATGCTATACAGGATCATATAATAAAAGAAAGTGTCAGATATGCAACCAAAACAAAAATGAAACATTTTTCTCTATGTCAAGAACAACTAAAAGCTTTTATTGGTATACTTCTTCTATCAGGCTACCATAAATTACCTGCTGAAAGGCACTACTGGTCAACAGAAGAAGACTTAGGAGTGGATATTTCAAAAAGAGCTCTTGCTAAAAATGGATATCTTCAAATAAAAGCAATGTTGCATTTCAACCAGGGCTGTGGAGTCGGTGATAAAATTTGCCAACTCCAACTCCAAAAATTTTAACATTCCAACTCCAACTCCAGAAATCTGACTTGCATAATTCCGACTCTGACTCCGATGGAATGTTAAGGCCAAATTGATTACGATTAGCTTTATTAGGCCAATGGAGATTCATAAACAAGGCATTTCATCACCACCACATGACTCATCAGGTTACTTAGTGGCTATAACTACCGTATGCCTTAATGCCTTTTTTTCTCTTTATTCAAAAATTACAATAAATCCCAAAATACAAACTGATTGAAGCTTAAACAAAATAAGATTATTATTGGTTTAGCAAATTAATAAGATGTTTTTGTATTATTATAAACATCCGTAACAAAATGTACTAACCTAAACTGAATTTGTTCTTAAAAAAAGGATCGCTTCCATTAAATTTTCTTTCAGTGATGCTTATCAAAATTATCAAATTGAAATCTAAAAATCTGAAAAAGATTTAGGGTTGCTAGTACAAATTTTTAAATTTCCTTATTATTAATTATGTTAATTAATTAATTATAATCCTTATTAATTATAAGCAACTATATTTATATATTATTTATATTTATATATATATTATACAGGGTGTACATAAAGTCAGGATCTATTTTTGTGAAATAATTATTTTTTTCTATTTTTCTTTTCAGAAGCCCTTAGAATGAATACGGAAGAGCGTGTGGCAATAGTAATTTGGCGAATCGCAGGAAAGAAATACAATGACATCAGAGAGAAGTTTAGAAGGAGATTTCATAAGCCGGGGCCAATAGACAAGACAATACGAAAATTGGTGAACAAATTTAAATGAACAGGATCTGTAAATGATGAAGCAAGATCAGGACGACCGTGTATGTCAGATCTTACCGTGAATGCAGTACGCGGAATTATCACTGAGGAGCCACGTACGTCCGTTTGTGCTGCATCACACAGACTCAGCCTCCCAACGTCATCTGTGCACAAAATTCTGAAAGTTAATTTGCAGAAGAAAAGCTATCATTTGCAGGTTTTACATGATTTACATGAGGAAGATTTCCCTCGATGAAGTGCTGTGTGTGCTGATCTCGTAGAACAAATCTGGAGTGATAATTTAATGGACAACATTCTCTTTAGTGATGAAGCCACTTTCCATACGTGTGGAAAAGTAAATCGCCATAACTGTCAAATTTGGGCAGATGAAAGACCGAATGATTTCATCCAAAATTGGGAAAGAGACTCGCCTAAAGTTAATGTCTGGATGGGTTTAACAAAATCTAAGGTTTATGGTCCTTTTTTCTTTGCTGAAGCTACAGTTACGGGGCTTATTTATCTGGACATGTTGCAGCAATTCCTTGAACCTCAGCTGATTGGGGATAGGATTGTTAGTACCATCGTCTATCAACATGATGGTGCTCCTTGTCACTATGCCAAAATTGTTCAGGATTATCTAAATGGACATTTTCCAAATCGCTGGATCAGACGTGGAAGCCAGTGAGATCACCAGATTTAACCCCTTTAGATTTCTTTGCATGGGGCTTTATCAAATCGCACGTCTATCAGACGAAGATTACGAGTCTTGAAAACTTATGTACACATATACGAACTGCTGCAGACAACATAACCCCGCAAATGCTCCAGAATGTGTTTAGAAATGCTGCGGAACGATGCTGTGCAGGGATACTGATGGGCGTCACGTCGAATCCTACTCTTAATTATTTAATAAATGTTACCACTTTATCATTTTATGATTGAATTCCATATAATTTCCAAGTGCTTCACAAAAACAGATCCTGATTTTATGTACACCCTGTATATTATTTATATTTATATATTATATTATATATTAAAACACTAGGTTAAATCTATTTCATTCATAAAATTGAGCTAGGCCTAGCCCTAGGCTGCTATGGTTATAATTGAAGGATTTGCACCGACTCCAACTCCATCCAACTATGCACTTCCGACTCTGACTCCACTCAAAATTGACCGACTCCATGACTCCGACTCCACAGCCCTGATTTCAACAATAATGCATTAAGCTCAAAGAAATAAGGATGATAAACATTTCAAAGTAAGACCTCTTCTAGATATGATAAGAGAAAACTTCAGGCAATTTGGTGCATTTGAAGAAAATATATCTGTAGATGAAATGATTGTAAAGTACTATGGGGTCATTCCAGCTCAACTGGTACAGGGGTGGTCGGGTGACCATCTCCAATTTTCTTCAAATTTTCAGGGTTGATTCATACACCATTCAATAGCTTAAATCCAAAATTTTAGCTTCCTCAGTCAAAAACTTTTAATTTTATGGTCGCTTAAATGGCCCCCACCTTCAACAAAAAATGCCCATGTTGGGCTTGATCGACCAACGCCTTCATTTTGAGAGGCCTTGAAAAGTGTCTTCTAATAGGAGTAGAAGCTTCAAATTTGTCATGCCAATACAACTTCTGGTGGGCTTTCCAACTTTGCAAGCAAAAAGGCTGTGGAACAAATAGTTTCCAAGTTACAAGGGCTTAAATATGGCTCCATTTTGAAGCTTGCATCAATTCCTCCCACTTTTACGACTACCATTTTCAAAAGTTTTAGTTCTACATCAATCACAGCTGTTTTAATACTCCTAATAGTCTCTATGGGTTGTAAATTTATGAGTGAAATAAAAAAATAACCAAAAAAGGATTTATTTCTATTTTTAAAAATTTCCAAACGTTGATATTTTCACAAAATTTGCAAAATTAACATCAACTTTGGGGCTTAATATAAAGGTGTCCGAAATTAGTCAGGGAGTTGATACTTCTAGTAAAGAAAGATACATATGTGTAAAAAAACATATATTAAGGAATAGATCTCAACTCAACTCCTTCATATAGTTTTGGTGATTCAAAGAAAAGTGCTTTTTGTGAAAAATCTCAAATTTTTGCAAAATTTGTAAATTTTTAAATTTCTATTTATGACATTGAATTGTAATTTTACTTCCATTTTATTACTTATTAAGTTGATTTACAATTGTAATAATATGTAAATAAGTCTAAAACATACAAGAAATTTAATATGTCTGTCAAAACAACCAGCGACTCGAAGGGCTCTGGGTAGCTCATTTCGCTTTGTATATTCTTATAAATGTAAAACATGATGGTTAATCATTAATGTCCAGGCCTATTTTATAGATCATGATCTTTTATTTTCAGAAAATTTAACTAGAGCAATTAACTTAATTTTACTGCCTGTAATAATGGCTTATTCTAATCAAGAATCAAAGTGCAGCTTTGGTATGTACTTGGATGATCCATGTCATGAACACAGACTCACCAGGAAGGTGGGTATGTATACCTTACATGAGCTGACAGATGAAACAAGGAAACTGCTATTGTGGAGAACAAAAGCAACTGTAATCAACCCAAATAGTGCTACTGTATGCTACCACCATGAAAAAATGTTTGGAATGCATTACCAACAAATGCAACGTAGCTGCCAAGATCCATGGAGAAATCATCGAAAGAAGATAACAAGTAAATATAGGTACTAATATATTTATATTTCATAAAGAAGTTTATATTGTAAATTGTAACCTAAATTAGCTATTTAATTTTAATAGGGTAGGCTATATACTGTGCTACTGAATGCATATGTTTTGAATATTTTATACGAATAGCCTATAACCAAATGTTGAGGTTTTAAAATTATTTTCCAATGTGTTTAGAGTTTACATTACCCTACTTTATTTGCAGAATCACTACAAATTATTGACAAAGACATAGCAACTAGACTGAATCTGATACCAGGACAGAAACTTTGCTCAACATGCTTCTCTAGAGCCAAGACGATTGAAGATGAAAAAGACTCAGGTAGTGATGAATATGTTCCAGAAGAAATAGTTAAGGAGACATTTGACGAAACGTTAGGTTCACTAGAATGCTCACCCATTAAGTATGTAAGAGCAAGAGATCGAAAGTTTTACGAAAAGGAAACTAAAGCAAATTGAAACATCAACAAAATCAAAGCTGTCAAAAGTACTTCATATGAAGCCTAGCATTTTGGATGAGGAAGCGGAGAAACCTATAGAGAGTGAGGAAGAAAAGTGTTATCAGCATATGATAGAGGAACTGAAAGAAAAGTGTAAAACTAGTACCAGACAAGAAAAGATACAAATTCTAACACTCCTTCCAATTGGTAAAACCTGGTCCAGAGAAAGAATTATGAAAGAATTTGAAGTGTCAGCCAGAATGGTTAATGCTGTGAGGGCCTTAAAGAGAAAAGAAGGTATCCTTCCTATAATGAGAAATAAAAAGAGTAGCAAGGGTATAAGCGATGAAATAAAGGAAAGTGTGATAGAATTTTTCCAAAACAATGAATATACTAGAGAATGCCCTGGTAAAAAAGACTACAAATCAATAAAAACACCAAAGGGAAGGTTCACAAGCAGAAAATACTGTTGTTGACAAATATCAGAGAATTATATACGCTTTACAAAAATAAATATCCAAATGACAAAATCTCCAAATCAAAGTTTTTTGAACTGAGACCAAAATGGTGTATGGGTGTGGGGAGTAAAGGATCACACAATGTATGCATTTGTGAAATACACCAGAACTTTAAACTTTTATGTGAATCACTCCCCGTCAAAGTAGAATTAAGAGTGTTACTAGGGAAAATAGTCTGCAACACTGAAACCAGAAACTGCATGATTAATAACTGCAAAACATGTCCTGGTTTAAATGAATTACGGGATTGGCTTCTTACCATTTTTGAAAACAATGATTATGACATGGATGATGAGGTTTCCTTTAAGCAGTGGCTTCATACAGACCATACCCAACTGGTCACAATGACAAAAAGTGTTTCGAATGTAGTAGAAGACATATGTGAAAGTGCAAAAAAGTTGAAAGTACACCATTTCATAGCAAAAGCCCAATCAAAATATTTGTCCGACTGTAAAGAAAACCTCAATGATTCTACAGCATTAGTGCTTGTTGACTTCTCTGAAAACTATAGTTTTATAATTCAGGATGCCGTACAAGGGCATCACTGGGACAATACCCAGGCTACCTTGCATCCGGTAGTCTGCTATCAAAAAGTTGATGGTGAACTAAAAGTTACAAATTTTTGTGTAATATCAGATTCACTTACACACACAAACTGCAGTTCATTCTTTTTTATGTGAAGCCTTGAAATTACTTAAAAGTCAGAATCCTAAACTAAAACATATTTGTTACTTTAGCGATGGCGCAGCAAGTCAATATAAAAACTATAAAAACATCATTAATTCAGTGTTACATGAAAAAGATTTCCAACTAACATGTGAATGGAACTTTTTTGCCACCTCTCACGGAAAGAGCCCCTGTGATGGTGTTGGTGGCACTGTCAAAAGGTTAGTTGCCCGGGCAAGTCTACAAGCAACAAGTAAAGGTCACATCACCAATCCAAAAGAGATGTTCGATTGGTGCAAATCTAATATTAATGGTATACAATTTCTGTACATTGATTCAGCTAAAATTGAGGAAAATGCTAATTTATTTGAGTTAGAAAAAAGGTATTCCTTAATTAAGACAATCCCAGGAACCGTTCATATCACTGCTTTAGACCTTCATCAACAGGCATTAAACTGTACAAAATTTCTAGTGATGAAAATTTCTTTAACGTACAACTTTCCTTCCTCAATGCTACACAAGAAAATGTGGCTTACCAATATAAACCTGGTACATATGTGGCCTGTTTCTATGAAGGTGACTGGTTTGTTGGAAACATAGTTGAAGTGTGTGATACTGAGAAGGATCTATTAGTAAATTTCATGAAAAAGAATCCTTTTAAATGGCCTGAACAAGAGGACGTTTGCTGGATTCCATTCCAACATGTTTTGTGTTCAATTGAACCACCTACAGTTGCTGGGAAAATGGGGAGACAGTACAAGTTATCAAATGATTGTTTATCTAAAATTGAGGAGTATTTTAAAAAAAGCCTAAGTAACTACAGACCTGTATCAAGCTGAATAATAAATTGCCAATTTATGGCTGTGAGGCCATGGAGTGTTGAAGACAATCAGACTTAAAGCCTGAGTACAATAATAAATTCCTGAGTCAGTGTCTAAACATAAGAGTTATTAGCTATATATAAGTTTACATACGAATTTACATAAAACAACACATATTAAAAAAAGAATATGAACTTATAGCCAATAATTCACATGCTTAAAAACTCAGGAATTCATTATTGTATATAGCTAAGTACTGTACACTTGTATTAAGGGAAGTAATACAACAAAGCTACTTAAATTTAAGGTTTTGTACTGAAAATGGTGGTTACTGCTAGTTTATCTGTACTAACTGCATAATTTAAATTACTAGGAAGTGCTTAAAGAGCAGTAGAACACGGTTCTACATGATTTACTTAGGTAGATCCAAGTATTGAGCCTACAAGCTGGTCCATCTGTTGTGTTAACTGCAAATGTAGTAATAATCTAGGTATATATTCTTTTTTATGAGTAAAACTTATTTAGATAATTTAACATTTGTGAATTAACTTACCAAGTAATAAAATGGAAGTAAAATTACAATTCAATGTTGTAAAAAGAAATTTAAACATTTCAAAATTTTGAAAAAATTCAGAATTTTTCACAAAAAGTACTTTTCTTTGAATAGCCAAAACTATATGAAGGAGTTGAGTTGAGATCTATTCCTTAATATATGTTTTTGTACACATATGTATCTTTCTTTACTAGAAGTATCAACTCCCTGACTAATTTCGGACACCTTTATATTAAGCCCCAAAGTTGATGTTAATTTTGCAAATTTTGTGAAAATATCAACTTTTGGACATTTTTAAAAATAAAAATAAATCCTTTTTTGGTTATTTTTTTATTTCACTCATAAATTTACAACCCATAGAGACTATTAGGAGTATTAAAACCAGGGATGGGGAGTCGGAGCTTTTTTGAAGTTGGGAGTCGGAGTCAGGAGTCGGTAAAAATGACAGACTCCCCACTATTTGATTCAATTTCTATATGCCAACAATTTACCAGAATACTACTCTGCCCTAAATAAATATCTTCCTGAACTAATTCTAGATTCACATTTCCACATTTGATTTATTGTTCTGGTAAATCTTAGCAAATGAATTTCATATTTCTATTTTCTATTTCAGGATACTAGGTACCATATAAAAATTAGCAATATATTAATTATTAATTTAATTAGCCCCTATTAGTAATGAGTCGTGGGCCTAGTAGAAAATCAGCAGTCTTTCAATATTTTAAGCTAAATGAGGATGAAAGTATTTTTATTTGTCAAGTAGAAAAGGATGGTAAAGAGTGTAATGCAAAAATTAGTGCTTACACTGGGAAACATGCTAATGCTCCAACTAGAGCCTCAAACTTGAAATGCCATCTACGAAACAAACATCCCAATATTTATAAGGTTGTAGATCAGTATGATAAGGAAATCCAGAAACCTACTTCTATTAAGGCCAGTACTGTACCTCTATTTCAAAAAGCAAACAAGTCTCTGTTACAAAATTTTTCCACAGTGAGAGAATTACAATATCAATGACAAAGGAAAATTTTAAAAAATACCTTATACATTTAGTTGTAAAGAATGGGGTTGCACTTACATTATTTTCCTCCCCAGCTTTCCATGGATTAAATGGAGAAATGGCGGCAAAACTAGGAGTGTCATTAGAGAGACATGATATTCGAAACATGATTTTAAAGGAAGCAGAAAGCCAGAAAACTTTATTGAAAACAATGCTGCAAGGAAAATTCTTCTTTCTTAAGATGGATGCCTGCACGAGACAAAGAATTAATTATACGGCAATAAATGTTCAGTTCATTGATGATGAAGGAAAACTAGCTATACGTACTCTGGCAGTGAAGGACACAAACTCAACATTCAAGTGAATACCTGACCAAGCTAATTGAAACCATCTTGACAGAATATGAAATCACTAAAGAGCAAATATTATCAATTGTTACTGATAATGCTTCAAATATGACAAGTACAGTACAGAAACTTAATGATGGTGAAGTAAAAGGAGATCTTTTTGAAGACAGTAGTGAAGAAGATACAGATGAAACTGCTGACAAACTTGACAGTGTTGACACTGTAGACAATGATTTTGCTGGATTCTCAAATATGCGATGTGCAGTCCACACATTGCAACTGGCAATTCGTGATGGGTTAAAAGAAAGGAATGCTGCTAATGTAGTAGGTAGGTTACGCAACATAGTAGTGGCTGCAAGAATGCCTAAACTTGATGCAATATTAAAACGTCGATCCGGAAAAGGTGCAGTTATAGATCAAGCTACACGTTGGGGGAGTACCTATGAAATGATTAAGCGCCTTCTTGAATTGAAGCCATACCTTATCGATATGGCAAACCCATATGTAACAATGACTGATATCCAGTGGCAGCAGGCAAGTCAACTTGAGGCATTACTTAAGTAACCATATGTGGTTACAAAGAAGTTTCAAGCAGCTGAATTGACACCTGGCACATTTTACAAGGAATGGAAAAATATTAATTATAAACTATCTCAAATTGGTGGCATTGTTGCAGATGGTATAAGAATGTCTATGCAGCGTAGAGAAGAAAATTTACTGAATAATGACGTGCTATTGGCTGCAGTTTATGTAGATCCTATGCACAGGGTACTTTTAACTGAAGAACAGATTGCTAGAGGAAAGTCAGCTCTGTGTGATGTAGCTGTGCGAATGAAAATGTTAAATGAAACAGATGCCGCAAGTAATTCAGAATTTGAAAGCTGCTCTAGTCCTGCCATTATGCAAAGCTCCTGCTCAAACTTGAAGAAGAAATGGATTTTGAAAAATATCTCGATAATGAAGAAAAATCAAAAAAGTTAAGCGATGCCGTTTGAGTCAAGATGATAAACCTATAAAAATAACCCCATTGACCAAATTCAGAGAAGACTTTAATGCAGCTTTAACAAAAATAGAGAAATTTGATCGTTCATTAAAACTTGATGTGATGAATGCCATACCAAAGTATCCTGAATTAGTGCAAGATGTAGCCAGAACTGTTACTGCATTGCCACCAACACAGGTCAGTGTTGAAAGATTATTTTCAGCTCTTTGGTTAATTAAATCCTACCTACGGGCTAAGTTGAAGGAGGACATAATTGATGCTATACTTTTCTTAAGAACAAATTCTCCTTAGAGAGTTAAATTATTAAGTATGTTTTTTTAGCCTTTTTTTAATACTTAGCTTCAATATTAGCATATCATCATAATATATAATGGAAACAAAATATTCTTTACCAACTTTTTTTTATTTAGCTACGGTACCGTACGCAACATTAAAATTTTAAAATTGTTAACCTAATGAGGTTATAAATATTTTATACAAGATCAATTTCTTTTTCTGTTAATTTTTATTTTTGTGTAATACATCATTAAAATTGTATTAAATTACTAAACTGTATTATTATCGTACCTACTTTATTACATTTATTTATACTTATATATTTGAAAGAGTCGGGAGTCGGAGTCGGTTTTTAAAAATACAGACTCAGGAGTCGGTTGTTTTTGGCCAACTCCCCATCCCTGATTAAAATTTAAAACAGCTGTGATTGATGTAGAACTAAAACTTTTGAAAATGGTAGTGTCGTAAAAGTGGGAGGAATTGATGCAAGCTTCAAAATGGAGCCATGTTTAAGCCCTTGTAACTCAGAAACTGTTTGTTCCACAGTCGTTTAGCTTGCAAAATTGAAAAGCCCACCAGAAGTTGTATTGGCATGACAAATTTGAAGCTTCTACTCCTATTAGAAGACACTTTTCAAGGCCTCTCAAAATGAAGGTGTTGGCCGATTAAGCCCAACATGGGCTGGAAAATTCAAAGATTTGGAACATTTTTAAGGATTTAAAATATCCCGAGTGGTTTATCAGAAAGGCGTATTTTAAAGCCAGAAAATCTTTTTATGCCCCTCGGGAACCTTCAGTTAACCAAAAACAATATGTGAGTTTGCCTTACATTGCCGGCTTAGAAAGAGTAAAACCGTTGACGAAAGATTTTAAGTTTGCTTTGGCGTTCAAATATTCGTCTACCGTGAAAAGTAAATTGGTTAGGAATAACGTGGCAAAAGAGGAACAAGCCTGCGTCTACAGCATTCCCTGTAAAAGTTGTGATTTAGTATACGTGGGTGAAACTGGAAGAAATATTGAAACCTGTATTAAAGAACACAAATATGCCTTCAGAAGTTGTAATACTAATAATGCCATTTTTTATCACGCCAGCCAAAATAATCATGCTATAGATTGGGAATCAAGTAAGGTACTTTATAAATGTAATAATTATGTCAAAAGAAAAATAATAGAATCTGTGTGTATAGAAAAAGTAGATAATTTTAATTTGTGCGAAGGTACTTATAAGTTAGACCCTTTAATGAGATTCTTGGTCAAAAAATCCCTTACGGAGTCGTGGGAACGTGTTCGAACCTAAGTGTGAATTTCTTAAATGTCTCTGGATTGGAATGTTTCCTTACTCGCCTTTAGTAAATGTAATAATGGAAGTAATAAATGTGGAAATAAATATAAATGCAACAGATGTAATAATAAAGGTAATATTATAAATTTAATAATTAGGGTAAAGATAATAATAATAAATGTTAAAAAATGTAAATGTAATAATAAATGCAGTAATTATGTCAAAATATTAGAATCTGTATGTATAGAACAAGAGGATAGTTTTAATTTGTGGGAATGTACTTGTAAGCGGACCCTGTAATAAAATGCCCTTCCAGTGTCGGGAGAACGGTATCTAACCTAGGTGCGAATTTCTCATTGGTTTCTGGATTGTTTCCTAATCGGCTTTTTTCATTCGTTTTTCGGTTTATAAGTTCTGTATAATAAACAATAATGTAATAACCAATGTATTAATAAATTTATAATTTCTGTAATAAATAATTATGCAATATTAAATGTAATAAATTTAATAATAAATGTAATAATTATGTAAAAAATATAATAGAATCTGTATGTTTAGAAGAGGAAGATAGTTTTAAAAATTTGCGCGAATGTACTTAATGAAAATGCCCTTCCGGTGTCGGGAGAATGGGATCTAACCTAGGTGCGAATTTCTTAACGGTCGGTCCCTGAACTGCTTTTCCCTCTTGTTTTGGTTCATTCGTGTTTCTGTATCCACCCGAGGAGGATGCCAGTGGGCGTCGAAACTGTCGTGGAAATAAACTGTCTATTAGAGTGGGTTTTTATTTTCATATTTTGACCTTCACGTAGAAAAAAGTGAAGTTTTTTTGCATTTAGTGTGTATTAACCTTCATTTCTTTCTCTCCCATACAGGTTTGAATGCCATAACCCCCATAAAATCTAGACCCATAAAATCTAGACCCATAAAATCTAGACCCATAAAATCTAGTCAGAAGTGTTTTCTAAGGTTATCACAAAAATGGGTTTTCGTTTAAGAAGTCCTAAAACTTTTGCTTAAATTTACCTTGAATTGATTTTGACTTTCCGGACAAATGTGAGTAAACCGTCAAGCATGGTATTGGTCCTGAAATTGATAGGATTGACAATCTTAACAGGCCAACAAAGTGCACAGTGTGACTTGTTATAAGGATAATGTCTGCTGCTGAAACAAGAAGTTAAGAAAGACAGAAAAAAAATGACGTTCATCTAATGCGTTTAACTTCTTGAACTCGAACAATAGTCCCAGAACATTCTGAAAGTTTAAGTGGTGGTATCTGCACGTCAGTTAAGGCCAGGTATAAATAACACCTTGCCCTCCTTTCCATTTAGCTTAGTCAGGGTTGTCTAGGGTATAAATATGGTACGTAAAAAAGAAGGACATTTAAGTTTCAAGATAAGGATTCAGGACGCAACTTCTTATTGTTTCTTGATTCATCCCTATTGTAACCCGAAGGAGCTTGTCTTGACCATTGTAATGCAAAGATAGATTGCTTGCTTTGCCTAAGTCCAGTTGTTCGTGACCATGTGTTAACATAGATATTAATATATGTTCTTGTGATTGACACTGCGTGTACATTTGTAAATATATATCTTATTGCTTGTCTGCCCACTTACTCTAATGTTTTTGCTTCACCCTGCCTAGCCCCCGTTTCTCTGACTTTTTCCTCCCTTTCATGTGTTGTATAGAATGTAACTTCCCTTTTCCCATCAATAAAAATTGTTCATGGTTGTTCCTCTGGTCTGTCTGTCTTCCAACCCAGTGAGATTACAGTTTGATTGGCTACGGCATTGTCATCGTGAATGTGGTGAGTATTTTTGTTTCATTTTTCGTGGAATATTGGAAGGTCTGAGGTTGAGTCAGTCCGGTGGGCATTGGGACACTTAACTAATCGCCTTGTTTCTCTGTTCTGAGGATAACGAGATCACGCCTGGAGGGTCGCGTCAAGATCGACGAGACTCCTGAAAATTCACCGCATCAGGAATCATTAGGCGTCCATCCTCCCTCAGCCAACGGGTCATCTTCGGGTGTTTGGTTTTGAAGTAAGTCTTCTCCCCGTACCGGTAGAAAATAATTGCATGATTGAAAAATGTTGTCGGGTGGTTCAAATTGATTCGGACCTTCACTGTTTTACTGGATAACCCCACCGCAACAACGTTTTTGACTGAGGAATCTAAAATTTTAGATTTAAGCTATTGAATGGTGTATGAATCAACCCTGAAAATTTGAAGAAAATCGGAGATGGTCACCCGACCAACTTTCTGAAATCTGTACCAGTTGAGCTGGAATGACTCTATGGCCATAATTCTCTGAAACAGTTCATTCATGAAAAGCCTATAAGATTTGGTTACAAATTATGGGCTGTATGTGGTTCTTCAGGTTTTTGCTACAATTTTTACTTGTACTGTGGAAAAACAAATGATACATCAATGACAGATCTCAATTTAGGATCCAGAGTAGTATTGAACATGATTGAGAACATAGCAATTCCTTCCTCAACGGCAATATACTTTGATAACTTCTTTACAAGCAGTGATCTCCTAATTCATTTACAAACTATGAATTTGTGAGCAACAGGAACCATAAGGGACAACAGAATTGGAAATGGTCCTCTAAAATCAACAAGTGACATGAAAAAGACTAAGCGTGGTAGCCATGATTTCTTTTATGATGTAAATGGCGAAATCTTGTTTGTGAAATGGCATGACAACAATGTGTAATTGTAGGAACAAATTTTGATACTATTGAACCTATGAATAAAGTAGCTAGATGGGATAAAAATGAAAAAGCTAAAGTAAAGGTTCCACAACCAAATGCTCTGAAAAACTACAACTATATGGGTGGTGTAGACCATCACGATTGGCTTATAGGAAAATATTCTATTGGCATCAGGGGAAAGAAGTGGTACTGGCCATTGTTCACCATAGCTGTGGATATGTCTTTAGTAAATGCTTGGCTCCTTCACAAGCATCTTTTTGGAGAAAATGCTGTTGATCTTCTGACATTCAAAAGAAGCATTGCAATATCTTATCTAAAAATCAACACAGGTAGAAAAAATACTGGACAGCCATTAACTCGCAGTGTGGGTAACAACAGTAGATATGATGGACTGAACCATGTTATTGCACGGAGGGATCAGCAAAGATGATGTCAAAATAAGCCATGTACTGGTAAACCAAAAAGCTTTTGTACCAAATGTAATGTAGCACTTTGTGTCCCATGCTTTGAGCCATACCATTCAAAATAAATCACTGTGAAAGGATTCTATATGTTTTTATTTTCTCCATATTTTTGGGGGGTTATTTTCATTGTAAAAGGATTCTTTATCTTTTTATTTTTTCACATTTTTATTGGCATTGTATAAGGATTTTTTATATATATTTTTTAGTCCTAGTTCAAGCTGTTTATATGTCAGATTCTCAGATATAGCTTTTGTTTGTTATAAAAGTTTATTTTATGAAAGTGCAGCATTATTTCTACTTTTATGATACATTTTTCCAATAAAATTTAAAGCATGCTTAATTATGTTTTCTTTACTCACATCTGCCTATTGTCCTTTTAAAAGGACACCTGAATTTTTGTTGCCTTGTATGTCATATCAATTATACTTCACTATTAACAGGTTTAATATACTGGGTGTCCGAGAATTATCTGTACAATTTTTGGCTGTTATTAAAAGTCAACCATGAAGTGTAGAAATTCCAGTTTGTCCCATTTTACAGAGAATCTCATTAAGTTTTTTCTGATACCACGTTTTGACAAGTTTTTTAGAAATGTATGCAGGTGACAGACATTGATGATTTAAAAACAAGAATCACAGCTGCTATTGAGCAAATTGATGTGGATATGCTGCAGCGTACATGGCAACATTTGGAGTATCGATTGGATGTTTTGCGAATCACTAATGGTGCACATATCGAATGTTTGTAACAACGTTACTTTAATAAAAGAAACTTTTGAAAATACAGATTCTAAATAATCTTGTTTAAGAATTTTACGTGTGTTATCAAGAATTTTATTAAAAGATGAAATTGTACAGATAATGTTCGGACACACTGGAATTTCTAAAAAACTTGTCAAAACTTGGTATCAGAAAAAACTTAATGAGATTCTCTGTAAAATGGGACAACACTGGAATTTCTACACTTCATGGTTGACTTTTAATAATAGCCAAAAATTGTACAGATAATTCTCGGACACCCTGTATATCTAACGGCAAAATAAAAGCCAAAATATGAAAAACAATTAAAAAATAAAATTGGGCATTAATGGGTTAAAGCTCAAAATGATCATGTGGGATGGCTTGCACCATACTCTAACAAAAACCAATGAAAAGAGCATGTCCTGAAATACTTTGGGCCTAGTTTTTTTATTTTGGTCTTTTGCTTTTTTGTAGGTCTAGTAGAGCTTTGAAATTTTGTTCTGTGTGATGTTTTTAAAGTTATAATTGTTATTTCATTGGCACAATGTTTTATTTTTCTTTTGTTCTTATTACTGATTAAATAGTGCAGGACTAGATGCTATGTGCTAGCTAGGCTATACATAATATTTTTATTTATGTTCAACAACATGTAATACATGACTATTATTGTTTTCAGATCAAAACTGAAAATGGCCGAATCATCAGATACTAGTAGTGTTCATGTGGGAGAACCCATGGAAACTGAAAGAAAACTGGAAGCTTGTACTATTGGAAATAAAGAGGGAACAGAGCATCACCTGAAAACATATTCCAGAAAATGTGGTTTGAAACTGTTCACAGAGCTGACAGTTCAGAAAAGGCAACTACTTTTTCTTCGAACAGGAATAGAAGAAGTCCAATTTAAGGAAGATGCATGCATATGCTTGCACCATAAACAGCTCCTTTTGACCAGATATGAGAGTCTGCAGAAGCACTGTTGCAACCCATTTGAATATCATAAATCAACATTAAAACCCAAAAAATCACTTTGGGCAATTGACATTGCAACAGCTCAACTGTTGAAGGAAGAGACTGGCAAAGACATCAAGCCTGGACAGAAACTTTGTCCTGATTGCAGGAAACAGAGGGCTGAAATACAAAGAATCAGTTCAACATCAAGTGAATCATTTGATCCACCAGAAGCACAAAAGCAGAAACTAGACACCAGCTGTTCAGCACTTGACATTTCCCCTGTAAAGCCACAAAAAGTGAGCAAGAGAGATTTACCAGGATATGTCAAAAGAAAGACAAGACAAGCACAAGAAGCTATTGGTCAGAAAATGGCAGCTCTTACAGGGATTGATGTGGGTGAAATGGAAGCTAGCACAAGTCAGCAGAGGCGCAGAAATTGTGAAGATTATGAAATACTGTTGGAAGAATTGAAAAGACAAATGGAATTATCAGACAAAGAAAGGAAACTGCAGATTCTAACTCTGGAGCCTAACAGCTGGTCTATACATAATACAACAAACAGCAGAAGAATTTGGAGTTTCTCTTCGAATGGTTAAAACAGCCAGGAAGTTGAAAGCAGAGTCAGGTATTCTTGCAATACCAGGAAAAAAGAAAGGAAAAACACTGCCTGAGGAAGTAGTACTAAAAGTTCAAAAGTTTTGATGATGATGATGAATTCAACCGGATGTGCCCAGGGAAGAAAGATTGGGTGTCTGTCAGGATTGATGGAAAAAAGCTTCAAAAGCAAAAAAGACTGCTGCTCAGCAATTTGAAAGAAATGTACATTGCTTACAAAGATCGAAATGGCCCTGAAATTGGCTTCTCTAAGTTCTGTGAACTTCGACCAAAGTGGTGTGTGACAGTTGGTGTAGCAGGGGTACACAGTGTTTGTGTATGTACAATTCACCAAAATATGAAAATGATGTTGGCTGGAGCTGATATTCAGGAGGATTACAAAACTCTGATGCAAAAATGTGTTTGCAATTAGGAGTCAAAAGACTGTATGCTACAATGGTGTGAACTGTGCCCTGGAGCACTAGCACTAGAAGATCACCTTTCAGCTATTTTTACAGAACAAGCAGAAATGGATCCACAAGAAATGATTGAATATAAACAATGGATGGGTTCACACTGACAGTGACAGGGACACCTTGATTATGAAACAGTTGTCAGTAGAGGATTTTATCACAGAACTGACTTCAAAAATTATCTTCCTTTGTGGTCATCATTACGTTTCAAATCACCAAAGTGCTCACCTGAAGTCCCTAAAGGAGGAAATAAAACCTGAAGCAGCAATAATCTTAATGGATTTTGCAGAGAACTATTCTTTTGTGGTACAAGATGCAGCGCAAGGTTTTCACTGGGACAACAGCCAAGCAACACTGCATTCTTTTGTAATGTATCACAAAGTTTCAGATGAAATTAGAAGTGAATGTTTTTGTGTCATCAGTGACTGTGAAGCATGATACTGTTGCAGTACATGTCTTTCTGAAGAAGTTGATTGGATTTCTGAAAGAAAATTTTGAAGTAATCAAGCACATTCATTACTTCAGTGATGGTGCTGCAGGTCAGTACAAAAACTACAAAAATTTCATGAATCTTTGTTGGCACAGCAAAGATTTTGCTGGGATAACAGCAGAATGGAACTTTTTTGCTACCAGCCATGGAAAATCAGCATGTGATGGTGTAGGGGGCACTGTGAAAAGATTGGCAGCTCGTGCCAGCTTGCAAAGACCAGTAACTGGTCAGATTCTCACACCTACCGATCTCTGAATTTTGCCAAAAAGATGTGCATGGAATTACATTCTTTTTTGTTTCAACTGATGAAATAGAAGCAGAGAGAGAAGCACAGGAAATAAGATTTAATCATGGGCATACAGTAGCTGGAACTCAAGAAAATCATCATTTTGTTCCAGTAAATGATAAACAGATTCAAGTTAGCCGAGTTTCAAAATCTACGTGTTATTTTGTGGCCAATGTTGGAATATACAGTGACATTGATTAACAACAGTTGAAACTGCAACCAGGCCAATATGTGGCATGCATTTATGATGATTTGTGGTGGCTTGGAAACATTTGTGAAGTCTGTGAGGAAGAAAGTTACATTAATTACATTTATGCACCCTCATGGGCCAGCATGACAGTTTCAGTGGCCATCTAGAAAAGACATTTGTTGGATTCCAGAGTAGCATATCTTGACAACTATTCCTGCTCCTACACCAAGTGCCATGGGAAGAGGGTACATGCTGCCAGGGAATACCTTGTCTACTATAGAAAATTTGTTTAAAAGCTTTGAAAAGGAGTTGCACAGTTCTGGATCCAGTTAGAAAGTCAAGGAAAGATGAATTGGTGGGTGGGACCTGTGGCTGGACCTGCACGGCTATCAGGCGTAGCCCCTTGGCAATGGGGGTTGCCAATTTCTCAAAAAACTGAGACTCCTATGTATTAATAAATTATCTTTATCTTTAATAGTTATCAATTAGAGAAATTGGCAGTGGTTTAGCCACCATGGACCAACACAGGAGTGCAAATAAATTAACAAATATAATGCTAGAAACATCACACAGAACAAAATTTCAAAGCTCTACTAGACCTACAAAAAAGCAAGACACCAAAATAAAAAACTAGGCCCTAGTATTTCAGGACATGCTCTTTTCATTGGTTTTTGTTAGAGTATGGTGCAAGCTGTCCCACATGATCATTTTGAGCTTTAAAGATGGGACATTTTTGTCACAAATTAATTTCTGCCATTTTTGATGCCTTATATCTCAGCAACTAGAACAGGTAGGAAGATCCATATTGAAACATTTTGTAGCATATGGGCAGTACTTTCTTGGTTTCTAACAAAAGCTCACACAGTCAAGTAGATCCAGAGCTATAATTTTCTAAAAGTGGCTTCCCAGGAATCAAAATGTAATTTGAAGCCTACTTTGGGGATATTTTATGGAAAATCTATACTTCCTAGAGCTCTAGTAATGTGAGTTTTGAAATCTACAGTAAATTTTGACCCTAGGAGCAAATTTTCAGAGCAGAAGGATTTGTTACTGTGGAATGCTGACTAGCTAAAAATGGCACAAATAATTCAGCGCTCAATGTGATGGACAAAGTAGCCCATGCTCTTGGAGCCCTAGTGACAGAACCACAAGAGATATGGAACTAAAACATTGCAGAACTTCCTTTAAGGCTTAATGGAATCTGTGAGCAAAGTTAGAATAAAATCTGACATGGTGAGGTGGGGACCACAGATCCACTTGACGTGGAATGACCCATTGTTCAGCTGTGGTATAAAGAGGAAGCAGGGTCAGTAAGTTCAATATTAGTATACAATATAGGCAATCATTAGCATATCTCCAAAGTGTAATATTCTAAAAAAAAAAAATTTTGTAACAGATAATGTTGATGTAGCAACGGATTCATCAACTTCTGAATTGTCTTCAGCGAATAGACATTTGCAAACAGCTGGTCATTTGCGTATGATGGGTGGATATACACTACCAAGTGCATGAAGATCCAGTTGCACTAGTAGAAATTTCAAACATCTGTGCATCAACAATCACGTCTGCCATCAAAAATACCCTCACTCAGTTAACATTAAAATTATCGGATTGTTGTGGGCAAGGGTATGATGGAGCTAGTAACTTTCAAGGCCACGTATCAGGTGTGGCAAAGTTGATTCAAGATCAGGAACCATCAGCAATTTCAGTACATTGCTTAGCACACTGTTTGAACCTCAGTCTCCAGGATGCTACATGAAAATGTAAGTCCATCAGAGATGCCTTGGATTTTGCTGGTGAACTTATACAGCTATTTAAGCTGTCACCCAAAAGGGAAGCACTGTTCAAGAGAGTCAAACCAGCTGAAAATCCAGGTCTGAGGCCATTATGCCCAACAAGATAGACTGTAAGAAATGGAGCTATCAGCGCCATCATTCAGAATTACGAAAGCTTGAAGAAACATTAATGAAATATAGAGACAAAAATTGTGACAAATACAGTCGCCGAGCAGGTGGATTGCTGGCAATGCTGGAAAAAGAAAAATGAAACAACACATGGGGAAATAGCCCAAAAACTTAATTGAAATTTGATTTTTTAATGCAAGCAAAAGTGCAACAAGGAAAATGAAACCACTAATGGGAATTTTTATTTTTTCAGGTAACTAGTCTTCAGACACTGTGCGATGTTCTGGATTCCCAACCTGTTTGCCAGAGGATGTTGAGCAAAGTGGACAAACTGTTACGATTGTTCTTAACAGTTCCAGTAATGACAGCAACTGCCAAGAGAACATTCTCAGTACTACGACGCATCAAGAGTTATATATATGAGGACTACTATGACACAAAAGTGCTTAAATCATTGCATGATGCTCAATATTTACAAGAAAAAACAACAAATTATCTCTGAACAACATTGCATTGGAATTTGCCAGTCAGAATGAAAGAAGAAATTATTTCGGGTCATTTACTGTTTAATGAATGCTATTTTAGCGTGTAGTACATGAACATGATAAAAAGTGCATGATAAATGCATTTTCCCCGAGATTGTTCATGCAATTTCTGATTATAAGTATTCTACAATTTATGTATAGCAGATATTTTGTGTACATAGGTATGAATATAGATTTTTTTCAATTAATTTCCTTGATTTTTAATATGGTTGAATATAGTCCAAATAAGTTTAAATATTGGTGTATTTGATGTACAACAATTATCCATACCATCACTTCTTGGCTCCCCCAATGTAAAAATGTTCCTATGCCCCTTCTTAAGCATATTCTGCATACATGAGCACCATCAGTATCTCCACAGAGTTCAAATCTTTTCAGCAGCATTGCAGAACACATTTTGGAGCATGACAGGGATTATTTTTGTAACTGCTGTTATGCTACAAGCACATAAATCTTGCAGATCTGTAACCCTTGTTTGATAGATGTTTGATATGATAAAGCCCCATGCAAAGAAATCCAAGGGCATTACGTCAGATCAAGCCACCCAGGGCCTGACATTGCCTCCACATCTGATCCACCAATTTTGAAATCATTCATTTAGGTACCCCCAAACAATATTTGCGTAATGACAAGGTGCCCCATCTTGTTGAAAGACAACGGTGTTTAAAATGCCATCTGAATGAAGCTGGGACATTCATGTGCTTGTATCATAACAGCAGTTACAAAAATAACCAATGTCATTATGTCATGCTCCAAAATGTGTTCCACAATGCTGCTGACAGATTCAAACTCTGTAGAGATACTGATGGTGCTCATGACTGTAGAATCATATACTTCAGTATTCATTAAATGTATGCCTTCTATTATATTATTATTGAATTTTACCCTTTTGCTACATTTTCACTGAAATAGATAGGGACTTTATAAACACCCTGTATTTTACTGCACATTATTTTGTACATATTAGGAACTGTTAGAGATAAATACAGACTCTTCAGGCCTTCACCTTCAACTTCCATAAGTTCACTTTCTAGGTAGATCTCTCAGAATATTCCTTGGATATTTTGAAGGGTCAAAGAAACATACAAATTAACCCAAAGTATGAAATAACAGAGTGCGAATTAATATGGTTTGTGTGTAGTACATATTAATGGAGCAGAAAACTGAGCCATACTTCCCAGTTCTTTCTCGCATTTAGTTATATTTCAATCATATTTTGGAGTCACTTCACTCCTCATTTTAGTATAAATTCTTAGTTTAAGTTATGTAGGTTACTTTGGTTGTAGTAAATAGTTGTATGTTAATTAGCCAACTCATGGACACAAATTCCTATGGGACAGGGAGTACATATACCTCCACTATTTGGGAACTATTAGGAACTCTTAATAGGTTAACAGTACTTCCAAAGTAATAAGATGAATTATAATACATATTATTATTTATCATCATTATATTATATGAATTATTTAGTTATATGATTAGTGAAAATCTGGATATAGTCTGCATTAGTTAGGCAGCATTCAATGACACTAGAGCAGAGTATGAGTTAAATAGTTATATAATATATATTTACCAGAGAATGGATAGGCAGGGGGGTGGTTTGGTCTTATACATTAAGAATGACTTCACTTCAGTTCAGAATGATAGTATCAAATTAGACAATAGGGTAGAATCAATATGGGTGGATATCCATGTTTCAGGCAGAGTATATATTCAGATAGGTGCATTTTACAGACCTCCAAACCAAACACAGGACATTGATAACAGTATGGTTCAAGAAATAAATAAAGGTTGTATTGCTAGAACATTATGGGAGATTTCAACCTGCCTCATATAGGACTGGAGCCTTTTAGAGGGAAATAATAGGGAAGGAAACTTCTTCATTGACTGCTATAATGACTGTTTCCTAACACAATTTGTAGACAAACCATCTAGGAATCAATCAATCTTAGATGTGGTTCTTTCCAATGATCATTAACTTATTAGGGAACTTGCAGTAGGAGAGTTATTAGGAAATAGTGACCATTGGATCATATGTTTTAAGATAGAATTAAATAGGGATCTGGTCAACAATGACCATCTAGTCCCTTGCTTCTCAAAGGGTGACTATAGTAGAGTTAGGAGTTGTTAGGCTCAGTAAAGTGAGATAATGAATTTGCCAATAAAAATGCTATTGAGATGTGGTCTAGATTTAAAGAAATTTTAAAGGATGTACAATGTAGGTGTATTTTTTTCAGAAGTGTTAGGAATAACAAGATTAGGAAACCTTCATGGCGAAATAGTAAAATAGCTGAAATTATTAAAAATAAAAAAAGGGCATTCAGGGAATTTAAAGACATAGTATTTTGGACTTGGATAATTATAGGCAGTTAAGAAATAAGCTAAATAGTTTGATTAGGAAGAGTAAAAGGCATAGCAAAATAAATCTAGCTAGAAATAGCAATAAAGATCCAATGAAATTCTTTAGTTTTTATAAATATCATTATAGGAGTGGCCCAATAGAATATGATGATAGGATGTTTGAAAAAGATCAGGATATTTTTAGTATTTTAATTATTATTTTAGCTGTTTTTTACTGAAGAAAATTTAAATAACTGATTTTAATTCTTTAGATCTTGTAGGACCCAGAAAGTTTTAGTAGTACCGGTACCAGCTTAGGTTAAGTTACTTTTGCCATGAATATTACTGACAAAAATAGGTTTTTCTTGTGTATTTCATGCTGTTTCAATTGATTCTGGCCTTTTTAGCCCACATTTTCCCTCTTCTTCAAAGCCCCCTTTTGGGGGGCAACTGCCCCATTTTCATGTGACTCCCCACACATTTCAAAATTATTAAATTTTGGCGCCATTATTCACTAGTCAAACCATCTCATCCTGTGTGTATGTAGTCATGTTATTATCATTAGCCAATCAGTCACGTGACACCCACTTGCACATGCAGTGCACACTGCACAGTGCACATCCAGCACTGAAATTTGAATTCAACAGTTGATTCAGAATGGCAGTGTGTAATGGGTGTTCTAATTCCAAGTGGGACATTATTAAACAAGTTTTGAGGGACAAAAGCGCTGCTGTCGCTATATGTCGAGCTCACGGAGTGCTCAAGACCTAGAGCTCATACATGTCCTCAGTGTGATAATGAACTTAATTACTGTGAAAATCAGCATGTGTGGTACTGTAGCCACAGCCAGAAGATAGCAAAAAAGAAGGGATCAATGCGTTGTGGTTTCTCAGTGTCAGCCTACCAGGAGCCACCCACCGGGTCCCACCCATAATTAATAAGTGCACTGATAATATTTCAGTTAATTCCTACTTAACCATTGGAAACTCAGTCTGAGTGGGACGCCATCTAGGCCTAGGTTAGGTTAGGGGTACTACTAACCTTTCTGGGCCCCAAGTTCATTATGGGGCACCCGGGTCATTCCATGTCAAATCAGACACACAAGGGCAAAAAAATGTCAACCATCTCCTATTTTGTTTATACTTAGTACACTTAAGGACCCTTATGAGAAATGTAGATACCCAGAATTTCACACCTCTGTGACCTCAGGGTACCGAGATATGAGGTCACGAAAGTTGACCTTTTGACCAGATTTTTTTGAAATTTAATATATCTAAATTGTCATATCTCGGCTTCTACTGGACCGATTTACTTCATTTTTGTGTCATTTTAAAGCTTGAAAGGGTTAGAATCTTTTGTCTATCTTGAAATATATCCATAAATGATTCACAAAAAAGTTATAGAAGTTGGAAATATTTGAACTTGAGTAAAAAAAAAATGGTCTCAGATTTTTAAAATTTTTTGGCCCAAGATACCTCTACCCAAGCACAATATTATGTAAAAATTTCATTATTCTCTGGCAAATACTTTAGAAAATATAGCACTTTCAGTGTGATGAATTTAAAAAAATATAAAAAAAAGACAGAAAATGAAAAATCATTGCTATTCCTATGGAATGATGTGGAGTAACTTTTATTTTTGAAAGTATAGCACTATGACAAATAAAAGAACTAATTGAGAGCTGTAAATTTGACACATCCTATTAGGTATACCTATTTTTGTATCTTATTTGTATGCAAACATTAACTCCTAGTACAAATAACTGTTTTATGTGTACATGTACTTTTTTCTTTTTTTCAGATCTTTTAGGAAACTATAAAATAAATCATCTATATGTAATATATTCAGAAATTCCTAGCCAGGTACCTATTCTATTTCAATTAGGAAATTTTGAAATGGATTTGCTTAATTTAAAAAGAAAATGTGCTGATCCTTTCAATGAGCATCAAGGGAAATGGCAAACTAAATGACTAAGAATAGTTCCACCTGAAATAATTGTTAAGTGGCCTGATCTTCAATTAACTGCAAATCATAGACTATGTAATCCGTGCAGAATTCTTGTTGATAAAATATTAAAAGAAAATACTGAAAATTCAGACAGTGACTCATCTCATCCCTCTGGCTCTGTCACATCTGAAAGACCACTTGAACTTGTATCATCAGGGTCAGGCTCAAGTTCAGCGTCTCTAACAGTAAATTTTGAATTAGCAATGCTGAATAGTTCATTAAAAGAATTCGGAGAGAGTCCAGTTAAAAAACAAAAATTAGATACTCAAAAGGCATATGGACTGAAAAAATTTAAACAGGTTAAAGATACGTTCAAAAGAAAAATAGAAGCTGCTAGTGGGAAAACTATAGTTGAAGAGGAAGAAACATCACAGGAAGAAAAGGATTATAAAGAAATTTTAGACCAGCTAAAAGAAAAATTTAACGATTCAAGCACTAAAAGAAGTGAAAAAATTAAAATTTTAACAGTTCTGCCCAAAAGCTGGAGTATAAGAAAAATATGCCAAGAATTCAATACTACCAAGCACACTGCATGCATTGCTAAGAAAATGGTAGAAAGTTCTGGAATTTTGTCAGAACCAAATCCAAAATCTGGGAAAGTTCTGGAAATGGGAATAGAAGATTCAGTTAAAAAAATTTATTTAAATGAAAACATAAGTAGATTAATGCCGGGTAAAAAAGATTTTGTGTGTTATTAATTAATGAACAAGGTCAAAGGGAACATAAACAGAAGCACCTCCTTCTCTGTAACTTAAAAGAGGCATATGAGGCCTTTAAAAATAAATACCCAAGGATGAAAATTGGATTTAGTAAATTTGCATCATTAAGGCCTAAACTTGTAATTGCGGCTGGATTTGGTACGCACTCAGTATGCATTTGTGTTATCCACCAAAACCTAAAACTTATGTTCATTGGGACAAAAATTTATAAAATTACAGAGCCTAAAACCAGTCACATCCGCCAATTGTTACCTTCCCTAATGTGCAATCCTCCCTCACAAGTGATGCAGTTGTCTACAGATGATTACATTGAAGAATTTTGTGAAAAATCGAAGCAGTATCAGGTAATAATAACAATAATTTAATAACACTTATTGAACATATCATGTATAATTATTACAAAATCATATAAAATAATATATCTTGATGTTGACAAAATAATCTTGTACTAGAATATCATTTGAAAAATCCAATGAAATAAAAGGCTGAATTTTAATTAGTTTTTAATAAAAAATAATATATCTACAAGCCCTTTTAAATTCTAATTTACATACTTTCAGATCCATGATTTCCTAACAAATATGCAATCAAACTACTATCAGGATAAGAAATCATCATTGGAAAATGATGAAGTTTTGGCTGTACACAACTTCTCAGAAAATTATTCAGCTATTCTCCAAGATGAAGTTCAGTCGTTCCATTGGAACAACCAAATGACTACTATTCATCCATTCAATTCTATATTTCAAGGCCCAAGGAAATCTAAAGAACTTAAATTTCGTAATTATTTCAGAATGTAATAACCACAATGTTGTCACAGTTCATCTTTTTCAACACCACCTGTGTAAATTTATAGAAGAAAAAATTCCATTCATAAAAAAAAATTTAGATTTTTCGGATGGATGTGCTGCCCAATACAAAAACTGTAAAAATTTCCTTAACCTCTGTTACCATAAAAAGGATTTTAATTTGGAGGTGGATTGGAATTTTTTCACTACAAGTCATGGAAAAAGACCATGCGATGGATTGGGGGAAACTATTAAAAGATTAGCTGCAAAAGCAAGCCTCCAAAGACCATATGATAACCAAATAATAACAGGTCCCGAAATTTGTTTGAATTTGCTAACTGTAACATTAAAAACATAAATTTTAAATTTTTAACAATTGAAGACCATCAAAGAGAAGAATAATTTTTAAAAGACCAAAATTCAAAAGCCAAAACTATTTCTGGAACTTTAAAATTGCACCATGTGAAACCTGTTTCACTTTCATCAATTACTGTTAAAAGATATTCAGCATCTAATGAGTCAACAATCGTAAAAGTAATCAAGGAAGAGGAAATGATACAAGAAAATGATATAAATGGTTTTGTTGCTATAGATTATGATGACCACTGGTGGTTATCATATGTTTTGGAAAAATCAACAGAATCGACAGAGGTGAAGGTGTCATTCTTACACCCTCATGGTCCCAATCCTTCGTTTTTCTATCCCAAACATCCAGATATTTTGACAAGAAGATTTTCAAGCGTCATAAGAAAAGTCGATGTAATGACGAGAAATGGGAGTGTACAATTTAGTTAAAGAAGACATACCAAAAGTCTCAATCTCAAAGAATTACTTCAAAGAAAGATAACCTAAAATACCTATTTAAATTTAGAATTTTCAAATTAACAACCATCTAACCCATGTTATATACCAATAATTTAATGTAATCACTAGCAATTCACTTTCATAATTTCTCTATTTAATTTCAGATTTAGTCAATAATTTTTCTTATGTAACAAACTTTAATTATTTTTACAGATTAACAACAACTAAAGGGGATCACAAAATTTTACAAGAAGGCAAGATGTCTCTTTTCAACTGGGCTGATGAAAATAATATTAAATTCAATTCAAATAAATTCAAACATGCTATTCTTCTAGAATAAATGCTAAAATTACTAGAAAGTACCACACTCAAAACAAATTAATTAGTTTTTATATATGTTTGGAAAATTTTAGAAAAAATCTCCCCTACATAGACAAAAATAGATACACCTATAGGTGCCAAATTTAAAACTCCAAATTAGTTATTTTATTTGTCATAATGCTATATATACTTTCAAAAAAAAGTTACTCCACATCATTTTTCATAGGAATAGCAATAATTTTTCATTTTCTGTCATTTTTTAATATTTTTTTTAAAAATTTGTCACACTGAAAGTGCTATATTTTCTCAAGTATTTGCCAGAGAATAATGAAATTTTTACACAATGTTGTGCTTCGATAGAGGTACCTTGGGACAAAAAAATTTAAAAATCGGAGATGATTTTTTTTTTATTCAAGTTCAAATATTTCCAACTTCTATAACTTTTTTATGAATCATTTATGAGATATATTTCAAGATAGACAAGATTCTACTTGTTTCAAGCTTTAAAATGACACAAAAATGAAGTAAATCGGTCCAGTAGAAGCCAAGATATGACAATTTAGATATATTAAATTTTTAAAAATCTGGTCAAAAGGTCAACTTTCGTGACCTCATATCTCGGCACCCTGAGGTCACAGAGGTGTGAAATTTTGGGTAT
Source organism: Bathynomus jamesi (assembly GCA_023014485.1). Taxonomy (NCBI): domain Eukaryota; kingdom Metazoa; phylum Arthropoda; class Malacostraca; order Isopoda; family Cirolanidae; genus Bathynomus; species Bathynomus jamesi. The sequence goes on from JAJOZX010001115.1 coordinate 470,825, forward strand.
CTACATTTCTCATAAGGGTCCTTAAGTGTACTAAGTATAAACAAAATCGGAGACAGTTGACATTTTTGGTGTCTGATTTGACATGGAATGACCCACCCATGCCAGTTAGTGTTTCTGGTCACATGAACTGAACTTTTGGTCAAAAATATACATTTTTCTGGGTTAATATTACCCACTCTTTTCAAATCTGTTAGTTTTTTGTGCAAACTATTGTAGAAAATAATATGACCAGTAAGGTCAAATAAATGCCTAGTTAGGTCAATTGAATGCCTGGTTAGGTCAACTGTATGCCCTTGATGATTGGTTAGGTCAAGTCATGATATTTTCCTTAGTTTTAACAAAAATATCGGGTAAACTTTAAATAGCTGTAACTTTCTTAATATTCATTTGTATTTGTAGTCAGGGGGTGGTATGACATTATGCTACACTAGCATAGATTCATTTGTATTTGTAGTCGGGGATGGTATGACCATGCTACACTAGCGTAGATTCATTTGTATTTGTAGTCAGGGTGGTATGATGTCATGCTACAGTAGCAAAGTAAGTCATTTGCTCATCCAATTAGCAGAATTTTAGACTTACTGGCAATTTTCTACAATGTCTGACTGAAGGTTGTTCTCTGACTTACCTACAGTATATCGAAGTTATGTTATGTATAAAATGTAGTCAAAAATATATTTTTCAAGTGTATTTTGGTGTGCTTTGTTTGAATCAGGGTTGTGGAGTCGGTCCAAAATTTTCCGACTCCGACTCCACACATTGTAAAAATTCGACTCCGACTCCACACATTGTAAAAAATCTAAAAATCCGACTCCGACTCCTCACATTTTAAATATACGACTCCGACTCCTCTAGTGTTTCACTCTATAATTATCATAATAATAAGCCATTTCATCACCACCACACTAAGTGTGAAATTTTATATTTTATATTTAAATAAATATTAATTGTATATTCTGAAAATGTAAAAAAAAAATATTAAAAAAACTTAATCTAGGGGCTATCAATGAATAAGGTTTATTGATCAAAAAAACTAAATAACCTAAATGTTAGTATTTAGGATTTAGAAATTAAGGGTGACACAGGACACAGAAATTGGAGTCGGAGTCGGAAGTTTTTTACCGACTCCGACTCCGCCCTGAAACGTGCGACTCCACGACCCTGGTTTGAATATGACCTTCATTTCTTGTGCAAATGAACAGAAATACAGTTGTCATTGCATGGCCCAAACATGTATTTCTGTTCATTTGCACACAAGAAATGAAGGTTATATTTGAACAGAGCACACCAAAATACACTAGAAAAATTTATTTTTTATTCCAACTTCAGGCCATGTCATTTGCAACATAATTACCCATATTTGAACAGAGCACACCAAAATATGCTTGAAAAATGTATTTTGGTAAAATTAGTGTGTTTGACCCTACTCCGTTACGAACAGGGCTGTGGAGTCGGTGATAAAATTTGCCGACTCCAACTCAGACTCCAAAAATTTTAACATTCCGACTCGACTCTGACTCCAGAAATCTGACTTGTATAATTACGACTCTGACTCCGATGGAATGTTAAGGACAAATTGATTACGATTAGCTTTATTAGGCCAATGGAGATTCAAACAAGGCATTTCGTCACCACCACATGACTCATCAGGTTACTTAGTGGCTGTAACTATGCCTTAATGGCTTTTTTTCTCTTTATTCAAAAATTACAATAAATCCCAAAATACAAACTGATTGAAACTTAAACAAAATAAGATTATTATTGGTTTAGCAAATTAATAAGATGTTTTTGTATTATTATAAACATCCGTAACAAAATGTACTAACCTAAACTGAATTTGTTCTTAAAAAAAGGATTGCTTCCATTAAATCTTCTTTCAGTGATGCTTATCAAAATTATCAAATTGAAATCTAAAAATCTGAAAAAGATTTAGGTTTGCTAGTACAAAATTTTTAAATTTCCTTATTATTAATTATGTTAATTAATTAATTATAATCTTTATTAATTATAAGCAACTATATTTATATATTATTTATATTTATATATTTATATGTTATATATTATTTATATATTATATTATATATTAAAACATTAAGTTAAATCTATTTTATTCATAAAATTGAGCTAGGCCTAGGCTGCTATGGTTATAATTGAACGATTTGCACTGACTCCGACTCCATCCAATTATGCACTTCCAACTCCAACTCGGACTCCACTCAAAATTGACCAACTCCACAACTCCACAGTCCTGGTTACGAAGTTGAAAATATGTTTTTCCAATGGTTTTTGATGGGTTTTGAACGATTTTGACCCTCATTTCTATCGGAAACAATAGTTTTTAAGATATCCCCCCCCCTATCCAACAATAATGGGGGACCCCTAGTGGGAACCCGGGGTTTTGGGTGGGGGGGGAAACAAAAAATATTGATTTCCAATAGAAATGAAGGTCAAAACCATTCAAAACATGAAAAACATATTTTCACCAAACCTAACCTAACTCGCAGAACAAATACCCACTACACTCTAAAGCCATGACTACACTGATTTCAAATCATGCGGCGGCATCATCACTGATGCGATATGGGGCTGTGATTGGTTAACATGAACAAAGAACTAATGCGCATGACTGTGACATCGTGCGCATGCCTACTGGCGATGAGTAACCAACATACGAATGCACAGGAGCTCTCTGAGAAAGCTTGTAACATAAACATTCCAACTTAGAAAAAATCTAGGGCCTCCCCAGAAATTATTGCAACTTTCTCGGAAACTATTCATTTGCGACGAAAGTGTCTTAGAATTGTCTAAACTATTGGAAAAACATCTTTTTAATTATCAAAATGACTAGGGTCAAACGCTCTAATAATACCTGTATTTTTGACCAAAAGTTCAGGTCATGTGGTCAGCAACATAATTACCCCCATGCCTAGTTAGGTCAACTGTACGCCCCCTGACAATTGGTTAGGTTAAATCATGTTATTGGTATTATTCTACTATTACACCCGTCTAACATCCAGCAATTATTATATGTTCATTAAGTAGATTTTTTAATTCTAAGACACTTTCCTTCTATAGCATTTCCATCGCAAATGCTTCGTTTTTGAGATATAAACATTTTTTTGGTGTGTATCTAGTGTGTTTGTACGATCGTTTGTGTGTTTGTACCTTCGTTTGTGTTGCCATCACATGTCTGCCCAATCAGAGCACTCCATCCATTTCGAATTTGAATTAGTTTGCTACTGGAATGGCTTTGTGTGACATGTGTTCATTCGATTATTACCACTGTATTGTCGCTTTCTATGAAAATTTAGAAAAAAGTGTTGAGTTTCTGCGTGCTCAGTGTTCTACCGACAGTAGTGAAGTGTCCACATTGTAAAATGGAGTGCACATATCGTCAAGACCAGAAACTGTGGCGTTGTAGAAAAAGTTACGTTGTGCTTAAAACGAAGAAAAGACAGTACTGTGATTATTCTGTCTTAGATTTTAAAGGTAATTCCTGTTTTTCTTTTAGGTTAGGATAGGTTAGATTTAGTTAAGTTAGGTTAGGTTGTCAGGATAGGTTAGGTCAATTTTGAAGGTGAAATTTGTTTTTCCTATGGTTTTTGATGTGTTTTGAACGAATCTGACCTTCAAAACCGTCGGAAATGACTCATTTTCTGTGATTTCCCCCACATTTCTAGCTGGGGGGGGGGGATCTCAAAAACGAGTCATTTCCGACGGTTTTGAAGGTCAGATTTGTTCAAAACACATCAAAAACCATAGGAAAAACATAAATTTCACCTCGAAAGCGAGACGGGTGTAATACTGTACATTTACCATGTTATTTAATGAATTCATTATGGGTACCCATGCCCAGTTAGGTCAACTGAATGCCCAGTTAGGTCAGCTGAATGCCCAGTTAGGTCAGCTGAATGCCCAGTTAGGTCAGCTGTTATGCCCTTGACAATTGGTTTGGTTAAGTTGTGTTATTTTCATTAGTTTTAACAAAAATATTACGACTGGTTCTAACCTAGGCCTAGATGACATCCCACTTGGACTGAGTTTCTGAGTTAAATAGAATTAACCAATATTTCCAACTACGTTAGGTTAGGTTACTTTTGCTGTGAATATTACTGATGAAAATAGGTTTTCCTGGTGTATTTAATGGTTTCAATTGATTCTGGCCTTTTGAACCCACATTTCCCTCCTCTTCAACGCCTTGGCTGGGGGGGGGGATCTCCATAACGATGCATTTGCGCCAAAAATGAAGGTCAGATTCAATTGAAACAGCATGAAATACAACAGAAAAATCTATTTTCGTCACCAGTTTGGGTGAATGTGTTCTACCGAATCTTTACCCAATTTTTGGTATTAGTTACTTTTCAGCCCAGAATGTTTCCCCGACAATTCTGAGGGGTTCTACATTAATGTCTCAACAGGTACAAAACATTTATCAATAACATTTCCGTCGCAAATGTTTAGTTTACGAGATAGTTATTTTGTTGAAAAAAAAAATTTTTTTGAAGGCGCATTCTATCGCCACCATAACAGGTGGTGGCACCATCTAGCGACGAACTATGTAAACATTTTTGAGGTAGCCAATTACAGGCCCCTATTTCATCATGTGACCTAATCCAGCAAATCACCAACCGATCTGGTTCCTCATTCATCTCGTTTTCAGTTCAAATTCAGAATCGCATGATGTTCTCCCTTTAAATGTAGTGTGTCCAATTTGTATAATTTAGGTCTCGATCACGCATCACAAATTGATCAGTATAGGGTTTTATATTTTTTATTTTTGAATTTCCAAAGCTAAAATGATAATGTAATAACATATTCATGTTAAGTTAGGCATGACTCCAGATTTGAAAAAATTTACTGGAGCACAGCTCTGAATTTACTTTTTTTCCCCTTACACCACTAGATAGGTTAATGATAGTAAACTCTTGAATTGACGACATACCAATTACAAATTGTTTTAGCTAAACATAATAATACAATAATGTACAGTTTATAACTCACCTTAAGTTTATTTATTCATTGCAGCAGCAACAGGGTCATTCTCTGTCAGATCAACCAAAAAAAATTGAAATTAACACCCTCATCTCTCATATTTTGCTGAAATTTGGTTTATAGGGAGTTTGTGAGCCCTGAATCCATTTCTGAAATTATAAGGTCAATCCGACCAACGGTTCAAGAGATATGACCTCAGGCAATTTGAGGTCACTCGCGAGGTTACTAACATTTGGCGAGCCATAACTTGGGTAATAATTGTCATAATTATATAAAAGTATATATATTTAGAATCAGAAAACGACAAGGAATCCAAATATGCAAGTTTTAGAACTCTAGGTTGAAAAAATAAAAAAGTTACACTGTAACCAAAATTTGAGGTCACGATTTGACCTCTGGGGTATCAAATGAGAATTTTTTTTTTAAATGTAAAAAATGAAGGCATAGGCATTGGCTATTAGAATCAGCAAAAAAAGTTTGTTTATGTTAGTATTTTTCATGTAACTAACATATAAGTGAACACCATATTCATAAGTTGTGCGTCAATTCTACCTATTTTTTCACACTTAAGCTCATAATTTGACCTATAGAAATTAAAATTACATTTTTTATAGATATAAAAAACAAAGTCAGAGTTCTTGACTAATAGAAACAATCATAAAAAGTTTGTTTATGTTGGTACTTTTCATGTAACTAACTTATAAGTGAACACCATATTTATAAATTGCTTGTCATTTCAAGGAATTTTTATATCTTAGCTATCAATTTGACCTCAAGCTCCAAGAATTTAATAAAAATTGTATTTCACTGCTAATCTACACTGGCAATAATAGTTATATAGTGAAAGGGGAAGACTAAGCTCACATGTAGCCTAAACAAACCTGTTGAAACATGTTGCTACTTGTCTAAGTGCAGAATCAACACAGATAGTTGCAAAATTCCTTGTCTACAGGTTAGTACAGTTCCAGCCAGCACTGTGGGTGGCTGGTGGGTATGGTGTTTTAATGAGCCTCAGAGACTATCAAGGCCTAAAATATTAAGTGTGTATAGCTATATATTTTCTAAAAATATATATTACCTAATTGTAAATCCTATATCTTTACAGATCAAAATACAATGCTTCGGCACTTGAAATACTGCCAGGACCCTATTCAAAAACACAAGAAACGCATAACAATCAATCTTAGAAAAGTGACTGATGTACTTGTTGAAAAATGTGCTGGAAGAGTGAAAAAAGACTCATTGTTGTGTGTGAACTGCTGGACACTGATAATGAAAAACCCCACTATACTTAGTACCACTGAAAACAACGAGTCTGAGCAGGATTCAAATGAATCATCTACTATCAGTGGCTTGAGTAACATCTCTTCAATTCAAGATCTGGACAATGACAGTGATTGCTTGATAAAGGAAAATCCTTCAACTTCAGTTGAACCAGTTCTAGCATTTCTGGACCAAACACCAGTTAAAAAAAGTAAGTAATAAATTAATATAATAACTTATACTTTACTACAAGGTCTGTTTGATCTACTATATAGCCAATTATATAGCATTTAAGGTACTATAATTAATATTTAATTACTAATATTCAGGTGTGTGAAACCTTTTTTTCTGTTCTTTTCAGAAGGGCTGTCATTAAGCCAGAAAAAGCGCAAGGCTCGTGGTAAGCTATCATCTGCTCAGAAACACCTGAAGGAGAGGCTAGAACTCAGTTATGGTGTTCAAATTACCGAGGAGGTAAGTGATACTTCAAAACCTGAAACTAAATCTGAAAAACATCTAGACGAATTAATGAATGAATTGAAACAGTCATTCCTGGAGAGCAAATATTGACACTCTCACCATACACAATTGAAAAAACAGCTAGTTTCTTTCAAACTACAACATACATGGTGAAAAGAAGCCGTTCACTTAAATCAGAACATGGAATCCTTCCGAAGATTCCACTAATGAGCAAAGGAAAAGTGATATCTGAAGAACACACAGATATAGTTAGAAGATTCTATGAGTCAGAAGAGGTTAGTCGTATGTGTCCTGGCCAAAAGGATTGCGTGAAAGTTATCAGTGCTGAAGGTGCAATGAAGGTGCAAAAACGATTGGTCCTCGGGAATTTAAGAGAGATGTTTGAACTATATAAAAATGATGAAAAGAATCCCAAAATAGGATTTTCCACATTTGCAAAATTACGGCCATCATACTGTGTGCTTGCCGGTAGTGGTGGGACTCATTCTGTCTGTGTCTGCACATACCATCAAAATCCAAAATTGCAGCTGGCTGCATTGGGAGAAAGAGGTCTTTCATACAAGGATCTTATGGATTACAGTGTCTGCAGTACAGAAAGAGAGACTTGCATGATGCAACTTTGCAATGATTGCCCAAGAGAAGAGGGTGTCCTGGATTTTCTTGAGTTACTTGACAGTGTGAAATCAGCTCCAAATGAAATATCTTACAAGCAATGGGTGACTGTTGACCGTTGTACAATGGTTGATAAGGTGGAGCCACTTCATGAATACTTATCATCCCTAAGCATGAAAATATCCCGCATGGTTCGTCATCACTTTGTTGCTCAGCAACAATCACAGTACTTCAAGCAGTTGAAAGAAACACTACCACCTCAGAGCGAGGTAGTTATAGTAGGTGATTTCTCTGAGAATTATTCTTTCATTGTCCAGGATGCTGCCCAAGGGTTTCACTGGGACAATTCACAGTGTACAGTTCACCCTTTTGTCATCTATTATAGATCATCTGCAGACCAGGAACTTAGCCATTTTAGTGTCTGTTTCTTATCTGCATCACTAAAACACAACACTATAATGGTTTACTCATTCATATTGAAGCTTATGACATATGTTAAATTCAGATGCCCACAATTGAAGAAGGTGCACTATTTCTCAGATGGATGTGCTGGCCAATATAAGAACAGATACAACTTCACAAATCTCTGTTACCATGAAGAGGATTTTGGTCTGTCTTGTGAATGGCACTTCTTTGCTACATCCCATGGCAAAAATGCATGTGATGGGATTGGAGGAACAGTGAAAAGAGCTACTGCTCGTGCCAGTTTGCAGAGAACTACAGAGAGGCAAATTCTTACACCAGAACACATGTTTCAGTTTTGTGAAGAAAACTTGAGCAAGAAGATAAATTTTTTCTTTGTAACTACAGCTGATTTGAAAGATGCAGAAGAACGGTTGGAACATCGATTCAAGGATAGTAGGGCTATTCCTGGAACTCAGAAATATCATAGATTTGTTCCCCTAAACAAGGAAGAACTGATGGTGTATCCCATTTCAAGTGGCATTGGAGAAAAGAAAAGAATAAGGAAAAGTCATTTTACTAATGAACCTGCAATGCTTGGTAACCTAAAATGTGTCAAACCAGGAGAGTATGTTGGCTGCATTTATGACATGCAAGTTTGGTATGGAATTGTGGAGGAATATTGTGAAGAGTTTGATGATTTCACTGTGAACTTTCTACATCCCTCTGGGTCATCAGGATCAAGTGCATATTATTATCCATCAAACAAGGATTCATGTGCAGTGCCAGGACATCATATATTAACTGTAATGAGTTGTCCTACCCTAAGAGGAGGCAGCAGAATTCAATACATTTTTCCACAAAAAGAAATTGATGAGAGCATCGAGCATGCAAAAATTGTATTAGGCTAGCACATGAATCCTCTAAGTAGGTCTTCCCCTTTCACTATTATAACTATTATTGCCAGTGTAGATTAGCAGTGAAATACAATTTTACATTTTTTGCCTTTGTTTTTATATCTATAAAAAAATGTAATTTTAATTTCTATAGGTCAAATTATGAGCTTAAGTGTGAAAAAATAGGTAGAATTGACGCACAACTTATGAATATGGTGTTCACTTATATGTTAGTTACATGAAAAATACTAACATAAACAAACTTTTTTTTTGCTGATTCTAATAGCCAATGCCTATGCCTTCATTTTTTACATTTAAAAAAAAAATTCTCATTTGATACCCAGAGGTCAAATCGTGACCTCAAATTTTGGTTACAGTGTAACTTTTTTTTTTTCAACCTAGAGTTCTAAAACTTGCATATTTGGATTCCTTGTCGTTTTCTGATTCTAAATATATATACTTTTATATAATTGTGACCATTATTACCCAAGTTATGGGTCGCCAAATGTTAGTGACCTCGCAAGTGACCTCAAATTTCCCGAGGTCATATCTCTTGAACCGTTGGTCGGATTGACCTTATAATTTCAGAAATGGATTCAGGGCCCACAAACTCCCTATAAACCAAATTTCAGCAAAATCTGAGAGATAAGGGTGTTAGGCACTGGTTGATCTGACAGAGAATGACCCAACAGTGGACGATGTTAGACCTTGCATGTAGGCATTTGTTGTGAATTTACCGCCATGTATGCTTGGCCACTGATCAATGGCTTTCTGTGTGATCATTACAGCAGATCTAGTGCCTGGAGCTGGACCCTCCTTCACAATTCTGCACAGCTTAGTCAACTGAGATGGCTTAATGGATCCTTTGTGTTCAACAATGTAACCAAGAATGGAGAATGTCCCTTCAGCTGGTGCTTCACTCCAGGCAGTTGATCCATCTTTATCAAAATGCTTTAATCTCTCTGTGATTCCTTTCCACAGTTGTTCTATATATTCTGTCAGCCAATTTATCACCGAGTCTTTTGTAAAACTACTTTCAGATCTGGTTCTGGATGGTCTAGCAACTTCAGCAACCTGGTAGTAATCAGAACATTTCTTGATGTATTTGTAAACTTCATTTAGGATGTAATCCTCAGCTGTTAGTTCCTTTTGCTGCCCTGTGGTATCGTGCTTAAATTCAGAAACTACATCATTTGCATTTCCTCCATTAGCTAATTTGGAAATTGTTTCCATCACTCTTAACATAACAGTTTTCCCTCCTTCTTTATAAAATATTTTCTACAAATTCTGCACTAACTCTGGTTTTTTGAGCTACTTGCAACATAATCTTTGTTACATAGGAAATCAATACATAGAACTTGGCACTAATTTCTTTCTCTTGTGGATGATAAAAAAAACCACAATTTTCCACAAATCTGTCAAATTGATCAAATTCGTAATTAACCATGCGAGTATCAGATTTGAGTTTTGGTCTCTTAAAACCAATGATATTGTCAAGAACCATATTGGTATAGTCAAGGCCTGATCTCAGATTTGAAGAGTGATTCTGAATAAAGTCTAAAAGCTCACTTAGTTTACAAATTTTCTTCAATGCATCAATGTGGGCTCTGTTCACAAGATGCATTAAGTCCCATCAAAATTTGAAATTTTCTCCAAACAACTTTTTCATTTCGTTTTTAAATGGCTCGTTGTCCTTACAAAAAGCCCCATCTCCAACCATTCCAGATACCTTGGATTTAATTGCTTCTTCAGATAGTTTCAAGTGATTAGGAGACCAACATATCAAAAATTTCATTGGCCAAATAAACTCCTGATTTGCTGCGTACTAAATTTATCCCAGCAAGTTTTACAGTCTTATCTTCTTCACTCATAACTAATACAACTAGCATGCTTAATCCAAAATTGTTCCAATGTCAGCTGTTATTGTTACTGAAGTTTGTTCTAAGAACCACTTTACAGTTTGTTCTTTAAGTTGATTATCTAATAGCTCACAAATTGTCTCGCACGCATGTGTGCTTAGGCCTGTTCAAAAATCAACTTTTTCTTATTTTCATAGGTTTCTGTACATTTTCCCATGCTTTTTGACCTGAAAAAGCCGAAAATCACAACTATTTTGACCTAGGATGTTGGGAAGCATTGCCGCATGGAGCTTTAAATTTTCTGCCTTGAAATCGGCCAAAGCGCCAATTCCGGGGTCCCTTGAATTATGTTTTGCACTTTAACTTTTGATCTAAACAAGATAGAGCAACAAATTAGGTATCAAATGAAAGAGCATAAAATTAATAAATAATAATAATAATAATAATAATAAATAAATAATAATTAATAATAATTAATAATAATAATAATAATTATCTATCATTTTTCAGGAAACAACAGAAACTCAATCAGAATCTAGAAAACCATCTACAAGTTACAACTTCACAATGGCATTAAGCAAGGAGCTGAGGGAGCTCCGTGGGCGCACAGTTGATATCTCAGAACCTCCACGTACTGTCCACAGACAGGTGTCAACTGGGCCATCTACCAGATCTCTCACTGAAACTTTCCTGGTTGGATACCCTTCAGCTTTTATCAGTGGTTCCCAGCTTCCCACCAACAGACAGGCGTTCCAGTATTTCCTCAATCTTCAGAATTTACCGGAAAATGCAGGGAGGCCCATGGTTCAAGACCTTGCATATGAAACAGTTGAATCTATCATCCCATTCTGGCAGATGGCTAGGATCAAGACAATGACCAAGTACAACACAATGAAGCTCTTCATGAAACTACATGAGAAACATCGTGCTCTGGTGAAAAGCAAAGGAAGAGCAAGTAACCCTGGAGGAAAAAGAGGAGCATTTGTGCTGGAATTAGACAGCCTGTTCGATATAGGAGCTCCAGATGCAATCCAGGAAATACAGAACAACAGACTGTTATCCAGAGAGAAGAAAGATGAGGATATCAGGTTCTACAAAGACCAAAAGACTGAGAGGAAAGGTCATATGTCTGGTCATGACAAGATTTTTGAGACAAGATCCCTGCAGCAAGCAGCGAGGAATGAAAGACTGCAGCATAGACAAGAACAAGGTAAAACTAATTACTTTGAACGTCACAAAAAGTTTTAAGTTTTACTCCATTGCGATATTTAGCATGTACTTAACAATTACTGTCTTAACATGTTGTACTATTTTACAGCTGCAGCAGAACAAGAGGCAGTTGTTCATGTGGATGACATTACCTGGGGTGACTCAACTGACAACGACGCTAACACAGAGGACATGGATTACATCAGCCTCGTCCTGGATGTTCTCACCATCAAGACACTGTGACTAGTGTGACTTTGACGTTTCCAAGGAAGGTCATGGAATGTGATGTCATCTGCAATACAGCTGATCATCTTGGTTTATCAGACAATCAAGTTACTGCCATGGTTTCTGCCACCTTGAAAGCTGGAGGGGCTGATCTGGATAACTTCATCATCTCAACCTCAACAACACATCGCAACAGAATGCTGTCCAGGTATAATATCAACCAGAGTCACATGTCCAAGTTTTGTGAAAACCCCCCAGTACGCTGCCTTACACTGGGATGGAAAGTTGCTCAAAGATGTCTTGGGCAGTGAACCTGGAAGTACCTCAGAGACTTTAGCTGTGCTAGTGTCTGGTCCACCTTCATACACTGAAGGAAAGTTATTGGGAGTACCTGTCATCGACAATTCTTCTGGCACAGCTCAGGCTGAGGCTTCAATGGATTTACTGGAGACATGGGAACTTACGGATAATGTTACTGCCCTTGTTTTTGACACTACATCCAGTAACAGTGGAGTTCACAGAGGAGCTGCCAAACTGCTAGAGAAAATGCTGAACAAAAAGGTGTTTTATCTGGCCTGTCGACATCACATCCTGGAAATCCTAGTAGGAGCAGTTTGGGAGAAGCTGTTTGGGAAGGTGAAGGGGCCAGATAATCCCTGGTTTGAGCATCTGAAGGATGTTTGGAAGGACTTGTCCAAGGAAAACCCAAAGATGCTGGCTATCAACAGCAAATGGCTGAAGGAAAAGAAGAAGAACAGTGAAGAAATACTCCAAGACATTCTAACAGCAGAAAGGCTTCCAAGAGCCGACTACAGGGAAATGGCTGAACTGACAGTCATTGTTCTTGGAGGAATGCCTCCTCGAGGTATTCACTGGAGTCAACCAGGCACCATTCATCAGGCCAGATGGATGGCCAGAAACCTGTACTCCATGAAAATGCTGATGTTTGCAGATCAACTTGAGTACGACGAAGACACTGTATCAAAGCTGGAAAGACTCAACACCTTCCTTGCGCTGTTCTACACTCCTGTATGGATGATGTCAATGTCTGCTGCAGATGCTCCCGTGAATGATCTGTCTAATCCAGGACATGTTGAAGTACAAGAAAACTGACCCAGAGCTTGCTGATGCAGTACTTAATAAGATGGAAAACCACAAATGGTACCTGACGCAGGAAGTCGTGCCATTTGCCCTGTTCAGCAGTAGATTGAGTGACACATTGAAGCACGACATTGCTGCCCAGTTACATGCCACTGAGAAGCCAGACAGCTTCAGAACAGGAAAGCCTCTATTCCAGAGAGTCACAGCTAAGACCACCCTGGTTGATCTCATTGGCCCAGAATCACATTTCCTGCTGGACACACTGAACATTGGATCCAAGTGGCTTCTGGAACCTGTCACGTCTTGGCCACAGAATGAGGACTACAGAAAAGCATTGGACTATGTTAAGAATCTGAAAGCGGTGAATGACATTGCTGAACGTGGTGTCAAGATGATGAGCGACTTTGCAAATGTCATAACAACAGATGCCAAGCAAAGGGACTATCTCCTTCAAGCTGTGGAGTTCAACAGACGCCGCTTTGACAGCTTCAAGAAACAAACTCTCAACAACTGACTGTGTAAATGTCATTATGAAATTAATCATCATGTAATGCTTTCACTTCTTGATCGATTAGACTTGTGACAAAATGTTAATCTCAAATTTGTGTTATGAATAAGGCGCCTTGTCTACCTTGAGTGTGAGAAAATGAATTTTGTGATATTTCTGAAATCTTTGTATGTACCAATGTGCCATTTCTTGTTCCAAGACTATCATAATTGTATAAGTTAGAAAGAGGATTAAAAACACTTTAATTTGGTGCCTATTTTGCTGCTCTATCTTGTTTAGATAAAAAGTTATAGTGCAAAACATGATTCAAGGGACCCCAGAACTGGTGTTTTTGGCCAATTTCAAGGCAGAAAACTTAAAGCTCCATGCGGCAATGCTTCCCAACAACCTAGGTCAAAATGGTTGTGATTTTCGGCCTTTTCAGGTCAAAAAGCATGGGAAAAAGTACAGAAACCTATGAAAATAAGAAAAAGTTGATTTTTGAACAGGGCTAATATGTGCTATGATTCAAATTTCCAACCTCACAACCTGACCTATGTAATACAGCTAGAAGTACTGGATATAGAGCCCATGCAGTGTTTGTTTTCATTATGTAGTATAAGATGTTGCCACATAAGTCTTCTATGCATTTAGTAGTATTCCGAGAAGATGTTTTCATCACTTCATAAACAGCAGCTCTTTGATGCTGAAGTTTAATTAAATGTCTCTTCAGGTGGGTTTTCAGATTTCTAAACCATCTCTCTTGATTTTCTCCTTGTTTGCATACATAGGTTAAATCTTTAACATTGAAGTAACCTTTTATGTTAGAATGTTTGTCTGAAGCACATGCTTTGGGGTCTGTGCAAGCTGTGTAATATAATGTAAACATTTTATCATCAGAAGCATCATCAATATCTTCTTGATTATCATCATCTTCATCCTCAACAGCTATATCTACATCAGGCATATTAGTGTCACTATTTGCAATGTTTTCCATTATATCACTTGGTACTGAAAATGAATCATCAGCATGCCCTAGATCCTTCTTTTCCACCAATTTGAATGTAGATTTGATCAAATCATTGTTCAGGATTTCTTGTATTGATTTACACTTGCTTAAATGGGCTATGGAAATGTCAAATTTGTTGCTTTTTACTTTATTAGATTTGGATGCAACACTTGAACTTGAAGGCATATTTTGACTCTTCTCTTTATTAACCACAACAGCTTGGTGAGTTTCTTTTGTTAGGCACAAAATTGCATTCAATGTCTTCTGGATTTGGGAATTTTCAAATTCCTCTAAAGCAGTTTTGTTAGTCTGATGCGCAGATTCCTCACTTACCTTTTGTTTCTTAGGTGGAGGAGAAGCACTTTCTTCAGTCTGTGAAACATCTAGTGAAAAAGTTTCATTTTCTAGATTAGCAGTTGATGAAGTTGGTTCATTTTTCTGAGGTCTAGCACTAGCACATTTTGTGAACAAACTAAATGACTGCTTTGCCGTATCTCTTTGCTGCACTTCATCCTGGTATTTCTTTACTGCAATATCTAAGCTGTGGGCCCAAACTCTGGGACCTCTTGTATTGTAACAAATATTTTTTTTGGAATTAAAATGTTCCTCCCAGTTTGCTTCTTTGAATATTTGTTCTTGCATTGACCACAAAAGTAACCCCTTTTAACACCCTCACTTTTCTCTCCAACTTCATCAATATTAGGATCCATTATTGATTATTGACTACCTGAAAAAATACAAAATAAGTAAAAGTTAGTAAATATAGTATGGTAAAAGTGAGTAAAAGTAAGTAAATATAGTACAATGAAAGTAAGTAAAAGTAAGTGCTTTAAACTTAGTAAAAGTAAGGAAGAGTAAGTAAAAGTAGGTAAGTTAAAGTAAGTAAAAGTAAGTTTAAACTTAACTAAACTTTTCAATTCTAGAGTCATGGTGGATTACTTAAAACCGCACAAGTAATTATCTGGCCAATTTATCAAACCTGGCCAAGATCAATGGAACATAGTCCAATCCTGATAATTTTATATTAAAAAAATATACGTTTTAATAAAATTTTAATTATCAAAACATTGAAGCTTAACAAAAAATAAAAATAATTGTTAAATATGGAATTACCAACTAAACTTAAAATAACTAAATTTGTAATTTACAAAAATTGGTTTGTACAAGAACGTATATGCAAAAAAATTGCATAACGTCTAGCGGATGAACAAAACCCAAACCCAAATTTACTTTTTCTCATGGTCAAATTTACTGGAGCAATGCTCCCAAGATCCCAGGAATCTGGAGTCATGAATTTAGTTAGGTACTTTTAGGTTAGTTAGGTTAGGGGTTAGGTTTTCCATGAAACCTATGTTTTTCTCAGTTTTTGATGTGTTTCATGACATTCTTACCTTCATTTTCGTTGGAAATGACGAGTTTTTCAACCCCCAAAAAAAACGATTCCCCACAGGTTCCCAAATATTGATGGGGTAGGGGATGGGGTATATCTTAACAACTGGTCATTTCCAACAGAAATGAAGGTCAGATTCGCATGAATCACATCAATAATCATGAGAAAAACCTAGGTTTCATGGGAAATAGCAGTCTGGGCTGAAAAGTAACAATTACCCAATTTTCTTAGGTTAGGGATAAGCTTGGTTGCCCTACGTTGTAATGAATCAATGTGTCACTTCTACCAAACTTCTCATATTGGTCCACGTTAAACAATCAGTCTAAACAAACAACTTGCTTTTAAGGCGAACTTACCTAAATCGAGCACCATTGTAACCAAAATAAAATAAGTACTTTTTCATTTTATTGTTATTCATAATGATTGTTGTTTTATGTCCACCATAATTCACACAATAAGTACATATTATTGACCCCAAACACCAGACCAATCTTCAAGATTCAGCTCCAAGACTGGTGAGGTGGTCATGAAATGTCGAAGGTCTAGCCTTTTCAACGGCACCTCCTGATGTCTTTATCCTCTGTGCTGTGCTTTAACCATTTGATATCGTATTTTCCAGAATTTATATATTATCTGTTTTTGAGGTCTATATTTTCTTATCTAAAGATAAACCCCCAAATAATCTCCTCTTTGTCTGCCATGAAAGGCTGTTGTAATTCGATGGCTTTTACAGTTTACTCTCTCCTCCCTGTAGGCACTACAGTCCAACAAGAACTCTCCAGGTCTTCGTTTTCGTAGTATGCACACATGGGGCATTTGGTGTCCCCTTCTTTAAATCTATTTCTGTCATTAAGTTCTAAATTATTTGCCCTACATCTGTACAATATGGTTGAGGCTGGGGTGTTATCATATATATCCTCCATGTCTCCAATGTTTCTTTTCCATTTCCTATATATTTTTAAACTTTCCTTTCCATCCATATCTTTCCTCCAGTGGTTCTCATCCCAGGTACGTAGTTTGTTTGCCAGTTCCTTTTTTTTGCAATCTTTTAGGTATTTTATATTTATTCTCAAGTCACTCATATATCCCTCAACCTCCTTCATCCACTTCCCTCTTGTTTCTTCTTTTACTTTTCTAAATATTTCATTTACCAACCTGCCTGTGTTATTTTTCAAGATACTTTTTACATAGTTGAGCTTTCCTTTCATTATTCTTATTCTCATCATTGATGCCCCTATTTCTCCCCTCAAACCACTCACAGCCACACTTCCTGCTGATAGTATCGTTCTGTATACTCCATTCTCATATTTCTGTAGCTGTTGAATTTCTGTTTTGTTTAGTTATATAATAGTTGTTCCATATAATATTGATGGCAGCGCCAAGCCTTTCCAGAATGCCTTTCCTACAACCAGTTTATTACAACTCTTTTCTATTACTGAGTAGGTCATATTTGCCATTTTCTGTGCTTTTTGTAACATCAGTTCTTTTTGCTTTTGGAAACAATTCCGTGTATTATTAATTGTTATGCCCAAATATTTTATTGAATCTAACTTTAATTCCCTCTATCTGCTCTGGTGCTTCTTTTTTGTTGAATATCAAAATTACTCTTATTTTTGTTAATCTCCAGGCCATATGTCCTCCCTATTTGTATTACTTTTTTGATATTATCACTTGCCTCATCTATTGACATTGATAGCTGTAATCCATCATCCGCAAAAAAATAATGTATATATTTTAAATTTCTCATCTTTATATCCTATATCTTCGTTATCCAACTTCAGAATTTGGTATGTCACCAATTGAAATCAGTGTTGCCAGGTCTGAATTATATAATTTCTCTAGGTTTGCTCTTAAAATTTCCCTTTTTAGTCTAAAATTTCCCTATATACCTGCATTTAATGCAATATGTATGAATATAGATTTATTAATACAGTGAAAATATGTGTTTCTGGATATATATAAATATCTATATCCCCTCCTCAAAATTTCCCTATTCAGGGAATATTGACGTTATTTTGTAATTTATTTCCCAAAAACAGGGAAATTTCCCTGTACCTGGCAACACTGCCTGAAATCAGAATCCCACAAAAGCGTGATGCCATCACCTTTTCCTACTGATATTTATGAATCAAACTTGCCGACTGTAAAAAAGTTTGCACTTTGCAGCGAACTACGACCAATGAGGCCGTAATGACGGTTTAGTTTGTTTCTGGTGCTTTCAACCACAGTAATTGTTCCCTGATGATGATCTTTCGGAAGCATAGCCTTTGCAATGGCAGTTACGGAACCTTTTTTTTTATTGGGGTTGTTTAACCTCCTTCGCAACATCTAAGGTCATATGACGGAGGGGTTACAGTGTCACGTATTGAACCGTCCGCCGTATTGAACTGTCCTCTGAGCACTTCTGCGCATGCGCGAAATCTAGTGGACAGTTCAGAATATAGCACTCGTGATTTGAAGTGACCGCTGGTTTGAACCATCCCATAAATATGTCATGTATAAATATCTAATTGAACTGCGTTTATTAATCAATTATGGAATTCAATTTGTAATATAAACAATAATCTCGTAAATATTTACATGACTCTTGATTTTCATCGTTATTGAGAAATCCACCTTTTATTACCGCATTTATATGAAATTAAGATTTTTAATAGGAGGTGGCCAGGCGCGGACTGGCTCAAAAATTTCCACCGGCCAGATGTCACTGAGAGGGCCCCCAAAAAGCTTCAGTAAATTCTGCCCCAAAAAGTGTTTATGGATGTTTTAAAAATCTAGTAATTTTGTCATGACCTGTAAATCCCCGCGAGTTTTAATATAATTTTGAACTCAACCAAAATCAAATCTATTTACCGTAATACGCAGTCAGGGAATAACGAAGTGTACCTCTGAATACACGAAAGGCCTTGGAATAATTTTTCTTTTTCCTTGTGGGTTTGCACTATATACAGGGTGGGCCGTAAGTTTCCATACATAGGAAAATTTAAACGTTTGTTTTTATGTTTCAGATACCCTAAGAATATGCGTTTGACGAAAGAGCAACGAATTGAAATCATACTGATGGCTGGGTCGGGAAGCAGTCGCATGGTTGCAATGAACTTTAACAGAAAACATGGAACGAACATCACACACGACACTGTGGCAAAACTTATTAACAAGTTTCAGAAAACTGGAAATGTTGCAGATCATCTAAAGGAACGTATCACCAACGCCATTACAAGCATAACGTCAACTGTGCTAATGCGTGTTCATCAACAGTGGGGAACACGTATTGAAATGTGTTTTCAAAACAATGGCAACCATGTAGAGCATATTATATAAATAAAAATGATTGTCCATAAAAAAATGTTTATTTTTCCTATGTATGGAAACTTACGGCCCACCCTGTATATATATATATATATATATATATATATATATATATATGATACACACAGACCGTGCATGGAACAAGGAACTCTTCTGGGATAATTAAATCCACTATAATCCGAATAAGTAATGGTAAATGACAAATACCATAGTTTTTCTTTTCCATGATGCAAGCCCGACGTGGGCAACGGGTCTCTCGCAAAGATGTCCCATAAATATAGCTTCCCTCACCAGCTATCTGCAAAGCAGACAGGATCCAGCTTTGGGACTTGGATCTAGGGTTTAAAGCAGCCTAGCCCCACTACATTTAGAACCTCAATATAAGTAAAAGACTCGTTGCATTCACGTCGGATTGAATAAATCAAAGAAAAAGGGGTAACTATTATATTTTTAGCCAAAACCAAAACTTAAACCTCAACTGGCAGAATTGAGCGTCCACTTTTCAAGGCACATAACATGTCCGTTTCATGATGTGTGTATCATAAAAAACTTAGGGAACCATTCTGAGTTCATTCCCATCATGAAACGGACATGTTATGTGCCTTGAAAAGTGGACGCTCAATTCTGCCAGTTGAGGTTTAAGTTTTTGTTTTGGCTAAAAATATAATAGTTACCCCTTTTTCTTTGATTTATTCAATCCGACGTGAATGCAACGAGTATTTTACTTATATTCAGGTTCTAAATGTATTGGGGCTAGGCTGCTTTAAACCCTAGATCCATGTCCCAAAGCTGGATCCTGTCTGCTTTGCAGATAGCTGGTGAGGGAAGCTATATTTATGGGGCCTCTTTGCGAGAGACCCGTTGCCCACGTCGGGCTTGCATCATGAAAAAAAAACTATGGTATTTGTCATTTACCATTACTTATTCGGACTATAGTGGATTTAATTATCCCAGAAGAGTTCCTTGTTCCATGCACGGTCTGTGTGTATCATAAAAAACTCAGGGAACCATTCTGAGTTCATTCCCATATATATATATATATATATATATATATATATATATATATATATATATATATATATATATATATATACAGGGTGTTTGAAAACTTCATGTACAAATTGTAACGGGGATAGGCAACACCAAGACAAACCCTTTTCGTCTATAAGTGTATGTCCGCTGACGTCACCATTCGGCGCGAGAGGGCGCCGCTGCAATTGGCTAAAAGGTGAAGTGGGCTAGACTCGCGCTTGCCGCGGGCATTCTTAAATCGGACGTAGTACGCGTAACATGGAGCGCTTCACGACTGCTGAGATGGCTGACATGCATATGTTGTATGGGGCTGCCAATGGAAACGGAAGAGCTGCTGTGAGGTTGTACCGACAGCGCTTCCCAAACAGACGTGTGCCAAACCACCAAACGTTTGCGAGAAACTGGAACATTCCATGCAAACGTGCATGACACTGGTCGGGAGAGAAACGTGCGCACTCCTGAGTGCCAGAGCTGGGCACTTCCGCAAACCGCAAATTCCGCAATTGCGGAAGTATGTTTTTCGTTTGCGGACTTGCGTTTGCGGCAAAGTCATCGCAAATTAGTGAATTTGCGTTTGCGGATGTGATTTTGAGTTTGCGGATTTGCGATTGCAAATCCGCAAACTCAAAATCACTTCCGCAAACGCAAATCCGCAAACGCAAATTCACTAATTTGCGATTACTTTGCCGCAAACGCAAGTCCGCAAACGAAAAACACTTCCGCAATTGCGGAATTTGCGGTTTGCGGAAGTGTTTGCGGAAGTGCCCAGCTCTGCGTCCTGACATGGAAGAAGAAGCGATTTGAGGACAATCCAAGCGCAGGCACGCGAGGTGTTGCACGTATCCTCGGTGTGAACCACGACCTGGTCTGGAGAGTGTTGCACAAGCAGCAGTTACATCCGTTTCATCGTCAGAGAGTCCAGGCATTACAACCTCGGGATTACCCTCTTCGTGTGGAATTCGCACGCTGGTTTCTGCAGCAGACAGCGGTGCAGCCTAATTTTCCGGCTTATGTGCTGTTCTCAGATGAGGCCTGTTTCACACGTGAGGGTGTGTTTAACATGCACAATTCTCACGTGTGGGCGCACGCAAATCCACATGCTACACGGGTGCATGCTCATCAAGAACGGTTCGCCGTCAATGTTTGGGCGGGTATCGTCCATGGCAAGTTGATTGGGCCGTACCTGCTGCCTGCCCGACTCGACGTCAGGAGTGCGCACGTTTTTCTCCCGACCAGTGTCATGCATGTTTGCATGGAATGTTCCAGTTTCTCGCAGTCGCCGATGCAAATGCGCAAACGTTTGGTGGTTTGGCACACGTCTGTTTGGGGAGCGCTGTCGGTACAACCTCACAGCAGTTCTTCCGTTTCCATTGGCAGCCCCATACACCATATGCATGTCAGCCATCTCAGCAGTCGTGAGGCGCTCCATGTTACGCGTACTACGTCCGATTTAAGAATGCCCGCGGCAAGCGCGAGTCTAGCCCACTTCACCTTTTAGCCAATTGCAGCGGCGCCCTCTCGCGCCGAATGGTGACGTCAGCGGACATACACTTATAGACGAAAAGGGTTTGTCTTGGTGTTGCCTATCCCCCATTACAATTTGTACAGAAAGTTTTCAAACACCCTGTGTGTGTGTGTATATATATATATATATATATATATATATATATATATATATATATATATATATATATATATATGAAAATTGTTTCACGAAAGTAACACGTGAAAAATATTTATAATGAATAAAACCACGAAGGAAAGGATACTTATTTTTGTTAATCTCCAGGCCATACAGGCCTGTGCACAGGGGGGGGGGGCTTGGGGTGTTTGAGCCCCTGCCCTTTTAGTCAAAATTCATAAATATATTGATTCGACATAAATTTGAATTAATTAGTTATATTTTTATTTAGTTACTGCTACTTCAACAGATTTTCAAAACTGGAATTACTTTGATCTATGATTTTTTTATTAGAATAATAAACTTAACATACCGTTACTATTATTTTGTCAATCAGGGAGGGCGTCTCTAGTGGTAACACTGACTGCAGCTGTTCACTGTTGATTGCGTCTCTCAGGTATGTGGGTGTATTGTTTACTGTTTGTTTATTTTACGTTAACCTAAGCTAACTAGTGATTTCTCACTGATAATTATGGTAAGTTGGAACCCAAAGCAGTGTGACATTACTCCAAAAAATATTGTATGACATTACTCGTAAAGTTGGTAAAAACGTCCACGTCCCCTACTAGGCTAGGCCCATCAGTACACCAGTGTGTCAAACGATGGATTTTTGGTTTTAGTACTGGCATGAATTTCATTAAATTAATAAATGATTTATTAAACAACATATCATAACCTTTTCATTTTTAATATGAAATTGATTTTTAAAAACAATACAATTTTCATTAAAAGTGAATAAAAATACCTAGATTATTTATTATAAAACGATGCAATTTTCCCGCAAGGACGACAATTACAGTAGATCCTTCTGCCCTTTATCCTGCTGATTGATACTTATAAAAGTTATAAGTAAAGTAACTATTTAGAAATTGCATGCTATTAAATATTGTGAATTTGGTTAACAAAAGCTTAATTAGGATTTAGGTCTACTGCCTAGATTAGATTAGATTAGGCCTAAGATAATAAAAGTGAAGGGAAATATATTTTTGAAGCAATCTTGCAATAAAAACATGCCTTTTTACAACAAATTTTCATTTATTTTCTTTAATCAGCTTTATATACAAAAATAATGCATTGAATTTAATGGAATTTAAGAATATTTACCACATACAATTTTAAAATTTTTCTTTGTGTGTATACATATATATAGCGTATATGGCATTGCGGATTTCATTTTTAAAAATGTTAGGGGAGTGCCCTTTTTTCAACTGAGCCCCTGCCCTTCTGAAAGTCTGTGCACGTCACTGAGGCCATATGTCCTCCCTATTTGTATTACTTTTTTGATATTATCACTTGCCTCATCTATTGACATTGATAGCTGTAATCCATCATCCGCAAAAAATAATGTATGTGTTTCCTTTTACTTCGTGGTTTTATTCATTATATATATATATATATATATAATATATATATATATATATATATATATATACATTTAACTGCAAACACGCAGTATAATTAACGTAAAGAACGACGCTTGTATAGGAGATATTCCGCGCAAGACGAGAGAGAGAGAACGAAAATCATAGAAAACGTTGAAGTAGAAAGAGACTTTTTTTCAACCCCAAACTAAATTGTCACTTACTTAAACTATTACAGAGGGGCCCATTATCAACAGTAGGCCACAGGCCTTTCTTCTTTTAGTTACGCCTCTGATAATAATAATATATATATATTTATATAGCGCACAATATCAATGAATAACGTTTTCAAAGGCGTTTAGAAAAAAGGTATATGAGGAAATTAATGGGGGTGTGGATTGTAGGTTTGGGTATGCAGGTTCTTGGGATCTAGGCTGAACTGGCTGGGCCCTGCTGGCCTTTATTCAGCTCCTAAGATATTTATGTGTTTAAAGCTTAAAAATATAAAAAATTAACAATTAGTTAAATAAAAATTCAGTAAATTACTCACATTATAAAGACCAAGAGCAAAAAATCGGCGCGCCAGCACAAATGCAACACCGCTTAAAAAATATTTACTTTATTTATTTAATTTTATTTTTCGCGCCAAAAATAGTGTCCTAGAGTGCTGATTGGTTATACTGTACTAGAAATCTCAGAAATGCGTTTGGCAACATAGCGATTTTTAACATTTTTATTTAATTAATTTTTAACAAATAAAATAAATATATTATAATAAATTTATTTAAATAAAAATTTATTTAAACGGACATAATTTATCAACGAATACACTAAAGTTAACAATCCTAAACAATTTAAATATCAATTATAATTATTTTACTTGTATTAAAAAAAGTGGAAAATTTTTAATGCCGTTTTGTTGCCAACGTACGTTGCCGTGTCGAACAAATTTAGGGCCCCCAACAGAAAGGGCCCACCGGCCCGGCGCCGGTGCCAGTCCGCGCCTGGAGGTGGCAGTGGCGCAGCCAGGGTTAGTAGAAGAGGGAGAGGCCTCCCTCGAAAAAATTCCAAAAAAATGCGATGGTATGATTTTGTTTTATATTTCGAATTATATAGTTTTTTACTATTCGACTATAATTAGCTCACGAAAATATCATGACTTAACCTAACCAATCATCAAGGACGTACAGTTGACCTAACCTGGCATTCAATTGACCTAAAACCTGGTATTCAATTGACCTAACCTGGCATTCAATTGGGTACTGAGGTCAGGGATGAAATGTCGGAGGTCTAGCCTTTTCAACGGCACCTCCTGATGTCTTCAACCTCTGTGCTGTGCTTTGATTGTTTGATATCGTATTTATATGTTTGTTTTGTGTGGTCTATATTTTCCTTCCTAAAAATAAACCTCCCAATAATCTCTTTTTCTGCCCTAAAAGGCTGCTGTAGTTTGATGACTTTTACTCTCTCCTCACTTTAGGCATTACAATCCAGCAAGAAATGTTCCAGATCTTCTTTTTCGTATGCACACATGGGACATTTGGTGACCTCTCCTATAAATCTATTTCTGTCATTAGGTTCTAAATTATTCTTCCTTCATCTGTACAATATGGTTGACTGGTTGAGGCAGGGGTATTATCATATACAGTATATCCTCTGTATCTCCGATGTTTCCTTTCAATTTCCTATATATTTTTAAACTCTCCTTTCCAGCCATATCTTTCCTCCGGTTGTCCACATCCCAGCTACGTAGTTTGTTCACCAGTTCCTCTTTTTTACAGTCTTTTAAGTATTTTATGTTTACGCTCAAGTCACTCATATATCCCTCAACCTCCTCCATCCACTTCCCTCTTGTTTCTTCTTTTACTCTTCTCAATATTTCACCTACCAACCTGCCTGTGTCTTTTTCAAAATACTATTAACATAGTTGAGCTTTCCTTTCATTATTCTTGTTCTCATCATTGATGCCCCTATTTCCCCCTTCAAACCACTCACAGCCGCACTTCTTCTTGCTGATAGTATCGTTCTGTATATTCCATTCTCATATCTTTGTAGCTGTTGAATTTCTGTTTTGTTCAGTTCTTTAATAGTTGTTCCATATAATATTGATGACAGCGCCAAACCTTTCCAGAATGCCTTTCCCACTGTTAGAAGATCTAGAAGAGGAAGAGCCATTGTTGTTCCAAGGCAATATGATGACTAAGCTGAATGATGCATCATTGCTTGTATATATTAAGTTAAGGTTAAGTAAGCTGAATGATCTCATAATTGTAAGGTTAGTAAAAATTCACTTAATTTAGAGCTAGCATTTTTTAGCTCTTGTGGTTATGGCATCATTGTTTGGGCACTCTTTTGGCATCAATTTTTTTTGGGGGGCATTGGCGCGTCCTTTCTACTCGTTTTGTTGAATGCGGCACTTACAGGGCGTGGTCTGAAAGAGAGCTCTCTTGCAATTCAGTTTGGTTGTTTAGATACAAGATTGTTGCATCGTGCAATGGTGCAGGTTGTGTTGTTGTTGCAAGGTTTAGAAAGAAGACCATAAATAGTGCCCCTTTTGCTTTTTTTATCTCTAATTTTATGCAACTGAGGCCTAAGGTAGGCCCACATCGAGTGAGCAACCCTCCAAGTCCGTAAGTTTTAGTCTAGCTTAACTTGGGCTGTAGGTCGAAATGACCCTTCCGAACTTGGCCGTTCAGGGCTCAGCTGGGATTCTGAACCCAATAAAATAAAAAAATAACACCCACAACCAGTTTATTACAACTCTTTTCTATTATTGAGTAAGTCACATTTGTCATTTTCTGTGCTTTTTGTAACACCAGTTCTTTCTGCTTTTGGAAACAATTCCGTGTATTATTGATAGTTATACCCAAATATTTTATTGAATCTACCACTTTAATCCCCTCTATCTGCTCTGGTACTTCTTTTTTGTTGAATATCATAAAATTACTCTTATTTTTGTTAATCTCTAGGTCATATATTCTCCCTATTCGTATTACTTTCTTGATATTATCACTTGCCTCATCTATTGACAGTGATAGCTGTAATTCATCATCCGAAAAAAAATAGTGTATGTATTTTAACTTTATCATCTTTATATCCTATGACCTGTATCTTCGTTATCCAACTTCTCCAGAATTTGGTACGTTACCAACTTGAATAGAGTTGCTCACAAAGTACATCCTTGTCTTATTCCACTGCTTACTTCGATTTCTTTACATATCTCATCATTTAGCCTCACTGTGGTTCTGTCCCCTTATTCTTCCCCTTGGTCTTCTTTCTAAACCTTGCAACAACAACACAACCTGCACGATGCAACAATCTTGTATCTAAACAACCAAACTAAATTGCAAGAGAGCTCTCTTTCAGACCACGCCCTGTAAGTGCCGCATTCAACAAAACGAGTAGAAAGGACGCGCCAGTGCCCCCCCCCCCCCAAAAATGATGCCACAAGAGTGCCCAAACAATAATGCCACAAGAGCCCAAAAATGCTAGCTCTAAATTAAGTGAATTTTTCACTAACCTTACAATTATGAGATGGATATATATACACCTTAACTTAATATATACAAGCAATGCTGCATCAATCAGCTTAGTCATCATATCGCCTTGGGACAACAATGGCTCTTCCTCTTCTAGCTTTTCTAACAGATATTACCCTCTATTCTTCTCCCTGGTAAAAATCCAGCTTGCGTATCCTTGTCCTTATTATTCCTAGTTAGGTGTTTCTCTGTCTTTGCTTTTATGATAGACATGAACAGCTTGTATGCTACATCAGTTAAAGCTATAGGTCTGTCTCTGTAGGTTTGTTCTTCTTAGGCACCATTACTGTTTTAGACATCTTCCAATTCCTTGGTAGTTTCTCTGTTCTCAGAATCTGGTTGTAGCAGTGTGCTGGCTTAGGCCAGTCTTTGACTGGGTTAATTGGTCGTGTTTATCCTTTTAGCTTTTTTAATCTTTAAGTTATTTTCAGTTCAGTGGTCCATATAGCAACATTCAAAGAATATGAACTCTAAGTCAGTGGTTCTCAAATATTTTGGTTTGAGCTCCTCTTCCACAGAAAATAATAATGTAGTGCTCCCCTCATTACATTACATTTCATTTGGAAAACACGAAGCCAATGGGCCCTCTCGAGGTAATCCAAGTTATGAGCTACATTTCAATAATAATAAAATCTTGCAAAATGTCACCTCAAGTCATTTAATTAATATACAACTATTTACTACCACCAAAGTAGCCTACATAGCTGAAGCTAAGCATATACATTATACACTATATACAATCTACAAACTATCTCTTTCACTCATGAAAGTGTCTAAATTTTTCTGAAAATTAACTAACGAGCTACTGTTTACCACATCATATGGCAAGTCATTCCAAAAATCGACTACTCTATGACTGAAAAAGTATTTTCGTAGATCAAGTCTACGAGTCTGTTTTCTAAATTTCTTATTATGCCCACGAGTTATCCCATCAGCCTCTAGTGAGAAAAAGTTACGTACATCTAAATTGTCCAAACCTGAAAACATTTTGAACATCTGACTCATATCTCCCCTCATACAACGTCTCTCAACACTAAACATACCTAGTTCATTTAATCTATCTCTGTATTCAAACCTTCATAGGTTAGGGATAAGCTTGGCTACCCTACGTTGTACAAACATAACAAGCCTGTGTCACATGATAATTTAGGATTTTACGTTAATTCTATATCATAAAAGGATCTAAATCTAAAGTTTTAAAAAAGGAAATACTAGATTAGAACCTTTTTCTCCTATTTACTTCATTACTTTGAATTATTTAAAAAAATATTATTAATACAATAAGTACCGTTACAGAAATTTGTGCATCCCCCTCCAGATAATCACTAGGGCCCATTAGTTTAAGAAACACTGCTATAAATAGTTGATTATTCCATTTTACATCCTTCAACCACTGAGAATACTGCAAAAGTAAAAGTGTATTCGTATAATTTCGACTGGGCGAGACAGTACCGCTCTTGGCATTATTTACTTATTTTTTAGCTTTAACAGTCATTCAGCTCATAAACTGGATTTAAATTCTGCGTATCACCGCAACATCGCTCAAATGTGAATAATCATTCAGGAGGGCCAGGAACTGGCACAGCGCCCAGACCAACTATAATGTGGCCCATTGCACTAACTCCCTGATTATTATTACTAGCACCATCCCTCTCTTATAGGGAAATGGTGTTACCCACTAAGAGACGAGTGCTGGCCTTAAATGCCGTTGAGATTTAAAAAGGAGTTAGAATTGGGTTGCCTTCACGTTAGGAGAGAACTGTATGACGCTCATTTTGCCGTATATATAAAAAGGACTCTTATTCAGTTGATTGAACATATTCGTTCTTCATTCATGGAAGGGCGCCCAAACGGGCAGCAGCGTCGTCCTTAGCCAGGAGAAATGAGACCCCTATTGTTTTGGAGATTGTGATAGCGTAGGGTAGACACCCCAGTTAGGTTACTTAGGTTTAGCAACAATCAAAAGCACTTACCGGTGCGTTGAATTAGATATTCCTTTGGGAGCCTACCATTAGATTCCTGTGTCCCACAAACAGCCTACCTAACTCTCTCTTACATTACCAATTTAGAAGCTATAGACATTACCCCTAACTATACTTAAGTACGGACAACCTCCTACCCCATTTGTCACCTTAGAAACACCACCTAATTACACTCAGCACCAACGATTAGGTCAGATAGGAAAAAACATCTCTAGGCTAGCCCAAAACAATAGGAACAGCCGCGTTGGTTTGTTTATGCCTTGCTCTTGCCATTCAGCTTAGATTTAGTGATATTTCCCCTTTAGTGACTTTTCGACTATATACATATATATACACACGTCACCTCAGAGATCAACGTTGATTATGAAGAGCGAATTCAGCTTGAACCATGCTTACACTTATAGACGTGTAAAGCTTCCACACAGGAATAGTTGTAATAGTAAACTATAGAACGGACGAGGTTCTTTCTCCTCCACCACCCCATGCTGACAGAAAGTAGTTGTGAAAGAAGACTTATAAGAAAACAGGAAAAAGTACAATGAAAAGAATAGCTTCAGAATTCATTCAAACCATGTGTACACTTATCTCGTGCACCAAGTTACGCATTAGAGCAGGGGTCACCAACCTGGGCGGTAGCGCCCACTAGTGGGCTCACAGTAAAGGTAATTAAACATTTATTTCATTATTTATTTTATCGATTATGTTGATTTATTCTTTTTGATCTAAGGTGGGCGATAAGCTTTTTTAATTTTAAAAAATCGTAAAAGTGGGCGGTAAACAAAAAAAAGGTTGGTGACTCCTACATTAGAGGAACGTGGAAATAAAGGATAGCAAAAAGAGAAAGAGAACTACAGAGTTACAGGCTGACAAAAACCTTAAGATCCATTCTAGGCTAGTCCAAGAAGGAAGTAGAAAAGTTAGTAATAGCAATGAAAAAGGAAGAATACTGAAAATTTATACTATGCTTACACTTATAGACGTGTAAAGCTTTCACAAAAGAATGGTAGTAATAATACAATATAGAACAGACGAAGCTCTCTTCCTCCTCCACCAGCAACTGCTGACAGAAAATAGTGGTGAAAGAAGATTTATAAGAAAGTAGGAAAAAGTATAATGAAAATAATAGCTTCAGAGTTAATTCACGCTATGCGTACACTTATCTTGTGTACTCAGTTACACATTAGAATACAGCAGAAAATAAAGGATAACATGAATACTAAGCTACTTAATCTAATCTACACCATGCATTTGTTTTAATGATTTATTTATTTATTCATTATGCAAAAGAAAGAAAGGAGAGGAGAGTGGCTTCCCAAAATTGTTTAATATAGCTATTCGGAGGTTTCGACTGCCGAGAATTCCCATCTATTACAAACCCGTAAATAAAAATAAAAGAGTGAAAAAGATCTATCTTTTGAGAACTCCCAATGCTTTGATAGCAGACCTGACCAGCATCTCATACTACATTTACGATGAAAAGGGAACACCACCATCCCCAACTCCACCCCAACCAACTCCCCTTATAACTCCCCTTTATAGGCTTATTCGGAGGTTTTGACTCGCGAGCGTTCTCAGAATGACAATACCCAGTGCTCTGTAACCAGACTAAACCAGCGCCTCCTACTACATTTACATCTTAAGGGAAATCACTGTTTCTATCTCACTGAATAAACACTATGTACAGTATTTCAATCCTGTAGCCAGGACTTCCCATGTTAAAGAAATTGTCATAATTTACGTTATCGAAACGATTTAAAATTTTGGACACCTGAATTAATTCGTCTCTTAAACGTTGAGTTTCAAGCGTATACAAACTCAGCTCTTTGAGTCTGTCTTCGTATGGTTTACCACGTGAGGTTGGAATAAGCTTTGTTGCGCGGCTCTGAACCCTTTCTACCATTTCAATATCCTTCTTCATATTGGGCGAGCGAAACTGTACAGCATATTCTAGATGAGACCTAGCAAGCGACTTATATAATGGCCAAACGATATCTTTATATTTATTTTAAAAATTAAAAATTATGAGAAATAAAACCCAATACCCTATTAGCTTTACTGCGCGCGGCTGAACATTGTTTTGAGAACTTTAAATCTTTTGTAACAATGACACCCAAATCTTTTTCCTCAGAGATTTCATTTGACACACTATTTTCGATAGTATAATTAAATTTACTGCTGTGATAACCTAATGCATGTTTTTACATTTATCTACGTTAAATTTCATTTGCCACGTATTAGACCACTCTATTAAATTATTAAGATCATGGTGTAGATTCTCTCTATCTAGTAAACTAATTGCTTTACCCGTAATTTTAGTATCGTCGGCAAATTTAGAAATTTTACTCCCTAAATTGATATCAAGATCGTTAACTTATGAGAAGGACTGGTCCAAAAACGGACCCTTTGGGAACCGCTAGTTATACTAGCCCACTCTGACTTTTCTCCATTAATTACTACCCTTTGTTTTCTACCAGTTAACTAATTAATTATATCAGTCCAATTAAGAAATTGACCCCTTATTCCGTGAGCTTTAAGTTTTTTAAAAATCGTTTATGCGGAACCTTGTCAAACACCCTTTGAAAATCTAAATATACTATATCACTGCTCTACTACAATCATAAATCATAAATGCCAATGACTTTATGAAAAAATTCCAGTAAAAGAGAGAGAGAGAGAGAGAGAGAGAGAGAGGAGAGAGAGAGAGAGAGTTACAAGGAGTTACAAGGAAAAGAAGTACCCCAAAAGGCCTTGCGGCCCATACCGAGGAGGTACCAATGGCAACGGGTGCCAGGGAAAATTTTGTAAAAGTTTATTTTTCTTTCAACTATCCTAGCAGTAGTAGAAAACTGGATAGAAAAGTAGAAGGCTCTCTCCCCACCCTCCGCTCCCTCCCTGCCAGAGGCAGGTACGGAAAAAGGTTGAAGAAAATACCTTGACCCTGGAAAAGTAGCCAAGGAAATTTTACAGGAAAGTGGAGAATATATAAATAGCTCTATATTTAGTTTGCTCACATGAGTGTATTCAGTACTTTGTCTAGCCTATTTTTAAACACATTTACACTTTGACTGGAAACAACCTCTGAGGGAAGTTGGTTCCAGATATTAACTATTTTATAGGAAAAGAAATTTCCGCAGACTGAGGTCCTAAATGTCTTTACACACTCAAATAGTGTGCAAGATTTCGTCTAACCTTTTCTTGAACTGATCCACAGAGGAACTGTTCACAACTTCCGAAGGTAACCTGTTCCATGTGTCACAGATCTTATACGTAAAGTAATTCCCACACACACTAGTCCTAAACCGTTTCAAATCCAACTTCCAACCATTGTTGCGAGTTGGGTTATCATTAAACTAAACATACTTCTAAAATCGACATCGTTGAACCCTCGTAAGAGCTTGAAAACCTCGATCAGTTGACCGCGCAGCCTCCGAGTTTCAAGCGAAAACAAGTTCAGGGCGCGTAACCGTCGATTGTAGCCCATATGCCTAACGGAAGGGATTAACTTTGTGGCCCTCGCCTGCACTCGCTCCAGCCTCTCAATATCTTTCCTGAGGGTGGGCGACCAGAACTGCACAGCATACTCCAGGTACGGCCGAACAAGGGAATTGTACAGTGAGAGCACAATCTCCTTGTTCCGAAACTGAAATTGCCTCCTGATATAACCCAATAGTTTCTGGGCTTTCTTTTCCACCTCTACACACTGTTTCGTAAACTTAAGGTCGCTGCTAATTAGCACACCCAAGTCCTTTTCTAAATCAGTCACCTCGATATTACTGCCCAACATCGAGTAGTCCGACTTGGGATTGGCGTAGCCAATGTGCATCACTTTGCATTTACCCAAGTAAATGAGAGAGAGAGAGAGAGAGAGAGAGAGAGAGAGAGAGAGAGAGAGAGAGAGAGAGAGAGAGAGAGAGAGAGAGATATTTGATTTGAGAAGGTGACTAATGGCAAAACACTTGTGAAAACAACCCTGAAAACTGAATTTTAAAGTATATAATCCAGGATAAGAATTATCTTCATTATATAACAATTATAAATAATTTTCAGGTTTTCTTCTTGCGCTAATGAGAAAGACGATCTGGATAAGTGGGAAGAAATGATGAAAACTAATTTCCTTTTCTGAATGAACAGTGAACTTACTGGGTTAA
Organism: Bathynomus jamesi; assembly: GCA_023014485.1. NCBI lineage: Eukaryota > Metazoa > Arthropoda > Malacostraca > Isopoda > Cirolanidae > Bathynomus > Bathynomus jamesi. The sequence goes on from JAJOZX010001115.1 coordinate 503,802, forward strand.
AAATAAACTATTCTAGAATATGCATTTAAGTAACCTTTAAATTTAAACATTAATGTATGTAAACCTAGACGTAAACTATATATATATATATATATATATATATATATATATATATATATATATATACACACACACGAGTGTAGTAATGCTTAGTTAAGAATATTAATTTGTTTAATTAAATAAGATAATGTTTAATATAAATTTACTAAAAATTGTGATGATTACGATAAAGCATGGTTGTTAGATTTGAATTGTTTAAAATGGGTAGGGTTGGTAATCCTAAATAGGCCCGGAGAGTGGACTATACCTATAACGGTTTTTCAGTCTTGAGGTAGACGCGATACGCGTAAGATTTAGAGCGATGTGATCTTAAAGTTAAATTGTTTTGCGCCCTCTCCGACCTAAATATATTTAGTAATATTTCATACTCGCATATCCCCTAATTAACTAAACCATTTTCGAAATTAATAAAACGTAATAAATGTTAAATAAGAGTATTAATATTCCCCTTCCCCATTGGCTTTGTAACGGTCCTTTAGAGTCAGAACTCGGCGTGGCTACCGGAAACTATTATACTGCACGGCGAAAATGAGTAACGAGAGTGTACAGTTAAATGAAATAAAGAGCAATAGAGATATAGTAAAGTAGGAAGAAGCGTAAATAAATAATGAAGAAAGTAAATAATAAAACGTATCACTACACGAGTATAAGTGGTAAAAATCCAAAGTGTGTTACCATCAGAATCGGGAGTACACAGCTCAGTAGTGGCGCAGGCCGTAACAAGGGCAAGGCGAGTGAGGCACTTGCCTCGGGTGCGCAAAGCTGAGGGGCGCAGAAAAACTATATAAAATATGTATCTACTATCCCAAGCACGCCATGCCATTAGGGAAAGGGCGTATTTCTATAAATTTTCAGTACTTTTCAGTACTTTATTTTCTGTTTTCCATGCATATTATTCGAGCAGCGCTTTTCCAAACCGAATATTGCAAATCAGAAAACAGGATTTAATGACTGGAAAAATTTAAACCGTATTGTAGAACATGAAAATTCAACTAATCATCGTGAAAATTTCTGTAAATGGAAAGCCCTACAAAAAAAGACTTGTGCGGACAATGTATCGATGATGCACTACAGAAATTTGCCACTTAGAGAATCGTGGTGTTATAGGAATAGGGAGGCGCAATTTTATAGGGGGGGGGGGGCGCAAGTATAGGGTGGCGCAATTTTATGATCTTGCCTCGGGCGCAAAATTAACTAGTTACGGGTCTGCTCAGTACCACAAGGAACTATTAGCCCCACTCTTATTCATTATCATGCTAACAGACATAGACAATGAAGTAACCAACAACATTATAGTAACATCCTTTGGTGAAGATAAATATCATCAGTAATATTAAAAATACAGAAGAGATGGAAGCCCTACAGACAGAAACAAATAGAATATACAGATGGTCGGAAGACAATAACATGAAATTTAACACTGAATAACTTCATCTCTTGAGATATGGAAGAAATGACTAAGAAAAACGGATATAATATTATGCCCTAGATAGACGAAATTCAGAGACGTACGAAAGCAAAAGATTTAAGAGTTATAATGCTTGATGACACGAAGTTTGAGAAACAAAATAAAATAGCGATAAACAAATCAAAATGAAAACACTAATCATACAAAAACTTGAATATACAGCATATTTCACAGCAAAGAATTCAGTTAGTAGGAAAGACTATGTACATTAAATCCATATTCGCTGAAAAGAAGAAAAGAGATATATCGTAAAACAACAGAAATAATAGAAAATAATAATAATGAAACTTGAAATAATAATAATAATGGATCAAGTAAAGATAAGCACCCCCAGCCTTCTTTAATTAGCCTTATAAGGCTAACTAACGAAAATATCACGACCTAACCTAACCAATCGTCAAGGGCGTACAGTTGACTTAACGATTGGTTAGGTTAGGTCGTGATATTTTCGTTAGTTAGCCTTATAAGGCTAATTAAAGAAGGCTGGGGGTGCTTATCTTTACTTGATCCATAATAATAATAATACTAATAATAATATGGAAAATTCTAGAAAAACTAGTGCTTAATTTCAAACTGAACCCGATAACCATCCAAATAATATTGGAAAATAGGAAAGGCAGAAGGTGTAGTGTTCCCAAACTAAAGGCCAGACAAGGGACATCTTCAGCTTTGAAGGAAAATAGCTTGGTTGCCAGAGAACAAGGTTATTTAACCAGCTACCGAAAGAAATAAGAAACGTCACTGATGTCACAGTAGAAGTGTTCACAAGAAGACTAGACCCCTATCTTAAGACGGTCCCAGATGAGGCGGGTGTGCCTGGTTATATGAAATGGAGAGCTTAAGCCAGCAACTTTCTAACTTTCTCCTACATCAGGCCAGGTTTAGAGGTGGGGCCACCAGACAGACCGAATATAGCTCCTCCTGACAAAAGCCAGACTTTTCGCCTTAGCTTAAACCTACACTACATCTCACTTCCTCCAGATCAGCATCCAACGTCTCAACTAAGATATATATACACCTTTGGTTAGCTTCCGCCTGAACTGTTCATTCTGACGAAGGTCAAACTTTTCACTCCACCTTAGACCTACGATTTAACGTGGAATCCAAACCACGCCCCATCAGCAGCCCAGCGTCTTAACCACTAGGGTATCCATTTACCTACCAACCACTTTCTTTATTATGTGGAAGGATGAACAGCTGGGTTTTGCTGCGCGCCGGCTGCCGTCGAACCCGGGGCCGATGGATTCGTAGTCAGCGACGCTAACCACTACACCACCGAAGCGCCTCGGTGTGTGTGTGTGTATATATATATATATATATATATATATATATATACACTGCGTGTTATTAGCCCAAAGTAGGGGTAACTTAAGAAAACAGAGGTGAAATAAAACTGTTTCCTACATAACTGATTTCTTAGTTTATTGGCATGGAAAAAGCACACACTTTGATACAAGATCATAATAATGTAATCATTAATAATAAGAAAATGATTATTATAATAATAATAATAATAATAATTGAGGAATAATTAAATTATAACAATAATTATAATAATCAGGATTCAAGAATCCAAAAATTATTCTGTATAGCTACCTTGTCCATCTTTGGTGTGGATTTAACACTATTTCGATGGTTCCTGATAGCTTTAATGTCAAATACATATTTTAATTGTTTTACCTTTACTAATATATATATATATATATTATATATATATATATATATATATAAAGTGAGAACTTACGAATTTCACCGGATAAATACCTAAAGGCAGAGTTGGAATTAGCTCAGTATTGTTTTAAATATTTTGTTAAATATATTTTAAATTAGCGAACAAAAGTGTGAATGAGGTTATAGCTCTCCCTTTTTTATAGGGTGGTAAGAACAGTTGAATAATAATAGTCAAGTCTACCATCAAAATTATATCGTTTTCTTATAATATTTTAATTGAATTTTAGGAATAACTTTTATATTTAATATTATAATATTTTTCTAATTTTTTAAAAATAGTATGTAATGAATATAATTACAAATAAGAGGAATTTATAAAAAATAAATTTTATGACTATAATTTAAAAAAAAAAACCTTTTCAAAAAATAACTAAATAAATACATTTTTTCACACGGATTAATTTTGTCAATAAATACGTTTTCTTTATTACTAATATTTAATATTCATTTTCTTTAAGATTTAATGATAGACTTAACTAACCTGTTCTGTGGAAGCTTCTTGAAGGCACAAGGAACTGCTGGCAACAGCTTATTTCGTTTAAATAATGGCATTTAATGTCAATTATCTTCAGCAGGCAAAATCGTAGCATGCTTAGGACAGCGTATTTATAAGAATTATATAAAATATAATTTTATTACTATTTATCATCGAACCTTTAAATTAAAAGTGACAAGCCAAATAATTTTGATAACCCCGCCGAAATAATAATAATAATAATAATAATAATAATAATATATCCCGAAAACACCGATTCTAATTTTGATAATGTTTTTCTTCCTAAAGTTAATGTTTTAACAATACACTGTTACGTTTATAACAATGTTTACTTTTTATATTATGAAATAGTTACATTTGGATAACGTAAGTTTTCATTTGAAAAGCACGCGGAACATTTGCAGTTTTTAATACTTCACCGTCTGATGAATGATACAGAAATAATAATTCTGAGATTCTATTCAACATTAAAATATAAAAAAAAACTGTACTTTTAAAAAATAAAATAAACATACTTAATAAATAAAAAAGTGTTCACGAAGTTTTAAACGCGATAAATTGAAATTCTATTGTAGAAACACTTCGGTATCCGTTTTCATAATGTTAAATTCAAGAATTTAGGCAATAGTCTTGTTAAATTCACATTATGTTGAATACAACTGTTTATGTAACTCAGAAACAGGTGTAAAGAATACTTACATAATATTCTCAAATATTCGAGACTTGAACTTATAGCTAGAATATATTTAGTAAAATAAACATACAAGTATAGTGTTTATTATTATTCTTAATATATAGGGTGAACCAAATGTAGGTGGACAGTAAATGATAACGTTTATTTTGAGAATACATATTTAATTTTTTTGTATACTATAATACAAAATAAAATTTAAATAAATTTAGTTATAATATTTAATATAATATAACACAAACACCATAGTTATAATGAACACCATAGTTATAATATAATATAACACAAACCGTATTCAACCTACTGTCCACCTACTTTTGGTTCACCGTGTATATATATATATATATATATATATATATATATATATATATATATATATATATATATATATATATATATATATATATATATATATATATATATATATATATTATATCAAAATGAAATATACACACATATTACATATTTTATATATATATATTGCACGTATTCATACATAGAAAATCAATACTCAAATATGATATTCCAAACAAATTTATTGTTTTAGACCTTATTTTAGAATAATTAAGAATAAAATTTATAAGTCATAAATAGTAATAGTAGTAGTAGTAGTAGTAGTAGTAATAATAATAATAAAATTAAGAATTGAAACTATAAAGCTTGTAATATTTAACGTTATTTGTACTAGGTAATATCAAACGAACCTGAAATATTTTACACACACATATATATATATATATATATATATATATATATATAAAGATCTACAGAAGCGAAATTATTATTAACCTATATTTCTGTTTACAGCTTTTATATACTTGAGCATTCATATATAGTGATCGATAAGAGGTTTATATATATATATATATATATATATATATATATATATATATTATATATATATATATATATATATATATATTTATTTTACCATTGACCTATAGTTAGGGCAAACATTTTTACAAGTAGAAAAAACTACCTTTTAAGTTCTGTCTTCTAGGTAGAACTGGAGGGAGAAAACCGAGTTATAAAGAACTTTTCAACTAATATGAATTCATATAAACTATTCAGTTTGAAAGCTAAATTCAGTTACTATTATTAGTATTGAATATTGTTATTGTGGATGTTGTTTTAGTTATTGTTTTGCAGCTTCCAAAATTATATTGTGGGTTATTAAGTGTACGAAGTATATTGATTCGACTTTGTATTTGTCTTTTGTTATTGTTAAGTAATCGCTCTTTGTGTCCCTCGCGAGGAGGCAGTGCGTGGAATGAATTTTGTTTGAAGAACTGAGTGGCCTTTTATGTATTAATGCATTTTAGGTTTACGTACATTGACGCTATTATAATTATAGAAGAGTAAAATGAAGTAAGGAAATATACTTCAAATATGAGCTGAAAACTTTTTGATCTTGAAAAAGGGGGTTATTTATATGTATTCAAAGTAAAAAGTTCTTTTTTTCTTTCTTTAATGGATGGATCTATATGAGGTTTACCTTTATACTATTTTCTCTTTTAGAAAAAAAGTCATTTGGTAAATCTTTACATCAAAATCAACTTTTACGCTTTCACTCCTGTAAACTTTGTTTCTAAACTTATTACAATTATTATTATTATTATTATTATTATTATTATTATTACTAGAAATTCGGTCTTCATTGAATACTTGGAATTACATTGATTACTGAGAGTACAAAATACTTTTAAAAAACTTATGTTAATTTAACTATATTTTACACGATTACAATTTACTCTACGAATGATATGAAAATAATGTCAAAGAAATACAATGCGGAAGAAATTCTTTAACACGATCACAAATGATAATGAGATAGAGACCGCTTAAATACACTCACTTTGGAAAATTCTATTGCTAGGCAACAAGTGTGAGGAAATCCCGTTGCTAAGCAACAAGTGTAAAGGATAATATAGTATAGTATTAAAATTCTAGCTACTTCAGTCCAAGTCTCCTCGATATATCATACTGTCAAGCAAAAATTAACAGACGTGAGAATTATTTATAGGTGTCAAAGGTTTTCGAAAAGAAAAATATTATCAAAAGGTTTACATTTTTTGAGTGCGATACAGAATACATTCGAACAATGTTACTTTCTACCAAAGTCTTTAATGATAATAATAATGATAATAATAATGATAATAATAATAATAATAATAATAATGAAAGAAATATAAATTATTTAGCATTTCAATATATATATATATATATATTATTCTTTTTTAAATTAAAATTCGAAAGATATGTCTTAAATCAGATCAAAGTTTGAAAACAAGATTACACACTCATATATTAAAAATAGTCTTTTAGTAATTATTTTGTAAAAAAAAGTTATTCATATTCTTAATACTTATTATTTATATCTGAATTAAAAAATACAGCTCTATAATGCCAGTGTTGTGTACTTGCCATTATTATTATCAAGACTCAGATAAAGTATATAGAAAAACTTATATATATATATATATATATATATATATATATATATATATATATATATATATATATATATATATATATATATTACTATGATTTAACAAATACTTGGTCATTAACCCTAGATAATATTACCTTCTCAAAATGTAACAATAAATGAACAATATTTTTATTATTATTATTTTTTGTGACATCACAGGCCCTATCGAGAAATTGGAAGAGTTAGGTATTGGATATTATTAGTGAATTGGTAGTATATTAATAATAAATAGTACATAGATTAACAAAAATGAAAGTTATGAATAGATATATTACCTAGAAACATGGTCTATAGAATTAACCTAAGTGTAATCTAAGAAATTTTCCATTTTTTTTCTTTTCTTGTTTTGCAAAAAGAAAATAGATTGCAAAAATTTGTTAGTATTCTCGGAAAGTCTTAAAATGGTATTTCCTTATTTCTAAATAATATTTCTGTATATAGTTTAGGGGTAACTTTTTTTTACTTTCTCAAAAAAATTATTTTCCAGAATGTATATATATATCTACCTCTCCAGCTTGGTTTCTAGAACAGATCCTAGAACTAGTATCCTAAAAATGGCTTTAATTTTCTAGAATTTCTTTCGCCTCATTCATAAAAACTATTCTAGAACGAACTTACTAATAATATAGAGAAATATTCCGAAAGTGTATTTTTGCGGAAAACATTTTACAATAATTTTTACGGAAACTTGTGGTGTCCATAATTTTTTATTTATATAATAAATGTTGACTAGAAACACATTTCAAATTGGCTATAAGGAATGCATTCTAGAAATCAAACTAGAAAACGACTCTATTTATACTGTTTTATATAGCCTTTGCTGTATAATAGAAAGAATCGCTAAGTAGATTTTAGTTTCATAGATAATTTGTTCTCTAGAGGCGAAGCTTAGAAAAGGAAGGAGAATAAGATGAAGTGAAGAGAGAGATTCATAGATAGATGGGTAGATAGATGTATGTCTCGATTATTTTATTATTATTATTATTATAATATAGCAAACAAATATGAATCAAAATTACCCGATGAATAAGGATGAAAATTGTTTGTCCGTCAGGATGCGTCACCACCTACACAGTATATTACTTTTATTTCCCGTATATATATATATATATATATATATTTAATATATATATATATATATATATATATATATATATGAAAAGTCCCAACGCGAGAATTTGGGACATACAGTTGGTTATATAAACTGACTGTAATCTCTCAACGAATCGTAGGGTCAGATGCAGTATTAATAATGGTTTTGAGGTCCTTATTACATTTAAAAAAAAATAATTGGAGTCAAGGACCTGAGGGGGGGTATTTTATTCCCTTGTAAGACTTCCTTACAATAAAGAAATGATCTTACAACGAATGGAGGCGAAGAAACAACGCTTCAAACTCCACCTACATAATTTTCATATATATTTATGACAAGTTTTATATAAGAAATGTTTTTGAAATTTCCATGCAATAACAAGAGAAAATAATTATTATTCAAGATTTTCAAACCTTCAACAATAAACAGGCTTATGAAAAACAAACAATTAATTCTTTTATGTACAAATTATATACAGTTTTTACCTTATAGAAAGAAATATTATATAAAAAAAGTCCCACGCCTTTCATCGTGGAAGCTTTATATAAGGTGTTTTTTAAAGTCACGCAACCCAATACATACATATGTATATACATATAGCGTTATATACACTGGGTTGCGCGACTTTAGAAACACCCTGTATATCATAGTATGCGGATGAGTCTGTTTCTTGCTATGAACTAAGAATTGAGTGTTCAATACACAAACACCATTCAAGTTGGATATGAGTTATGTTGATTATATATATATATATATATATATATATATATATATATATATATATATATATATATATATATATGAAATGTTAATAATATGGTAACCTTTAAACTTTTTACACACTTATAACGAGCATTATTCATTTATTTTTTGAAATTGAGCTTCTTGATAAAGAAATATAAAAATATATTTAATTATTTAAGCCTTTAATTCATCAGAATAGTAATTTATATAAAATCAAAGTTAAAAATTTAAAACTTAGCACTAGTCCTGTATCTCATTTCATTCATTCCATTCTAACAATATTCATATGTCATATATACGTGTCTCATATATATATATATATATATATATATATATATATATATATATATATAAAATAAGCAAACAACCACAAGGAAAAGGAAACACAAAGTCCGAGCGCTTTCGTGATATATTCACATTATCAAGGATAATATTTTCTGTTCCTCCTTGATAATGTGAATATATCACGAAAGCGCTCGGACTTTGTGTTTCCTTTTCCTTGTGGTTGTTTGCTTATTAATAAGGTCACGTGTTATTTTGTGATTCTAGTGCATATATATATATATATATATATATATATATTATATATATATATATATATATATATATATATATATATATATTAGTCAAAGTTTTATTGTTTTATTAGGCAACATAATATGTGGGGTATTGTAAATTATGCGTGTTAAATATTCAAGTTAATATCTCATTGAATTGTTTCACAATCACAATTTATGACAAAATTTTAATATGATTTACCATCCATCGAGTGTCTTCCGTCCGTTCAGTAATTATCGTCATATAATAATACATATGTTAATTTTTTTAACCGTATGAACTAGGAAATATATATATATATTATATATATATATATATATAATATATATTATATATATATAATATTAAAATCTGCTAATAAGGGTTAAACTAACGCCACAGTTAAATAACTAAAATTGATTAGTTTTGTTTGCAAAGTGTGTGAAAAAGAAATTAGTTATTCATAGTAAAGTTTCGGTAAAAAGTTTGAAGATTACCAATCACATTTATTCGGTTTACCAAAACACTTAGAACAGTGTCATATATATATATATATATATATATATATATATATATATATATATATATATATATATATATATATAAGTAAATTTGGCCAAATTACATAAAAATAATAAACTGATTCATTCGTCTACAGAAAAAAAAATTAATTCAACTGAAAATTTTAATTCGACTTTCAATACATTTTTCTGCAGTGCTAAGTCTATTATTAATTTTTTTTTATAATTACAAGTCGCTAATAATACTCTTTATTGTATAATTGTACTATATATATATATATATATATATATACAGGGTGGTGCAAAAGTCTGGACCCATAGGCGGTTTATATGGAAAAAAAGTGTGGCCTGCAGGAAGTTTATTATGAAATGAAATTTAATTAACCATACACCAGTGACTAAATTATGTTAAATTTAACGTTCTAGTTCAGAATTTACAATAAGTGTTCGAATTGATGTTCATCTTCTTCGGTTATCCTTTAGCGCTTGTATTGTTCTTGGTTTGTTAACGTAAACCACTGATTATAAAAATCGAAAGATATTCTTTATATAGTAAATTGCCTATGGGTCCAGACTTTTGCACCACCCTGTATATCACTCCTATTCCATTTATATTGGTTAGTTATAATTAAATAGATTTAAGTCTGATTTAAAAAATATGGTAAATTATAGGAAGGGTATAATTAAAGCGAGTTTAGGAGATAAGGTTTAAGATATACTCTTTACTTCTTTTCTCTTTCTAAAACGTTTCAGTAAATTTATCATTGTAATATTTTGTTTTTATTTCCCCATATCGATATCTATATATTTACATTAATTAATCCCACATGTAAGGTTGAGGCACATCCGTTTATCACTCCCTGAACATCTTACACTATTAATATTTAACCGTTTAAACTCTAAACATTCCAATCCGAGAATTCAATAAGTTTTTATTATTCCTTTTAGTCCATTTCGTTGTTAAAACATTATATAATGACATCATTTTCCTAATTGGCGATCCTCATTTTTTGGGGGGCTTCTTTCATTTACCCGACTGATATTAATTATGACGTCATAGTGATCGTTACTTGGTTACTTTATATATATATATATATATATATATATATATATATATATGCTGCCCTTTTGAGCTCCATCGTAAACACAAGTACAAGCTTTCGGCCTATACCGAGATGCGAGTGAAGAGGTTTGAAGAAGACCTGAGCATGGGCCGAAAGATTGCACTTGCAATAAATCCAGTGTGTTTTTACTCCATTAATTCAATATTCGTACTCCATGTTATTCACTGAATTATTATTTATAATCATTATTATTATTATTATTATTATTATTATTAATTATTATTAATTTTATCACCATCATCA